>JBBPBP010009777.1:5278787-5329366 GCA_037974735.1 Cicer chorassanicum | reverse complement strand
ACGATATTCTAAATTGTTTTCAAAACCAATATCAAAATTCTACTCATCTAGATACAACCATCAACACTTTCAAGTGATTTAAAGTTAACATTTACACTTTAAAATCAATTCTTTTTCTTCACTCAAGCCAACAAAAATCAAAATAAGAATTCTTTAGTCAAGATTAAAACTGTAAACATAAGAGACATAATTCTTATCTAACTCAAAGTTTAGAATGAAACATTTTTTTTTTCTCTAAATTGAGTTTCAACAAAAATAATAATAATTTGAACCTAGTAAAAGTCAATACTTGAAGTTTTAAACATATAACTCTTACGGAAATCAATGTTTTAATCAATTAGTTATTAGATCAAACACTTTAAACAGGTTCATATCATCAAGACTAAATATTTTAAATTGATTAAGGGTGAAAATGGAACTTTAAAACAATTAACTGGTGAGGTATGACATTTGATAACTAGGTTACATGAATGAGATTAATAACTTGAAACATCCAGGTGGTCAATCAAAATTATTATTTCCAACTATTCACATAAAACAAAAGTGCCAAAATCATAGTTTGGTACACAAGAAACAAGCAACAAGATCATTCAACAAGTAACCAACAAAATCTTGTCAACAATTAAAATTTACTCAAATCTTAACAAGTAATATCATGGTTTATTTACTCACTTAGGTGGGAATTTAGAATCCATAACACTCAAGGTAAGCAAATAATAAAAAGTTAATTAGTAACTTCAAAAATATGTATAATTATACAAAAGCCTATAACACTTAACACAATAACATAACAGGAAAAACATGATAGTGAAAATAATTATCACATAAGAAAACACAATTGACACGACTGACATTCGACTAACACTGAATCGACATTCGACCCACTCGGCCTGATTGGACAGACCTGCTATGATACCACTTATGTGACACCCTAAACCCAAAATAACATTTATAATAATTTATACTAAATTATTTGAAGAAAACTCGCGGCGGATGAAGAAAATCTGTTCAAGAAAATAAAAACTTTTATATCTATTTTAGGATATCACGTTTCTCTATATACATATGTAACAATTGAACTTTGTTCCTCAATTAAAATTCAATGAACTTGATTTAACTATAATTTCTTTATTTAATTCCAAAAATTTACTAGTTATAAGGTTTCATACAAAAAGTTGTTTCTAATTAAACAAATAAAAATACAACTTATGACTCTCATTCCCGATATCAAATATCAAGGCGAGACTTCTCCCAAATTTGAACTTCAAGACTCATTAACCTGTAATAACTGCGATTTCGCAAACGCAAGGCCAAACCAGTCAAACACAAACAACAAAGGAGGTGAGTTTTGAAATCATGCTAATAGTATAATATAAGTAAGGAGAACACGCAATTAATCATAAATAAACCGTATCATTAGACAAACATTCTTCGAGGAAAAAAATAACATTATAAAGTCAAAACCAAGGAAAATCAATACATTTCACAATAACGTCAAATCATCTAAGAAATTATCATCGCACACAATACATATTAATCACAACAAACAATCACACAAAAATGCAATGCTATGCATGAGCTTAGACTCTACTTCACAATGTGGTACCATTCTAACTCTGAAGTACTTGGTTAGGAGGCCATGATACTATGCCACCATTCTGGTGGACGGACAATTCAAATTGGCCCTGTCCTCATAGATCCCCTCAACTCAACCCGAGACACATATACGCAACAGTCGAGGTAAACGTGTGTTGCATGGTAGCTCCCGACATTTGGAGTGCTACCTCCAAGGTCTAACAATCTTGCCTTAAGGCTCAACAATAGACCGCCACGATCAGGCTCAATTCAGTTGTACTTCCCCAGAATCGCTAGGCTTGTCAGGCCCTACCTATATGATGACAAAATAATCTCCACTTCACAAATTCTCAATATTTATTTTCTCCCCTCGTTGGCCTATGATACTCCATTAAGACCGTCATCTCAAACACAAATTGGAGTCACCAATTCATGAGGTTACTTCAATCTTTTCATCACCAATTCTTAACATCACTATTATAAATCACACAAAATCATCATTACATAACTCATCACAAATTTAGAATGTCACTATCATCAATCGTAACTCATCACATAAAATTATCACAACACATTCATCTTTTATCATCATATCACATAAACTCATCTAATCAAACATATTCATAAAATTAATTCGACACTCAATATCACAATAACATCAAATACCATACATTTAAAGAAATTAAATTAATCAACACCTTACAAATATTTCTATTCTATATTTTAATCTCACAATTTCCATATTTGCACATTAATTAATTTATCCCTCAAAGGGCTATTGCCGTACGTAGCAAGCCCCGGATGAATCGTTGGGAAATACGGTTTTCCCGTTCATCTCACAATATATTACACTCATGAATTCAAACGCTCTCTCACCCCTTACCTTATTTCGACGCTTTTACACACGAATAAGATTCCACGAGCAAACAATCTTTGTTCTTTGACTCTTTGTTCTTTGACTCTTTGTCCTTCAATCGATCTAACTCGACAATTTATGTGTAAACGTCAAAAATAAATTATGAGAAACAACTCTAAAAAATAAATTCGAAATTTGGTTAAGAAAAATTACCGTAAATGAAAAAACCAATCAGTGGATAATATAGCCACTTTTCACACGGTCGTTTTGGCGTTGGTTTCACTCAAATCGGAGTTACGGTGAAGAAGAAAAATACAAAATAAGGAATTTTATAAACGGAGAAGTCGGGTATTTTAGAGAGAAATTGGGATGGTTAAAAATCTGAGGAAGTATGTTTATTTAACTAGCTAAATGAATAAAACAACATATTGAAATTTGGACGAGAACGGAGAAAATTTTCTGGAACAGTTATCGATCACCGGTGCAAAATGATAGGTTGTTGTTGTGGCGGTGCCAAATGATAGGGTGTTGTTTTGGCGGATGTGGAAGCTCCCTTTCTTATTTTTTTTGGGTTCAGATGGGTCAAGCCCATTGTTCTCCTTATTTATTTTATGTTTTACTACTATTATTTTTATTTTGCTAAAACAAAATTATTTGTTACTTAATCTCATTTTTAATACTATTCAAAACATCATTAAATATTCAAAACATTACTAATATTTCATAACTAATATATGATAAATTAGAGTAATTAAAATAATTTACCTTTTAAAAAAATACATATTATTAACAACTCAAACTCTCATATTCAAATTAATCACTATAATTATACTTATTTTTCAAAATACTCATGTTATAATAATACTACCATTAGAGAATAGTCAAAATTATAAAATAAATAAATATAACAACAATATTTTATATTAATTACTAAATCATAATAAATATATATATAAAATCACAATTCCAAAATAAGTATATAAAAATAAAGAAAATCAAACATAACTCAAGATAATTATTTATAAAATAAATAATTAAAATAAGATATATTTAGAAATAATTAAATATAATTAAGTGCACGTACATTTAATATTAGTCAAACACACGAGAAAATATCATATTAATTACCAACTCACATAATCACGTAAAATCTCCTAAATCTTAATATTTAAAATACTTACACTAATATACTATTATTTTTAGAAAAATATATAAAATAATAAAATATAACATTTATTATTCATATAACATATTTGATCAAATATGTACAAGATTAGCACATCATAGAAAACACACTTATAAAAAAAATTAATCATAAAGCTAATCAACATATATTCCAAAATAATTTTAACAGCAAATTAATTATCTAAAATCCTATTTAATTAATAAAATAGTTTATTATAAAATTTGGAGTCTTACATTTGCTACACAAAATGAGAAAGTACAAGTTGTGTTTTAAAGTGATTGTGTATGATACATTTAAGAAATCATACACTTACCATTCTAAAGCAATATCTTTTTTGTTAAGTGAATATGTTATCCTCCGCGCACAATTGCAAAGATTAATCTCTCGAACCAAGTGTGACCACAATAGACGACAAAACTCTCTTTAAAAGATTTAACATTATTGTATTCCCAAAACAAGAAATATATATTCTAACACATTTTCATATTTATGATTTAAATAAATTATATAATCAATTTTAGATTTTTGATGTGTTAATGCTAACATATGTTGACAAAGAAAAGCTTACAAATGAATTAATTATATTTCAAAAAGTGTTATTATAATGATTCAATCTTTTACTATTTAAAAATTAACTTCATTTTAACAATATAAATAAATAGATTATTCGATCTTAGATGATTTTAGTTCTTTTCTCCCTCTATTTTTTTGCTATCAGTCTTTTTATTTTATTTATAATATTTTTAGGGTGCCTAAATATTTATAGGTAAATGGAAGTTGAGATGTCAATTAATCACGATGATATCTTTTACACTTTCATATTTGCTTTAAAAAATGTTATTTGATCCCGACTCTCTAATTTCAAGTTTACAATACATTTGATTATATCACATTAAGAAACGATATAACATTATTAGTTACAAATGTTCAAAGATTCTTCCACAAAAACAATTATGGTTAATTTTTCAACTAAAATCGTTGAGGAGCAACAATGGTGCAAGTAAACCAAAATTTAAAGTGTGTAAATAAATAAATAAATGATGTTTATGAAAAAAATAAGTCGTCCTAAAAGCTACTATTTATTTTTAATTTTGCTTCACAAAAAAATAATAATGACATATTCAATATCATTATTAATTATTGAAACATATTTTTTTTATAGGTAAATATTAGTAAATTAGTGGTTATATTAGTTTTATTAGATTTTGAACTCGAGAAGTTTATCTTAAACAAAATGTTTCAAGTTTCAACAAATAAATACGCATTAATACTAAAATTAATTAGAAAATTCAATTATTCTTAAAGCTATTATTTTACTTTTAATCTTCCTTCACACAAAAAATAATGACATATTCAATATCATTATTAATAGCTGAAACATTTTTTTTTATAAAAAAATTAGTAGTTATATTAGTTTTATCATATTTTGGACTTGAAACCTCCTTCTTAAAACTATTCGATGTCCCTCACTTAAATTGCACTAACAAAATGTAAACGAAATGTTACATATTCTCTATAAAAAAAGAACTCTAAAAGTCATTACAAATCTTTGGAGCATCGCTATATGAAGATCTTAATTTAAAATATTATGATTGGTTTACCTTTGCTACATAAAATGATAAAGTACAAGTCGTTTTTTAAAGTGATTGTGTAGGATACATTTAAGAAATCATACACTTATCGTTCAAAAACAATATCTTTTGTTATGTGAATATGATATCCTCCGCGCACAATTGCAAATATTAATCTCTCGAACAAAGTTGGACCACAATAGATGACAAAACTCTCTCGTAAAAGATTTATATTTATTGTATTCCCATAACAAGAAATATATACTATAACACATTTTTATATTTACGATTTAAATAAATTATATAATCGATTTTAGATTTTTGATGTGTTAATGCTAACATATGTTGGCAAAGAAAAGCTTACAACTTAATTAATTATATTTCAAAAAGTGTTATTATAATGATTGAATCTTTTACTATTTAAAAATTAACTTCATTTTAACAATATAAATAAATATATTATTCGATCTTAGATATTTTAATTCTTTTCTCCCTCTATTTTTTTGTTATCGGTCTTTTCATTTTATTAATAATATTTTTAGGGTCCTAAATATTTATAGGTAATTGGAAGTTGAGATGTCAATTAATCACTATGGCGTTTTTACACTTTCAGATTTGCTTTAAAAAATGTGATTTGATCCCGACTCTCTAATTTCAAGTTTAAAATAAATTTGATTATATCACATTAAGAAACGATATATAATTATTAGTTACAATGTTCAAAAATTCTTCAACAAAAACAATTATGGTTAACTTTTCAACTACAATCGTTGAGGAGCAACAATAGTGCAAGTAAACCAAATTTTAAAGTGTGTAAATAAATAAATGATGTTTATGAAAAAAAATCATTTTCAATTCACGTTGACATATTTAAAATTTTAACATTCTCCTAAATTCTTAAGATACAAATAATTATATAGTTAGTTATACAAAACTTTTATATATTTATTTATCTATTTTTATTTTAAAAAATAAGTATATATTTTAATGAAAAATTTATATATACACATATAAAAATATATCAACACCTACTGCGCAATGCGTGAGTCACAATCTAGTTTATATATATTTCACATCTCCACCGAACTTCTCAAGATTTGATTGAGACACCGTTCACACACTCTTATTTTTGTATTGAAAGAAAATAGGAGGTACAATCCACAAAACATTCTAGTGGACTTATCGTTAAAATTGACGTGCAAAGTTGCATCACAATCTGTCTTTGAATGTTAAAAGCATTTTAAATTTGCTAATTATACCCTTTTCTCCAATCACACCCACTTTCAGCCAATTCACCTTGATAATTAAATCCAAGTTACTTACCACAAAGTTCATGTTAGTCACAATACGTCTTCTAATTTTGAGGGTGTATTAGACCGACCGTTTCTCTAATACATTTACAAACCAGAAGATATCCACTCAATATTAGAATGAATTGGTAATTTAATATCATTATAACTAGAATATGACATGCGCTTTGTGCGAGTTTATTTTTTTTTTTTTTATAAAGTGATATATATAGAATGAATTGGTGAATTAGGTGTTTAGGAGTTTTCTTTATTTTCAAAATTTAAGTGATCGATTTTTGTGTTTAAGGATAGTAAGTGAACGAATAAATGGCAGTAAAGAAATGAACACAGCAGAATTATCCTGGTTCCCCTTATAACCAAGGGTACATCCAGTCCTCTTGTACACCACAAGAGATTTCTCTACTATTTGGCAGAATATGTACAAGTGCCACCCTAGGATCTGTGCTACAAACTTCTAACAAAGCCACTAGGATAGCACACCACTATCTTAGTCAAGACTACTATAAGAAAGTACTACTTTCTTTTACAGACACTTTGTGATTTGATAAGTAAGTATAGGAAAATGAAAGACAGGTAGAATGATAACAATCCAAGATTGCTTAGAGTACTATAAGAACCTTAGTTAATGATATGAAAGTGACTTTGAAAAAAAAAATCAGAAAGTTTGTTCAAAGTCTTTAAAGTTGTGTGGTAGGATTGTTGTTGTTGAATATGAAGTTATGGTGTATTTATAGTCCATAAACATCTCTTCAGATTCGTGGCCATTGATCCAAAAGGTTTGAGGAACAATTGCAATGATTTAGAGTTGATACAGAACTGAAAAATTCCAATGTTTCTAGTTGTATTCGAATACATGATGGTTGTATTCGAATACACCTCTTTGTAACGTTCAAATTTATTGAAATTTAACACTGTGTAGTCGAATACACATGTATGTAGTCGAATACAAATTGATCAATTTTGCCACTGACTTGTTGGTTGTATTCGAATACATCAGGATGTAATCGAATACAGATGAGATGTTTTTGCTACTGACTTAGCAATTTTTCATCTGTATTCGAATACACCTATGTTGTAGTCGAATACAGATGAGATGTTTTTGCTACTGACTTAGCAATTTTCATCTGTACTCGAATACACCTGTGTTGTATTCGAATACACTTTTGTATTTTGTCAAAAATATTAATTCTAATACTTTTTAAAAAAAAATTTGACTTTCGAAAATATGTTTTATGCATATGCAAAGATTTGAGGTTCTTATTGTATTTGAGCTATGGTTTGCATCTTTTACCTTTACATAAAAACATCTAATTATTAATATATCAAATAAGATTGTTGTAGACTTCTTCTTTTTGAGCTTGTTGCTTTGATCATCATCACTGTTGGTCTTTTGTATCATCAAAAACATGTATTTTTACATTCTCCCCCTTTTTGATTATGACAAAACCTTTTGTTGTTGTGAAGTGATTGCATCATATTAGTAATACTCCCCCGTAATGTATGCGTACTTCCTTGTTGATGGTGAGTGGGATGATCAAAGGAGTACATATGTTGAGGACCTATATTTATGGTTAAAAAACAACAAAGTACCATTTCTCCCCCTTTTGACATGATCAAAAAGAAAAAGACAAGCAATAATATATAAAACAGGCAAGTAATGAAACGGAAAAGAGGCATAATAAAGCAAATATCGTCACATAAGAAACAAGTACGCAGATAATGTCACAGAATTCAAAATACAAAACCAAAATGTAACATAAAGTTTGAAGGAAATTAGCAAAACATTAAAAGAAGAACGACCTAGACAACAAAATGCCAACTATGCCTAGTAAACTAAAGGCGAATCAGTGATGGCCAGGCGGGAGATGAAGATGATCAATTTTGTCGGCTAAGATACACATCTCGTGGATCATGTTGTCATGGTTGGTGGCGATGGTGGATTCGATAGCTTGAAAACGAGCATCGACAGAAGTGCTGAATCCGGAGAAGCAAGTCAAGAGAGAGTCAAGTTTAGCCATAATCATGCGATTAGACACATGATCATTGTAACACCCCAAATTTTATAATAAATAATTTTAATAATGAAATATAATTTTAAATAATTAATTTGGTGTTAAAGTTATTTTAGAATACATGTGATAAATTTCGTGATTAGTTTGCGTTATATGGGGGCTTTAGATGATGTGTTACTATTATACATATTAGACTACATGAATAATCTAAATAACAAATATTATATTTTATATATTTTTCTAAATAGTATTTTAGTGTAATATTTTAAAGAATAAGATTTTAGAAGATTTTACGTGTATATACTTATACCAAATTAATGTAATATTTTTCTGTGCGTTTGACTGATATTAAGTATGCACGTAGTTATATTTCAATTATCTATAACTATTTTCTATTTTTAGTTATTTATTTTATAAATAATTATCTATGAATAGTAGTGATATATTGTGTTTGATTTCCTTCATTTTTATATACTTGTTATGACATAGTGATTATATATATATTTATTATGATATAATAATTAATATAGAGTGTTGATGTTATATTTATTTATTTTATAATTTTGACTATTCTCTAATGATGGTAGTATTTTAATGTGAATATTTTATAAAATAAGTATAATTATAGTAATTATTTTGAATATGAATCTTGGTTATTAATGTATTTTAAAAGATTAAATACTTTAATTATTTTATTTTATAAAATATGGGTTTTGAAATATTAATAATTTTGTGCTTATTTTCTTTATATGTGTGCTTGTCAAGTTGTGCCTATTTTATATATATTCCATTGATTTAGTGGCTTATATAAAATATTGATGTTATATTTTTTTATTGTCATTTTAACTATTCTCATAATATAATAATCTTTTAATTTGATATTTTGAAAGATATTATTATTTTAGTGGCAAATAAATAAATTAAAATAAATACTTAATTAGTTGGACCTTGTGAAAAAATAAAATAAAATGGAGTTCAATGAGTTAGGTTAAAAATAACTAATATGTTAAAAAAAAAAAAAACAATCAAATATACCATAATATGAAAGCGCTACAGTAGAAAGATAGAAAGGGAAAGAAAAGGCAGCGGCCATACTAAGAGAAAAGAAAAGAAATTGGTTTCGGCGATCGACAATTGTCCAGAAAAACTTCCTCCGTTTTCAATCAAATTTCAGTATGTTATTTAATTTATTGAGTTAGTCAATTAAACACAATTTTCCAGATTTTTAACAACCCCAATTTCCCTCTAAAATACCCGACTTCTCCGTTTGTAGAATTCGTTATTTTGCACCGTTCTTCTTCACCGTAAGTCCGATTTGAGTGAAACCAACGCCAAAACGATTGTGTGAAAAGTGGCTATGTTATCAACTTATTGGTTTTCTGATTTATGGTAAGATTCCTTGACCGAATTTCGAAATTAATTTTAGAGTGTCTTCTCATAATTTATTTTTAATGTTTACCCATAAATTATCGAGTTAGATCGATTGAAGGACAAAGAGTCGGAGAATAAAGGTTGTTTGTTCGTGGAATCGTATTCGTGTGTGAAAGCATCGAAATAAGGTCAGGGGTGAGAGAGCGTTTGAATTCACGAGTGTAATATATTGTGAGATGAACGGGAAAACCGTATTTCCCAACGATTCATCCGGGGCTTGCTACCTACGGCAATGGCCCTTTGAGTGATAAATTAATTAATGTGCAAATATGGGAATTGTGAGATTAGTATGTGGAATAGAAATATTTATAAGGTGTTGATTGATTTAATTCCATTGAATGTGTGTTATTTGATTTATTTTTGTTAAATGTGTGATATTTGATATTATTGTGATATTGGATGTCGAATGAATTTGGTGCATATGTTGGATTAGATGAGTTTATGTGATGTGATAATAAAAGATGTGTGCATTGTGATAATTTTATGTGATGACGATGATGTATGAATAATAATCGTGATTTCATAAAATTGTGATGAGTTTTGTAATGATGATGATATGTGATTTATAATACTAATGTAATGAATTTGTGATGAAAATATTGAAGTAACCCCTGATGAAATAATTGTGATTCCAATTTGTGCTTGAGATGACGGTCTTAATGGAGTATCATAGGCCAACGAGGGGAGAAAATAAATATTGAGAATTTGTGAAGTGGAGATTATTTTGTCATCATATAAGTAGGGCCTGACAAGCCTAGCGATTCCGGGGAAGTACAACTGAATTGAGCCTGATCGTGGCGGTCTACTGTTGAGCCCTAAGGCAAGATTGTTAGACCTTGGAGGTATTCGGGTGGGGAATTCCTAGGTGACTTGGAGGTAGCACTCCAAATGTCGGGAGCTACCATGCAACACACGTTTACCTCGACTGTCGCGTATATGTGTCTCAGGTTGAGTTGAGGGGATCTATGAGGACAGGGCCAATTTGAATTGTCCGTCCACCGGGATGGTGGCATAGTATTATGGCCTCCTAACCAAGTACTTCAGAGTTAGAATGGTACCACATTGTGAAGTAGAGTCTAAGCTCATGCATAGCATTACATTTTTGTGTGATTGTTTGTTGTGATTAATATGTATTGTGTGCGATAATAATTTCTTAGATGATTTGATGTTATTGTGAAATGTATTGATTTTTCCTTGGTTTTGACTTTATAATGTTATGTTTTTCCCCGAAGAATGTTTGTCTAATGATACGATTTATTTATAGTTAATTGCGTGTTCTCCTTACTTATATTATACTATTAACATGATTTCAAAACTCACCTCCTTCGTTGTTTGTGTTTGACTGGCTTGGCCCTGCGTTTGCGAAATCGCAGTTATTACAGGTTAATGAGTCTTGAAGTTCAAATTTGGGAGAAGCTCCGCTCTGATAGGTGATACCGGGAATGAGAGTCATAATTTGTATTTTTATTTGTTTAATTAGAAACAACTTTTTGTATGAAACCTTATAACTAGTAAATTTTTGAAATTAAATTAAGAAATTCTAGTTAAATCAAATTTTATGGAGATTGCACTATTTTATAGGAGGAAAAAGTTTAAAGTGTTCATTTTAAATTTTGAGGAATGTGATATCTCAAATTTCATATAAATTTTTTTATTCACTTAAAAATGTATTTGTTTTACCCGCTGCGAATTAAAGTTAAAAATTCTATTATAAATTATTATATATTATTTTGGGGTTTAGGGTGTCACAATCATCATCAGACGCAGTATCTTCGTCAGCATCAGGGGCTGTGACACCCTAAACCCCAAAATAATATATAATAATTTATAATAGAATTTTTAACTTTAACTCGCAGCGGGTGAAGCAAATGCGTTTTCAAGGGAATAAAAACAATTATAGTTAATTTAAAATATCACGTTTCTCAACAATCAAAAGGAACACTTTAAACTTTTTCCTCCTATAAAATAGTGAAATCTCCATAAAATTTGATTTAACTAGAATTTCTTAATTCAATTCCAAAAATTTACTAGTTATAAGGTTTCATACAAAAAGTTGTTTCTAGTTAAACAAATAAAAATACAACTTATGACTCTCTTTCCCGGTATCACCTGTCAGAGCGGGGCTTCTCCCAAATTTGAACTTCAAGACTCATTAACCTGTAATAACTGCGATTTCTTAAACGCAGGGCCAAGCCAGTCAAACACAAACAACGAAGGAGGTGAGTTTTGAAATCATGTTGATAGTATAATACAAGCAAGAAGAACACGCAATTAATCATCAATAAACCGTATCATTACACAAACATTCTTCAAAGAAAAACATCACGTTATATAGTCAAAACTACTCAAGGAAGGTCAATACATTTCACAATAACATCAAATCATCGCAGAAATTAGTATTATTGCACACGACACATATTAATCACAACAAAACAATCACAAGAAAATGCAATGCTATGCATGAGCTTAGACTCTACTTCACAATGTGGTACCATTCTAACTCTGAAGTACTTGGTTAGGAGCCCATGATACTATGCCACCATTCTGGTGGACGGACAATTCAAATTGGCCCTGTTCTCATAGATCCCCTCAACTCAACCCGAGACACATATACGCGACAGTCGAGGTAAACGTGTGTTGCATGGTAGCTCCCGACATTTGGAGTGCTACCTCCAAGTCACCTAGGAATTCCCCACCCAAATACCTCCAAGGTCTAACAATCTTGCCTTAAGGCTCAACAGTAGACCGCCACGATCAGGCTCAATTCAGTTGTACTTCCCCGAAATCGCTAGGCTTGTCAGGCCCTACCTATATGATGACAAAATAATCTCCACTTCACAAATTCTCAATATTTATTTTCTCCCCTCGTTGGCTTATGATACTCCGTTAAGATCGTCATCTCAAACACAAATTAGAATCACAATTATTTCATTAGAGGTTACTTCAATCTTTTCATCACCAATTCATAACATCACTATTATAAATCACACATTATCATCATTACATAACTCATCACAAATTTATAGCGTCACTATCATCAATCATATATCATCACACAAACTTATCACAATTTATAACATCACAATTATTAATCATACATCATCATCATCACATAAAACTATCACAATGCACACATCTTTTATTATCACATCACATAAACTCATCTAATCCAACATATGAACCAAATTCATTCGACATCCAATATCACAATAATATCAAATATCACACATTTAACAAAAATAAATCAAATATCACAATAATATCACAACGAAATTAAATCAATCAACACCTTATAAATATTTCTATTCCACATTTTAGTCTCACAATTCCCATATTTGCACATTCATTAATTTATCACTCAAAGGGCTACTGCCGTACGTAGCAAGCCCCGGATGAATCGTTGGGAAATACGGTTTTCCCGTTCATCTCATAATATATTATACTCATGAATTTAAACGCTCTCTCACCCCTTACCTTATTTCGACGCTTTCACACATGAATACGATTCCAAGAGCAAACAACCTTTATTCTCTAATTCGTTATCCTTCAATCGATCTAACTCGACAGTTTATGGGTAAACGTTAAAAATAAATTATGAGAAGACACTCTAAAAACTAAATTTCGAAATTCGGTGAAGGAAAATTACCATAAATCATAAAACCAATCAGTGGATAATATAGCCACTTTTCATACGATCATTTTGGCGTTGGTTTCACTCAAATCGGACTTACGGTGAAGAAGAACGGTGCAAAATAAGGAATTCAACAAACGGAGAAGTCAGGTATTTTAGAGAGAAATTGGGATGGTTAAAAATTGAGAAGTATGTTTATTTGACTACCTAAATGAATAAAACAATATACTGAAATTTGGACGAGAAGGGAGAAAATTTTCTGAAACAATTATTGATCACCGGTATCAATTTTCTTATATTTTTCCTCCAATTCCTCCTTGGAAGCTGCTGTCTGCCGTGCCCATGCCTTTCTCTTCCTCTATTTGTTTTTTTATTCTTTAATTAGGTTTTACTTGGGCTTAACCCATGAAATACATTTTACTCTTTTTATTATTATTATTATTATTATTATTATTATTATTATTATTATTATAAAACCAACAATTACGAAAGTTATTTTTTTTAACACTTTTTTTTAACACAATTTAATTACTAATATTTCAAAACTACTACTTTATAAAATAAAATAATTAATCTTTTAAAATACATTAGTAACCAAAACTCTTATATTCAAAATTATCACTATAATAATACTTATTTTTCAAAACACTCAAATTAAAATATTACCATCATTTGAGAATAGTCAAAATCACAAAATAAATAAATATAACATTACTACTATATATTAATTACTAAATCATAATAAATATATATAAAATCACAATGCCACAACAAGTATATAAAAATAAAGGAAATCAAACACAATATCATTACTATCCCAAGATAATTGTTTATAAAATAAATAACTAAAATAGGAGATACTTAGAATTAATTAAAATATAAATATGTGCACATTTAACATTAGTCAAACATACAAGAAAATATCACATTAATTACAAATATACATATACACGTAAAATCTTCTAAAATATTATTTTTATTTTTATTTCTTTTTAAAATATTACACTAAAATACTATTTAGAAAAATATATAAAGTATAATATTTGTTATTTAGATTACTCGTGTAGTCCAATATGTATAATAGTAGCACGTCATCTAAAGCACCCATATAACGAAAACGAATCACGAAACTTATCACATATATTCTAAAATAATTTTAACACCAAATTAATTATTTAAAATCATATTTCATTATTAAAATAGTTTATTATAAAATTTGGGGTGTTACAGGGGCAGCATCAGGGGCAGAAGTGCCGTCAGGAGCAGCAGCAGATGTTTGACCAAGGTCACTCATATGGATATATTTTTGAAGTGGTTCACTCCAAACGATTTTCATGCTTGGAAGGACACTTAAATCGAGTAAATTGTCCTTAGTAATAGTATACACAACTTCCTTAGAGAAGTCCACCCCGAAGTGTTCGAGAATGCGAGTGACCTCCTTAGCATAAGGCAAACCAACAGCCTCTCTGGATGTAAACATGACTGATTTAACAAAATAAGCCCAGTTGAGTGGAAGTCCTTCAAACATGTAATAGATAATCTGGAGTTCAAACTCGGAAATCTGGGAGTAGTTACCAGCCTTAGGGATCAAAAGGTAACTTAAGAAGTAATGGAGCAAAAGATAACCAACAGTAAGATTTCCAACACTATATCGTTGCTTCACAAATGTTGAGCCGGCCTGAATTCTCTTGCGTTCCATAGTTTGTTTGTCAAAGCGACAAAGAGCCACATAAGCATCATATTTCGAAACACCAGACCATTTACATAAGTTAGTTGGACTAGTTTTCTGTCCTACATCGGGAGTTTTCAAAATGGCACCAATAATATGTGAATCAAGTTCAATAGTTTTCCCCTTGACGCGAGATTTCAGCATTTTTCCATCCCTAGTCAAATTGCAATAAAAGACCCTAACTAAATCGAGATAGATAGGACCCTTCGATAAATTCCTCAATACGTTGAGCTCTAAGCAAAGTAGGAAATTTAAAGGCCGAAAAAGAGTCTAAAGTACCGATTTTGGGAATGATGAGCCTCTTGTCGGAGTAGAGTGTGCGAAACCGAGCAATTTTGTCCGGTGTGTGTAAGAGACGAGACAAATCTGTGATATTAGTACTCTTTGTTCGTTTCTTTGAAGGACCCACTGAAGCATGCTTAGTTCGTGGTCCTCGTTTGCGTGCATCCATGACGGTTGAAGAGGATTTTGACATGTTGAGAGAAATTTGGGGTTTTAGGGTTTGGGTTCATGAAATCTAAATGACAAAGATGAGAAGGAGTTGATTTTGGTTGAAAAGAGGGAAGGAGTTCGTAATCAATCGAAGGAAATGGAGGGTGAAAATGTTTGGAACGGGAGGGATGTGCGTATTCGATGCTATATTTGAATACCTAATCGCAAAAAGTCTGTCGCAGCTTTATATATGACAGAAAAGTGCGAAGATGTAGTGGAATACACTTATAGTGTATTCGAATACAAGTGGTTCTGGAAAAATGTATTCGATTACAATTTGATTGTATCCGAATACAAATAAATCTGGAAACGTGTATTCGATTACCCAGACTTTGTATTCGGCTACAGCTTCAAGTTTTTAGAACCAGAAATGAATTTATCATGTATAGCATACCAAATACTGCATATAAACACAAATATAATGACAAGTAAACATATTTAATAATAACGATTTAATTCTAACAGGTTAACAAAAGAAACCTTATAACGTTTGAATAATGAGGACAAAGTACCTTGTATTTAAAGATCATTTTCATTTAAGATGCCGAGTTCGCGTCGAATTTTGTAAAAAGAGTCCTTAGGAAGTGGTTTAGTGAAGATGTCCGCCAATTGGTTATGAGTGTCCACAAAGGTTACTTCAACATTTCCTTTAAGCACATGATCGCGTAGAAAATGATGTCGTATATCAATATGTTTAGTCCGTGAGTGCATGATTGGATTTTTTGAAATATTGATAGCACTAGTGTTGTCGCATCGTAACGGAATGCATCCGAGATCAAATCCATAATCACATAGTTGTTGTTTGAGCCATAGAATTTGTGCACAACAACTTCCTGCTGCTATGTATTCGGCTTCAGCAGTACTAAGTGCAACACATGCTTGCTTTTTACATGACCATGATACGAGGGCGTTTCCCAAGACATGACAAGTGCCACTTGTGCTTTTACGGTCTGTTTTACATCCTGCATAATCTGAATCAGAATATCCAACGAGACTACAGATGCTACCTTTCGGATACCATAGTCCTAAATTGATTGTTCCTTTTAAATATTTCATGATTCTGTTGACGGCTACAAGATGTGATTCTTTCGGATCTGCCTGAAATCTAGCACATAGACAGACACTAAACATAATATCTGGCCGACTGGCCGTTAGATATAATTGAGATCCAATCATACCTCGATATTTTGAAATGTCTATAGACGTATCGGTTTCATCTTTATCAACATATGTTCCGGAACCCATGGGAGTTGCACTTTCCTTGCAGTTTTCCATTTCAAATCTTTGTAGCAGTTCTTTGCAATATTTTGCTTGATTGATGAAGATACCATGCTTGAGTTGTTTGATGTGAAGGCCAAGAAAGTAGTTTAATTTTCCCATCATGGACATTTCAAATTCTCCTTGCATCATCAATGAGAATTCCTCACAGATTTCATTGTTTGTTGATCCGAATATGATATCGTCAACATAGATTTGGACCAACAAGGTGTGACCATTATTTCTTTTAATAAATAATGTCTTTATTGACTTCGCCTTTTTCAAATCCTCTTTCACATAAGAAACCACTCAATCTGTCGTACCAAGCTCTTGGAGCTTGTTTTAGGCCATTAAGAGCTTTTCTTAGTTTGAAGACATGTGAAGGTTTTTTGAAGTCCTCAAAGTCGGGTGGCTGTTTAACATATACTTCTTCATTGATGTATCCATTGAGAAAGGCACTTTTCACATCCATCTGAAATAATTCAAAATTCATAGAGCAAGTATAAGCAAGTAGTAAACGGATTGCTTCTAACCTTGCGACTGGAGCAAATGTTTCGTCAATATCAATCCCTTCTTCTTGATTATATCCTTGGGCGACCAATCTTGCCTTATTGAGAACAACTATACCGTTTTCGTCAAGTTTATTCTTAAACACCCATTTTGTACCAATGATGTGTTTATTTCCCGGATTAGGAACAAGTTCCCATACTTTACTTCTTTTGAATTGGTTAAGTTCTTCTTGCATGGCAAGTATCCATTGATCATCTTTTAGTGCTTCACCAATTTTGGAGGGTTCGATTTGAGAAACGAATGCCATATTCAAACATGCATCTTGTAATTTAAGTCTTGTTGTAACTCCTGTGTTGATATCACCAATGATGTTGTCAATTGGGTGATCTCTATGGGTCCTCCATTCTTTAGGAAGATTATTATTTTCCTTTTCAATGTTGACTTCATTTTCTTGACTTGGTTGATCAATTTGATGTCTTGCTTGTATCACTACTTTCAATGTCATCATCATCATAAGAAATAACTTTGTCCTCTTTCAAGGGGTTAGTTTCATCAAAAGTTACATGTATTGATTCTTCAACAATTAAAGTTCTTTTATTGAAAATTCTGAATGCTTTACTAGATAATGCATAGCCAATAAAGATACCTTCATCTGCTTTTTCATCGAATTTTCCAAGGTTGTCTTTTCCGTTGTTTAGCACAAAACACTTGCATCCAAAGATGTGGAAGTGAGAGATATTGGGCTTTCTTCCTTTGTAGAGTTCATAAGGAGTTTTCTTAAGAATCGGCCGAATGTTTACTCTATTAGTAACATAGCATGTCGTGTTTACAGCATCTGCCCAAAAGTACTTTGGTAGATTTGAATCGCTTAGCATAGTCCTTGCGAGTTCTAACAAGGATCTGTTCTTTCTCTCAACAACCCCATTTTGTTGAGGCGTTCTAGGTGCGGAAAAATTGTGGAAAATTCCATTTTCTTCACAGAATTCTTCAAACAAGGAATTTTGAAATTCTCTTCCATGATCACTTCTAATTCATACAATTTTGGATGATTGTTCATTTTGGACTAGCTTGGCATAGTTTTTAAATGCTTTAAAAGCTTCGTTTTTACTTGCCAAAAATAAGGCCCATGTGAACCTTGAGTAATCATCAACAATCACTAGTCCATATGAATTTCCACCAAGACTTTTGGTTCTTGATGGGCCAAACAAATCTATATGTATTAATTGAAGTGGTCTTGTAGTTGAGATAACATTTATAGGTTTGAAAGAAGTTTTTGTTTGTTTACCTTTTTGACATGCGTCACATAATTTATCCTTTACAAATTTCATTTTTGGTAATCCAACAACAAGTTCATGCTTGACTAATTTGTTTAAATGATCCATGTGGATATGTGCAATTCTTTTATGCCATAGCCATGCATCATTGTTGTCGCTTACCAAAAGGCATTTCATTCTTAAGGATAAATCGTCAAGATTAAGTATAAAAATATTTTTGAAACGCTTACTGATAAATTGAATTTCATTTGTTGCTGAATTTTGAATGATGCACTCATCTTTGTTGAAGGCTATCTTGTATCCTTTATCACATAGCTGGCTAATGCTTATGAGATTATGCTTTAGGCCTTCAACATATAGGACATCTTCAATTGAGGGGGAAGGTGTTGTTCCAACTTTTCCAATATCTATGATTTTTCCTTTGTTATTATCTCCATAGACTACATATCCTTTTGATTCAAGAGTCAAGGTTGAAAATTTCGTTATGTCACCCGTCATGTGTTTGGAGCATCCACTATCTAAGTACCACATATTTGAGGTACTTTGTGTGCATACCTACAAAATGAAATCATATTTTATTAGGTACCCAATGTGCTTTGGGTCCTTGATGGTTAGTACCTTTCTTTACCCACACGCAATGCCCTTTAGGAACACTAATGTTTCTTACAAGACAGGCATTAGGTGTGTGACCATGAAGACCACAATAGGTACAAGTAGGAATAAATTTATTTTTACTAGTGTATGTATGAAATTTATTGTGAGTGACTTTCTCTTTATAAGAATGATCTTTTTGTAAAATTGTAATTCTTCCTTGATTGGATTGAGTACTTGCTTTGACAAAAATGGTCTTATTTGAACTTGGTTTGTCAAATTTAGAAAATCCAAGACCACTTTTATCGTTTGAGTATCTTTGCATGTTTAAGACATTCTCCAATCCTATTTGTCCTTTTTCATATCGTTCAATTACTCTATTTAATTGAACGATCTTGAATGAAAGGGAATCACATTTATTGCATATAAAATTCTGTTTTGATTTTCCAGCATCTTTTTCCATAGTGTCAACCTTTTCTTGAAGACTTGAGATTTGTCTCTTTTGTGTTGACACTATTTTAAACAGATTTTTGCATTCAGTAAGAAGTTCCTTAATGGCGTTTTGAGCGTCATTGTATTCTATAATTAATTCACTATTTG
The DNA here is from genome assembly GCA_037974735.1 of Cicer chorassanicum. NCBI lineage: Eukaryota > Viridiplantae > Streptophyta > Magnoliopsida > Fabales > Fabaceae > Cicer > Cicer chorassanicum. The sequence goes on along the minus strand of JBBPBP010009777.1, from coordinate 5,309,341 downwards.
ATTTATTATAATGAAGAGAGTTTGTGTTACTAACCTCTTCGTCATCATCTGATTGATGTGATGCCATTAGTGCAACATTAGCGCATTCCTCACTTTCTGTTTCTGATGATGAACTTACTTCTTTATCTGCCCAAGCTATATATGCTTTCTTGAAGTCTTTCCTTTTACCGGCATTTTGCTTGAGAAGGTTTGGACAGTCTGCTTTAATACGTCCTTGTTTTCCGCATTCAAAACATGTGAAGTTTTGGTTGGAGGTAGACCCATCTTTCTTTCTGAAATTCTTCTTTTTGAAATTTCTGTCATATTTAAGAAACTTACCGAATTTCTTAACAAGAAAATTAATGTTTTCGTCTTCATCAGAAATTTCATCTCTGACTTGTTCCTTCAATTCGGTCTTTAGAGCAATATTTTTGTTCTTCTTTTCTTGAGTTTCATTTTGCTCCAATCTCCCAAGTTCAATTTCATGTTCTTGGAGTATTCCCAAATAATGCAGAAAGTGACATCTTGGATAAGCTTTTCTTTTCTGATATTGCTGTCACCTTCGGTTGCCATGCCCTTGTTAGTGATCTTAATACTTTAAGATTCAGTTCATCGTTGGTGAAAATCTTTCCAAGAGCTGTTAAGTGATTTGTTAAGTGGGAGAATCTTTTCTGCATGTCTAAGATAGATTCTCCTGGCTGCATACGGAATAATTCATATTCTTGAGAAAGTGTGTTAAGTTTTGATCTTTTTACCTCAACGGTGCCTTCATGGGTTACTTCAAATGTGTCCCATATTTCTTTGGTTGTTTTACAGTGAGACACGCGGAAAAATTCATCCATTCCTAGTGCTGATTGTAGAATGTTTTTAGCCTTTTTATCGAACAACACTTTTCTTTTATCGTCATCGGTCCAAGAATTCTTTATCTTAATTTCTTCTTTTTGTTGATGACTGTTGTTGGAATGTAAGGACCATTTTCAACAGCATCCCATATATCGTCTCCTTGTGCTTCAAGATACGCTTGCATATGTATCTTCCAAAAATCGTAATGCTCGCCAACGAAGCATGGTGGTTTGTTACTGTTGCCACTGTCTCTAAAAACAGGTTGTGCGGAAGCCATTAGTTATTGATCGAGGAGTAAGTTACCTTGAACCTGCTCTGATACCAATTGTAAGTACAAATATGCACCTAAGAGGGGGGTGAATTAGGTGTTTAGGAGTTTTCTTTATTTTCAAAATTTAAGTGATCGATTTTTGTGTGTAAGGATAGTAAGTGAACGAATAAATGGCAGTAAAGAAATGAACACCGCAGAATTATCCTGGTTCCCCTTATAACCAATGGTACATCCAGTCCTCTTGTACACCACAAGAGATTTCTCTACTATTTGTCAGAATATGTACAAGTCCCACCCTAGGATCTGTGCTAGAAACTTCTAACAAAGCCACTAGGATAGCACACCACTATCTTAGTCAAGACTACTATAAGAAAGTATTACTTTCTTTTACAGACACTTTGTGATTTGATAAGTAAGTATAGGAAAATGAAAGAGAGGTAGAATGATAACAATCCAAGATTGCTTCAAGTACTATAAGAACCTTAGTTAATGATATGCAAGTACTTGAATTTATGAAAGTGACTTTGAAAAAAAATCAGAAAGTTTGTTCAAAGTCTTTAAAGTTGTGTGGTAGGATTGTTGTTGTTGAATCTGAAGTTATGGTGTATTTATAGTCCATAAACATCTCTTCAGATTCGTGGCCATTGATCCAAAAGGTTTGAGGAACAATTGCAATGATTTAGAGTTGATTCAGAACTGAAAAATTGCAATGTTTCCAGTTGTATTCGAATACATGATGGTTGTATTCGAATACACCTCTTTGTAATGTTCAAATTTATTCAAATTTAACACTGTGTAGTCGAATACAGATTGATCAATTTTGCCATTGACTTGTTGGTTGTATTCGAATACATCAGGATGTAGTCGAATACAGATGAGATGTTTTTGCTACTGACTTAGCAATTTTTCATCTGTATTCGAATACACCTATGTTGTAGTCGAATACAGATGAGATGTTTTTGCTACTGACTTAGCAATTTTCATCTGTATTCGAATACACTTGTGTTGTATTCGAATACACTTTTGTATTTTGTCAAAAATATTAATTCTAATACTTTGTAAAGTAATTTTTGACTTTCGAAAATATGTTTTATGCATATGCAAAGATGTGAGGTTCTTATTGTATTTGAGCTATGGTTTGCATCTTTTACCTTTACATAAAAAACATCTAATTATTAATATATCAAATAAGATTGTTGTAGACTTCTTCTTTTTGAGCTTGTTGCTTTGATCATCATCACTATTGGTCTTTTGTATCATCAAAAACATGTATTTTTACAAATTCTATTTTTATTAAAGTATATAAGTTATATAGGAATTTTTAAAATTATAACATTTTTTCCTATACATATTAAATTTTTTTCGAAATACTGCTCACGGTAATATATGCATTGTGTAACACCCCGATTTTTAACAGCGCGAGTGTATTTTCTTTTTTTCAAAAAATAAATTGATAAAAATCCCAAGTTAAATCCAAAAATAAGGAAAATACTTTTGGACAAAATATTTAAGTCGTAACACGACGACAAAATCATAATTAAATAAAAACAGCGGAAATAGTTTTTGGAACGAAAATCCAAAGTATCCAAGTATAAAATACATCGACTAAAATAATCTGTTTCAAATACATAAGTTCCCTTTTTAAAACCACAACCTTGAAATAAGAAAGGAAATAAATAAAATTCTTAATTAGAACCCTAAGCTGATCATTAATCTATCTGAGGGTGACTGGGTACTGAGAATCCACGAGCGGCATCAAGCCCCACTGCTTTCGATCACAAACAAACCCATCGCCACGTCACGCCTTAGATCGACCCTGGTTCTCATCTGAGGGCAAAGCTCAGATTTCCACAAATTGTAAAGAGTCACCAATCCGAAATTAACAAACATCACATAACATTCATATTTTAAATGCATAAAAATTACACTTCAACTTAGCATACATCTAGGAAGGGTTTGCATATGTTAAACAATCATAAACAAGGTTGAAAATGAAGTTTTGGACCAAACTACACTGCTGTATTCGAATACAGCATATCTGTAGTCCAATTCAGATGCGAAAACAACAGAAAAACAGCAAACACAGCACAAACAACAAAACTGTATTCGACTACAGCCTCCTTGTAGTCAAATACACTTGCGAAAACAGTGAAATTTTTTGCAGATTTTGTATTCGAATACAATTGCAAAGTCAGTATTAAAACTTTGTGATTTGTATTCGACTACACCCTCCTCGTAGTCGAATACACTTGCGAATACGCAAGTCAACGGCAAAATAACTTATCTGTATTCAACTACAACCACGTTGTATTCGAATACAGCTGTAAAAATGACAGATTTTCAGTTTTGAAACACACCAAAGCCATTCAAACACCTTTAGCACCAAATCAATCAATCACCAACACCAAATACGACACAATTCACACACCACAATCAAGTACGCATATCCAACCATCAAAGTATATCAAACATGACTCGCGTGTCAAGCACCCTAATGCAATGCGTATATGCCAATGCACATGACATCATTATGTGGCCAATTCGGTCACCACTAAGACCATGGCCCATCCGGTCACCATGTACTACGAAACGCATTATCTCGTGGCCCATCCGGCCACCACTATCACCATGGCCCATCCGGTCACCATGTACTATAAAATGCATTATCTCGTGGCCCATCTGGTCACCACTATTACCATGGCCCATCCGGTCACCATGTACTATGAAATGCATTATCTCGTGGCCCATCCGGTCACCACTATTACCATGGCCCATCTGGTCACCATGTACTATGAAATGCATGAGTATACTCTAACTCTCGACACCACAATCATTAAGTAAATGTAGCTATTAAAAGATTCCCCATTTTTAATGCTCATTTAACACTAATGATTTTCAAATTCAACACAGAGCATACTCAACGCATATAATCCTTAAATCACATGAAATTGAATTCACAATACACATCAAATTCAAATCACCATATACCCAATCTCATCAATTCATTTCACACGAAATCAAAATCCACACATAAATTACATTTATTTAAAACTTCATATCCTCAAACATAAGGCAAATTTTCATATTCATAATATTACCCATAAACACATCAATCACACCAAGTAAAAATCACCACCACCCACAACTTTAAAACTCATTAAATTCAATTTCACCATTTCACCCATAAAATGCATTAAATTCATTTCCCACAACATTACACCTTAAACCCATCAAATTCATTTTCCAAAATTTTCAACCATAACACACCAAATTAAAACTCCAAATTGTTAAACATAAACCACCAATTTCTTTTCCACAACTCACATAAAACTCATTAAATTCCTTTTCCCCAAATTCACACCTAAACCCCATCAAAATCAAACTCCACAAATACACATATAGAGTCCTATATGCAAGCTAAAAATTTGGAAGGAGCCCTTACCTTCGTTGTAGCTTTAACACCCGATTACGGCACCGCGGTTAAATTCCGATAAAAGTTCGCTTCGCACGACGCTTCCAAAGTTGGCTCACTAGCACCGTAGCGTGGGGGTGAGTAATTTTCCCTTCTGTCACTTTGCGAGATGAAGCTCCGAAGTCGAAGAAAAGTGGAGGTTTGTGTTTGGAGGTTTTGAAAACCACTAACACAATGGTTTTCGCGAAACAGAGGGAGAAGAAAGAGAAGCTGAAGTCGCGAGGCAGGGAGAAAGAAAAATGTTTTTTTTTTTCAGCTTTCTTGCTCTTTCATATATATATATATATATATATATATATATACACACACACACACACACACACATATAAACCAAACCAACAAAAATCACACATATACACACATCCCATTACACACATCTCAAATTATTTTGATAAAAATAACTATTCCCGCTGCAGCTCAATTGACAGGTAAAATTTTCAGCAACCAGAGATATTTTTAACAAAACTGTCTGGTATTAAATTCTTTGTAACATAAATAAATTATTATTCAACGAATAATTTCAACCGGATCTAAAAACATATATATAATAAACATATAACAAACTCTAATAAAATATGCTTTTGGTATTTAATTCACCAAATGAATTAAAATTGGGCTAAATGCCTCAGCAATTTAACACCAATATACTAAAATTGCATAAATTAGAGTTTGAAATTTAGGGTCTTACATTACTACCCTCCAAAAAGAAGTTTCGTCCTCGAAACTTGAAGTAAGAGTAATACCCACACTAGGTCTGCATTCCAACTCAACATACATGCTAGAACTTGTTTCGTCATGCCAACGGGAAGAAAGCGCCGTCTATTCCTTCTCATAGGGTACTTAATAACTTCACGCATTATCATAGTCGGTAAGATTCGCCCGTTCCAATGAACATGATTTTGTCTATTATCAACAAGAGATTAAGGATGATCAGTTCCTCAATTTGTCAATAAGTAGCCAACGACCATGATGATGGAATAGACCATCTTAACTCAATTGTAATAACGCTCTCCTCGACTTGGACTTAAAGCTATCCCGAGGCACAAGCGGTCTAACAATTTTCTCAAGGTCCACTGAGTTTCCCTTATTTTCCTATCGACGAAGTACAATCGCCCCAAACTATGTCACATAGCCTCTTATATGTCCACTTGGCACGAAACATCCATTAGGCACCAAACCGAAACACCAATTATAGCACCAACACACTGGCATAAAATAATCATTGCCGCCGAGAACTCCGTTTAGTTTTTGTTCTTCATTTCTAGAGTCACGTCTCCAACAAAAATCCAATTTGAGTTTCATTCACTGGTAAGACCTACTTTTGTCTCATGCCTAACACCTCAGATTCACGCTTCACTAGTCAGTTTCCTTCATACTTCGCAATTCTAGATAAACCCAGAAATAATTTTCCTCCATCTGCTGCTAACATTCATTCTGATACTTCTCCATTTCGCCGCGTCCTTTATTTGCAGCTTGGTGATTATCTTTTCATCCTGACATGTTAAATACATTGGATTCACTTCATTACTTTTCCATTTATACAAACCTTAAATCTCTACCTCGAACCTAGACACATCTTCATTATTTCGAAACTATTACTTAGCTTACTCTTGTATGTCTTTTTCCAAAAGTTGCTATCTCCTTTGACATCCACAATTGGTACACACCATTGTGCGTCATATCCCAAAATATCATCCATCTCAACTTGATATTCTTTGGTCTTTCTTTTTACTATTACCCTTTTCTTCCTTCAGATAAGCTTGTCATCCTGGTCATTAAGAATTCCTTCAACAATTCAAACGAAATATTAATTCCTCCTAATTTCCACACTTCCTATGAAATATTCCACATCTAAAATATATCTCAAAACACTTTTCACCTCTACCGTCATTCAACCGTCCATATGGTCAACATCTAGAGCCCTTTATTTACTTAGCTCATCTGCCATCATACTTCGTCTTTCTTCATCATAGTGATTTCAATAAATCAAGCCTTACTAGTTACCACCAAACTTTTCCATTCCATACTCAATTCTTCCCTACCAAACAAACATTTAACTCTTTTGATTGACGAACACAGTAACGTACCCCTATGACATGCATTCAAGTAGTGCCTTTGAATTCATTGGCGTACTCTTCTAATAACAATGTCTAATTTTCGGATGGATAATTCATTTCATGAATCCTTAATTGACATAAGCTACATACTCATGTGTTGCTCCAACAAGTTTTCATGGCACCTCTTCCAAAAATTTGGTTCACTCGCTAGATTCTTCTTATTCATTCTCAATCTTCTCCGAGGTACAAATTGAAAGAGTCCCAACAATCGAACGTCCTAAAGAACTCATTCTCATACATTCCCAATAAGCATCTTTTAAAGAATAATTATCTTTAGACCTCATCCTCATAACTTAGCAGTAAAATATCTCCAAGACCCACATACCTTTCACCATCTATCTAATCACTGAAACAATCATTTCAAATCTTAACGCTTGGCTTCCCAAGGACAACAACTAAACCATAAATCATTTGTTACATTTCTTCCTATTCACTCTATGTCATTGAATATAATTATAAATTTCTGATCCTTGAAATATTCAAATACTCATTACACTGTCTAAATTCATCCATGCTATCATAAAATCCAATACAAGGTCTTATTCATCATTGACTCTAACTGCCTTAGTATTCTCACTAATGAAAACTCTTCTAATCATAACACAACATTATTAGTAAGTCTTCAAACACTTCTATCCATGACATGAAGTATTTATCACTTGCCTACCTCAACTCCCTTGATCATACAACTTTAAGGTGTCACTTGGTCCTCTATCCCACCTTGTGGATTTTAAATCGTCGGCTTAAAGATCAACCATCTTAGGGTCTCAAATCAAATCTTGATTAATCCCTTTAACTTATCAAAATATTCACACTCTCCTAGTGTTTACCATCCTTTAATAGACTCTCAAAGCTTACATTGCAACAATCTCTAAGTATTCATGTACTCTGTACTTCCAATTCCACTTAATGGTAATATGCGGTTCAATACACCAAGTCTTAGCTCCTTAGGTTTACCCAAACACCACTAAAAATTCAAACTTACGTGTCAATAGTTTCGTCTAAAGTCACTATCCATACTTATTTTCTCCTAAACCACATAGAGATTTGTCACTTACCAACAAATTATATAATCTCACTCCTATAATCGTCATGAGATTCATACTTAAGAATCTGAGTCGCGAATCGAGTTTAACTCGAATGCTCGACCTTACCCCGTAAGGTATCGACTATTCCTCAAAGCATCCTTTATCTAACCAAGGTAGTATTCACCCCTAATGTGTAGCACACCTTAACTTCCTTACCAGCCTCCTTAGTTGACACCTGAGCACCAGATGCTATTCCAAATTGAAGCCTCGTCTTCTCAGCAATTCCATGGTGTTCACATCTCTTTGACAGTTATGAAGCATTCATCCAGTCTCGACCTGAAATCTACCAGGAAAATATCTACTACTTTTCCTAAAAATAAACTCTCCATTTAGATCTTTACTTGAAATCACTTATCAGTCTAACGTTAATCCATCCATACCCATCATCTTCGAATTAACACCAATAGCATAGCCCCCGTATCCTTGGAACCACTTCATAAATTCCATGTCGTCATGATTCGCTTCAACCCTGTCTTTCCAATACCGATACGTGTAAGGAATTCAGAGACACTCGTCGACCAAAGTCGACTAATGTTTTATGTTTTAACTACTCTTCCAACTAAAGTTCCACAGGGCACGCTACTTCGTATAAGAAACAATAAACTACTTAAGCACATCATGCTTGACCCAAGACAACAAAACACAAAGTACACGTGAACTCCAGTTACTTGATACCCCTAACCTCGACTCTTGATCAGCTTAGGACATCCAAATCACCGCCCCCAAGAAATTTAAACCAACGCTCTGATACCACAATGTAACACCTCGATTTTTAACAGCGCGAGTGTATTTTTTTTTTCAAAAAATAAATCGATAAAAATCCCAAGTTAAATCCACAAATAAGGAATATACTTTTGGATAAAATATTTAAGTCGTAACACGATGACAAAATCATAATTAATTACAAACAGCGGAAATAGTTTTTGGAACGAAAATCCAAAGTATCCAAGTATAAAATACATCGACTAAAATAATATCTTTCAAATACATAAGTTCCCTTTTTACAACCACAACCTTGAAATAAGAAAGGAAATAAATAAAATTCTTAATTAGAACCCTAAGCTGATCATTAATCTATCTGAGGGTGACTGGGTACTGAGAATCGACGAGCAGCATCAAGCCCCACTGCTTTCGATCACAAACCAACCCATCGCCACGTCACACCTTAGATCGACTCTGGTTCTCATCTGTGGGCAAAGCCCAGATTTCCACAAATTGTAAAGGGTCACCAATCCGAAATTAACAAACATCACATAGCATTTATATTTTAAATGCATAAAAATCACCCTTCAACTTAGCATACATCTAGGAAGGGTTTGCATATGTTAAACATGCATAAACAAGGTTGAAAAATGAAGTTTTGGACCAAACTGCACTTCTGTATTCGAATACAGCATAACTGTAGTCAAATTAAGATGCGAAAACAGCAGAAAAACAGCAAAAACAACACAAACAACACAACTGTATTCGACTACAGCCTCCTTGTATTCGAATACACTTGCGAAAACAGTGAAAAATCTTGCAGATTTTGTATTCGAATACAATTGCGAAGTCAGTATCAAAACTTCGTGATTTGTATTCGACTACACCCTCCTCGTAGGCGAATACACTTGCAAATACGCAAGTCAAAGGCAAAACAACTCATCTGTATTCCACTACAACCACGTTGTATTCGAATACAGTTGTAAAAATGACAGATTTTCAGTTTTGAAACACACCAAAGCCATTCAAACACCTTCAACACAAAATCAATCAATCACCAACACCAAATACGACACAATTCTCACACCACAAACAAGTACGCATATCCAACCATCAAAGTATATCAAACATGGTTCGCGTGTCAAGCACCCTAATGCAATGTGTATATGCCAACACACATGACATCATTCTAAGGCCAATTCGGTCACCACTAACACCATGGCCCATCCGGTCACCATGTCCTACGAAATGCATTATCTCGTGGCCCATCCGGTCACCACTATCACCATGGCCCATCCGGGCACCATGTATTATGAAATGCATTATCTCGTGGCCCATCCGGTCACCACTATCACCATGGCCCATCCGGTCACCATGTACTATGAAATGCATGAGTATACTCTAACTCTCGACACCACAATCATTAAGTAAATGCAGCTATTAAAAGATTCCCCATTTTTAATACTCATTTAACACTAATGATTTTCAAATTCAACACAGAGCATACTCAACGCATATAATCCTCAAATCACATGAATTTGAATTCACAATACACATCAAATTCAAATCACCATATACCCGATCTCATCAATTCATTTCAATTCCAAATCAAACTCCACACATAAATTACGTTTATTCAAAACTTTATATCCTCAAACATAAGGGAAATTTTCATATTCATAATATTACCCATAAACACATCAATCACACTAAGTAAAAATCACCACCACCCACACCTTTAAAACTCATTAAATTCAATTTCACCATTTCACCCATCAAATGCATTAAATTCATTTCCCACAACATTACACCTTAAACCCATCAAATTCATTTTCCAAAATTTTCAACCACAACACGCCAAATTAAAACTCCAAATTGTTAAACATAAACCACCAATTTCTTTTTCACATCTCAATAAAACCCATTAAATCCCTTTTCCCCAAATTCACACATAAACCCCATCAAAATCAAACTCCACAAATACACATATAGAGTCCTATATGCAAGCTAAAAATTTGGAAGGAGCCTTTACCTTCGTTGTAGCTTTAACGGCCGATTACGGCACCGCGGTTAAATTCCGGTAAAACTTCGCTTCGCACAATGCTTCCAAAGTTGACTCACTAGCACCGTAGCATGGAGGTGAGTAACTTTCCCTTCTGTCACTTCGCGAGATGAAGCTCCGAAGTCGAAGAAAAGTGGAGGTTTGTGTTTGGCGGTTTTGAAAACCACTAACACAGGTTTTCGCAAAACAGAGGGAGGAGAAAGAGAAGCTGAAGTCGCGAGGCAGGGAGAAAGAAAAATGTTTTTTTTCCAGCTTTCTTGCTCTTTCGTGTATATATATATATATATATATATATATAAACCAAACCAACAAAAATCATACACATACACACATCCCATTACTCACATCTCAAATTATTTTGATAAAAATATCTATTCCCGTTGCAGCTCAATTGACAGGTAAAATTTTTAGCTAAAATTTTTAGCTAAAAGACATTTATGGAACAAAAACCGTTATCAATAATAACGGAATACGAAAAAAAATGAAATAAAATTTGAGCTAAAAACAAATCGCTTGTTAGATGACACAATATTTTCGATTGTAGGAGTCTATTTTAATATATATAAAAAAAAAACAATTTATTTGTTTGAGATAATTTTTTTCTAGTAATGAAACATTTTACTATTTTGTACAAAATAAAATTTAATACTTTGAAAAAAGATAAAAATATATTTTAGTATATAACCATACATAACAATATCAATATTTCGGAAAATATATAAATTTTTCTCTAAGGCTATATCAGTAATGGTATTCTAAATTATATCTCTCTTTGTGATTTAAATACTAATTTTAGTTATCTTATAAGTGACATGTGATAGATTTTTTAGATATTATAGATTTCATTAAAACAATTTTTTTTCAACAATGATATTATGTAATATTCAATTTGAAGATATTCATGGAGGAATAACCATTATCAATAATAATGAAGGAGCAATGAGTGTTGAATAATTGATATTTATTGTATTGTAATTTGTAACTTATGGCACATAAATAGTTCCACAAAATATTATATGAAAAAATGTAATAAAAGGTATTTACAAAGTGAATAGGGAAACAATCAATGAAGATGTACAAGTCAGCTTTTTAGCTGAGGTGACAAATGTTCGAATACGTGGAGGAAATAGGATGAGATGACAGCGGAGTCTGTTTTAAATATATAGAATAGAAAAGAATTTTTTTTTAAGTAATGATACTATGTAATATTCAATTTGAAGATATTTGTGGAGGAATAACCGTTATCAATAACAATGGAGGAGCACTGAGTTTTGAATTATTGATATTTATTGTATTGTATTTTGTAACTTATGGCACATAAATAGTTCAACAAAATATTATATGAAAAAAATGTAATAAATGGTATTTACAAAGTGAATAGGGAAACTTTCAATGAAGATGTACGCGTTACCTTTTTAGTTGAGGTGGAAAAAATTCCCATACATAGAGGAAATAGGATGAGGTGGCAGCGGAGTCTGTTTTAAATATATAAAATAGAAAAGAATTTTTTTCCAATAATGATAATATGTAATATTCAATTTGAAGATATTTATGGAGGAATAACCGTTATCAATAATTTGTAACTTATATTATATGAAATTTGTGATATTTATTGATATTTATTGTATTGTAATTTGTAACTTATGGCACATAAATAGTTCCACAAAATATTATACAAAAAAATGTCATAAAAGGTATTTAATAAGTGAATAGGGAAACTCTCTATGAAGATGTACATATCAGCTTTTTAGTTGAGTTGGCAAATGTTCGCATAGGTGAAGGAAATAGGATGAGGTGGCAGCGGAGTGTGTTTTAAATATATATAATAGATTATGGCACATAAATAGTTCCACAAAATATTATATGAAAAAAATGTAATAAAAAGTATTTACAAAGTGAACAGGGAAACTCTATATGAAGATGTACACGTTAGCGTTTTAGTTGACTTGGCAAATCTTCGCATACGTGGAGTAAAAAGGATGAGGTGGCAACAGAGTGTGTTTTTAATATATATAATAGAATTTTTTTTTTCAGTAATGATACAATGTTATATTCAATTTGAAGATATTTATGGAGGAAAAACCGTTAACAATAATAATGGAGGAGCAATGAGTGTCGAATTATTGATATTTATTGTAGTGTAATTTGTAACATACAGCAGATAAATAGTTCCACAAAATATTATATCAAAAAATTGTAATAAAAGGTATTTACAAAGTGAATAGGGAAACTCTCTATGAAGATGTACACGTCATCTTTTTAGATGAGGTGGCAAATGTTTGTATACATGGAGGAAATAAGATGAGTTGGCAGCGGTGTCTGTTTTAAATATAAATAATAGATTATTGTATTGTAATTTGTATCTTATAGCACATAAATAGTTCCACAAAATATTATACGAAAAAAATGTCATAAAAGGTATTTAATAAGTGAATAGGGAAACTCTCTATGAAGATGTACATGTCAGCTTTTTAGCTGAGTTGGCAAATGTTCGCATAGGTGAAGGAAATAGGATGAGGTGGCAGCGGAGTGTGTTTTAAATATATATAATAGATTATGGCACATAAATAGTTCCACAAAATATTATATGAAAAAAATGTAATAAAAAGTATTTACAAAGTGAACCGGGAAACTCTATATGAAGATTTACACGTTAGCATTTTAGTTGAGTTGGCAAATCTTCGTATACGTGGAGTAAAAAGGATGAGGTGGCAGCAGAGTGTGTTTTTAATATATATAATAGAAATTTTTTTTTCAGTAATGATACTATGTTATATTCAATTTGAAGATATTTATGGAGGAAAAACCGTTAACAATAATAATGGAGGAGCAATGAGTGTCGAATTATTGATATTTATTGTATTGTAAATTGTAACTTTTAACTTAAATAGTTTCACAAAATATTATATGCAAAAAAAGTAATAAAAGGTATTTACAAAGTGAATAGGGAAACCTTCTATAAACATGTACACATCAGCTTTTTAGCTGAGGTGGAAAATGTTCGCATACATGGAGGAAGGAAATAAGATGAGGAGGCAGCAGAGTCTGTTTTAAATATATAAAATAGATTATGGCACATAAATAGTTTCATAAAATATTATATAAAAAAAATGTTATATAAGGTATTTACAAATTGAATAGGGAAACTCTATAAGAAGATGTACACATCAGCTTTTTAGCTGAGGTGGCACATGTTCACATACGTGGAGGAAATAGGATGAGGTGGCAGCGGAGTCTGTTTTAAATATATATAATAGAGAAGATTTTTTTTTTCAATAATGATAATATGTAATATTCAATTTGAAGATATTAATGGAGGAATAACCGTTATCAATAATAATGGACGAGAAATGAGTGTCGAATTATTGATATTTATTGTATTGTAATTTGCAATTTATGGCACATACATAGTTCCACAAAATATTATATGAAAAAAATGTAATAAAAGGTATTTACAAAGTGAATCGGCAAACTCTCTATGAAGAATATATTAAATGAAAAAAATGTAATATAAGTTATTGATAAAGTGAATAGAGAAACTCTCTATGAAGATGTACACATCAGCTTTTTAGCTGAGGTGGCAAATGTTCGCATACGTGGAGGAAATAGGATGAGGTGGCATCGGAGTCTGTTTTAAATATATATAATAGAAAATATTTTTTTTCAGTAATAATACTATGTAATATTCAATTTGAAGATATTAATGGAGGAATAACCGTTATCAATAATAATGGAGGAGCAATGAGTGTCGAATTATTGATATTTGTTGTATTGTAATTTGTAATTTATGGCACATAAATAGTTCCACAAAATATTATATGAAAAAATGTAATAAAAGGTGTTTACAAAGTGAATCGGCAAACTCTCTATGAAGAATATATTAGATGCAAAAAATGTAATATAAGGTATTTATAAAGTGAATAGAGAAACTCTCTATAAAGATGTACACATCAGCTTTTTAGCTGAGGTGGCAAATGTTCGCATACGTGGAGGAAATAGGATGAGGTGGCAGCGGTGTCTGTTTTAAATATATATAATAGAAAATATTTTTTTTTTCCGTAATGATACTATGTAATATTCAATTTGAAGATATTAATGGAGGAATAACCGTTATCAATAATAATGGAGGAGCAATAAGTGTCAAATTATTGATATTTATTGTATTGTAATTTATGGCACGTAAATAGTTCCTCAAAATATTATATGAAAAAAATGTAATAAAAGGTATATACAAAGTGAATCGGCAAATTCTCTATGAAGATCTACACGTCAGCTTTTTAGTTGAGGTGACAAATGTTCGTATACGTGGAGCAAATAGAATGAGGTGGCAGCGGAGTCTGGTTTAAATATATATAACAGAAAAGATTTTTTTTTTTTCAATAACGCTTCTATGTAATATTCAATTTGAAGATATTTATGGAGGAATAACCGTTTTCAATTATAATGGAGGAGCAATGAGTGTCGAATAATTGTTATTTATTGTATTGTAATTTGTACCTTATGGCACACAAATAGTTCCACAAAATATTATATGAAAAAAATGTAATAAAAGGTATTTACAAAGTGAATAGGGAAACTCTCTGTGAAGATGTACACGTCATCTCTTTAGCTGAGGTGGCAAATGTTTGCTATTGTGGAGGAAATAAGATAAGGTGGCAGTGGTGTCTGTTTTAAATATATACAATAGATTATTGTATTGTAATTTGTAACTTATAGCACATAAATAGTTCCACAAAATATTATACGAAAAAAATGTAATAAAAGGTATTTAATAAGTGAATAGGGAAACTCTCTATGAAGATGTACATGTTAGCTTTTTAGCTGAGTTGACAAATGTTCGCATAGGTGAAGGAAATAGGATGAGGCGGCAGCGGAATGTGTTTTAAATATATATAATAGATTATGACACATAAATAGTTCCACAAAATATTATATGAAAAAAATGTAATAAAAAGTATTTACAAAGTGAACAGGGAAACTCTATATGAAGATGTACACGTTAGCTTTTTAGCTGAGTTGGCAAATGTTCGCATTCGTGGAGTAAATAGGATGATAAGGCAGTGAAAGTGTTTTAAATATATGTAATAGAAAAGAATTTTTTTCTTCAGTAATGATACTATATAATATTCAATTTGAAGATATTTATGGAGGAAAAACCGTTATCAATAATCCTGCAGGAGCAATGAGTGTCGAATTATTGATATTTATTGTATTGTAATTTGTAACTTATAACATAAATAGTGTCAAAAAATATTATATGCAAAAAAAGTAATAAAAGGTATTTACAAAGTGAATAGGGAAACTCTCTATGAACATGTACACGAAAGCTTTTTAGCTGAGGTGGCAAATGTTCGCATACGTGGAGGAAGGAAATAGGATGAGGTGGCAGCGGAGTCTGTTTTAAATATATAAAATAGATTATGGCACATAAATAGTTCCACAAAATATTATATCAAAAAAAAATGTAATAAATGGTATTTACAAATTGAATAGGGAAACTCTATATGAAGATGTACACATCAGCTATTTAGTTGAGGTGGCAAATGTTCGCATACGTGCAGGAAATAGGATGAGGTGACAGCGGAGTTTGTTTTAAATATATATAATAGAAAAGATTTTTTTTTCAGTAATGATACTATGTAATATTCAATTTGAAGATATTAATGGAGGAATAACCGTTATCAATAATAATAGAGGAGCAATCAGTGTCGAATTATTGATATTTATTGTATTGTAATTTGTAATTTATGGCACATAAATAGTTCCACAAAATATTATATGAAAAAAATGTAATAAAAGGTATTTACAAATTGAAAAGGGAAACTCTCTATGAAGAATATATTATATGAAAAAAATGTAATAAAAGGTATTTATGAAGTGAATAGAGAAACTCTCTATGAAGATGTACACGTCAGCTTTTTAGTTGAGGTGTCAAATGTTCCCATACGTAGAGGAAATAGGATGAGGTGGCAGCGAAGTCTGTTTTTAATATATATAATAGATTGTTGTATTGTAATAAGTAACTTTTGGCACATAAATAGTTCCACAAAATATTATATGAAAAAAAATGTAATAAAATGTATTTACAAAGTGAATAGGGAAACTCTCTAATAAGAAAATATTATATGAAAAAAATGTAATAAAAGATATTTACAAAATGAATAGGGAAACTTCCTATGAAGATGTACACGTCAGCTTTTTAGCTGACATGGCGAATGTTTGCTTACGTGGAGGAAATAGGACGAGGTGTCACCGAAGTCTGTTTTAAATATATATAATATATTATTGTATTGTAACTTGTAACTTTTGGCACATAAATAGTTCCACAAAATATTATACGAAAAAAATGTAATAAAAGGTATTTACAAAGTTAATAGGGAAACTCTCTATGAAGATGTACACGTCAGCTTTTTAGTTGAGGTGGCAAATGGTCGCATAGGTGGAGGGAGGAAATAGGATGAGGTGGCAGCGGAGTTTGTTTTAAATATATATAGTAGATAATGGCACATAAATAGTTCCACAAAATATTATATGAAAAAAATGTAATAAAAGGTATTTACAAAGTGAATAGGAAAACTCTCTATGAAGATGTAGACGTCAGTTTTTTAGCGAATGTGGCAAATGTTCAGATACGTGGAGGAAATAGGATAGGGTGGCACTGAAGTTTGTTATAAATATATATAATAGATAATTGTATTAGGATGATGTGGAAAATGATAGCATACGTGGAGGAAATAGGATAACGTGGCAGCGGAGTGTGTTTTAAATATATACTATAGAAAAGATTTTTTTTTTAGTAATGATACTATGTTATATTCAATTTGAAGATATTTATGGAGGAATAACCGTTATAAAAAACAATGGAGGAGCAAAGAGTGTCGAATAATTGATATTTATTGTATTGTAATTTGTAACTTACGGCAGATAAATAGTTCCACAAAATATTATATTAAAAAAATGTAATAAAAGATATTTACAAAGTGAATAGGGAAACTCTCTATGATACACGTCAGTTTTTTAGCTTAGGTGACAAATGTTCGTATACGTGGAGGAAATAGGATGAGGTGGCAGCGGAGTGTGTTTTAAATATATATAATAGAAAAGAATTTTTTGTTTTCAGTAATGATACTATGTAATATTCAATTTGAAGATATTTATGGAGGAATAACCATTATCAATAATAATGGAGGAGCAATGAGTGTCGAATAATTGATATTTATTGTATTGTAATTTGTAACTTATGGCACATAAATAGTACCACAACATATTATATGAAAAAATTGTAATAAAATGTGTTTACAAAGTGAATAGGAAAACTCTCTATGAACAAAATATTATATGAAAAAAATGTAATAAAAGGTATTTGCAAAGTGAATAGGGAAACTCTCTATGAACATGTACATGTTAGCTTTTTAGCTGAGGTGGCAAATGTTCGCATACGTGGAAGAAATAGGATAAGGTGTCAGCGAAGTCTGTTTTAAATATAAATAATATATTATTTATTGTAACTTGTAACTTTTGGCACATAAATAGTTCCACAAAATATTATACGAAAAAAATGTAATAAAAGGTATTTACAAAGTGAGTAGGGAAACTCTCTATGAAGATGTACACGTCAGCTTTTTAGCTGAGGTGGCAAATGGTCGCATACGTGGAGGGAGGAAATAGGATGAGGTGGCAGCGGAGTTTGTTTTAAATAATAAATAATAGATAATGGCAAATAATTAGTTCCATAAATTATTATATGAAAAAAATGTAATAAAAGGTATTTACAAAGTGAATAGGAAAACTCTCTAAGAAGATGTAGACGTCAGCTTTGAGGTGGCAAATGTTAGCATACGTAGAGGAAATAGGATAGGATGACAGCAGAGTTAGTTTTAAATATATATAATACATTAATGTATTAGGATGAGGTGGAAAATGTTAGCATACGTGGAGGTAATAGAATAAGGTGGCAGCGGATTGTGTTTTAAATATATATAATAGAGAAGATTTTTTATTCAGTAATGATACTATGTTATATTCAATTTGAAGATATTTATGGAGAAATAACCGTTATTAATAATAATGGAGGAGAAATAAGTGTCGAATAATTGATATTTATTTTATTGTAATTTGTAACTTACGACAGATAAATAGTTCCACAAAATATTATATCAAAAAAATGTAATATATGGTATTTACAAAGTGAATAAGGAAACTCTCTATGAAACACGTCAGCTTTTTAGCTGAGATGACAAATGTTCGTATACGTGGAGGAAATAGGATGAGGTGGCAGCGGAGACTGTTTTAAATATATATAATAGAAAACAATTTTTTTTATCAGTAATGATACTGTGTAATATTCAATTTGAAGATATTTATGGAGGAATAACCATTATCAATTATAATGGAGGAACAATGAGTGTCGAGTAATTGATATTTATTGTATTGTAATTTGTAAGTTATGGCACATAAATAGTACCACAAAATATTATATGAAAAAAATGTAATAAAAGGTATTTACAAAGTGAATAGGAAAACTCTCTATGAAGAAAATATTATATGAAAAAAATGTAATAAAAGGTATTTACAAAGTGAATAGGGAAACTCTCTATGAAGATGTACACGTCAGCTTTTTAGCTGAGGTGGCAAATGTTCGCATACGTGGAGGAAACAGGATGAGGTGTCAGTGAAGTCTGTTTTAAATATATATAATAGATTATTATATTGTAACTTGTAACTTTTTGAACATAAATAGTTCCACAAAATATTATACAAAAAAAAAATGTAATAAAAGGTATTTACAAAGTGAATAAGGAAACTCTCTATGAAGATGTACACATCAGCTTTTTAGCTGAGGTGGCAAATGGTCGTATACGTGGAGGGAGGAAATAGGATGAGGTGGCAGCGGAATCTGTTTTAAATATATATAATAGATAATGGCACATTAATAGTTCCACAAAATATTATATGAGAAAAAATGTAATAAAAGGTATTTATAAAATGAATAGGAAAACTCTCTATCAAGGTGTAGACGTCAGCTTTTAGTTGAGGTGGCAAATGTTCGCATACGTGGAGGAAATAGAATGGGGTGGCAGCGGAGTCTGTTTTAAATATATATAATAGATTATTGTATAGGATGAGGTGGCAAATGTTAGCATACGTGGAGGAAATAGGATAAGGTGGCAGCGAAGTGTGTTTTAAATATATATAATAGAACAGATTTTTTTTCAGTAATGATACTATGCAATATTCCATTTGAAGTAATTTATGGAGGAATAACCGTTATCAATAATAATGGAGGAACAATGAGTGTCGAGTTATTGATATTTATTGTATTGTAATTTGTAATTTATGACACATAAATAGTTCCACAAAATATTATATGAAAAAATGTAATAAATGGTATTTACAAAGTGAATAGGGAAACTCTCTTTGAAGAAAATATTATATGAAAAAAATGTAATAAAAGGTATTTACAAAGTGAATAGGGAAACTCTCTATGAAGATGTACACATCAGTTTTTTAGCTGATGTGGCAAATGTTCGCATACGTGGAGGGAATAGGGTGAGGTGGCAGCGAAGTATGTTTTAAATATATATAATAGATTTTAACATTTGTTGTAATAGTTGACATTTAACATATAGTTTATTCAATTACAAATTACACACGCGCAGCGCGCGGGTTATATTCTAATTTACATAGTTTGTGGTTTGATTTTTTTAAATCTTTGTTTATATATTTCACTTGCATGTTTGTTAAAATGTATGCTAACTGATGCACAAATTTGTTTGTTGCAAATCTTAAAAAATGCATAATGTATTGAAGTGAACAGGTTATGCTAATTATTTTGATATTGTAGTGTTGTTTTAAATTTTTGTACATATGTAGCCATTTAATACTACTTATACAGATATCACTTAAAAGATTTGTTTGTTGCAAATCTTATATTCATGATTGTACTGTCTTGAGATTTGATATCAACTTGGGAGCATTTTTTTAGTTCAAGTTCATTCAAAGATGGAAATGTTGTGCGATATTGAATGGGATACATAGCGACTAAACTTTGCAGATTGTGTAGAATGAGATACTTCAATGCGGGAAGATGAAGGTGAATCTCAGTTTGGTTTTGATGGTCATTAGTGTATTGTCCAAATATGTATTCTAATTGCCTGCAATCTACAACTTTGAGCCATTTCAATGTAGGGAAGACATTGCCCCAATTATTGCCACTACTGTCATGATCTCCGGTGTCTATCACTATGTGCTTCATTTCATCACAGTTCATAATTGTCAAAGTTTCCAACATTCTTGGAGCAATAGATAGGATAAACACCGATTTTATCTTCGAAAAATAAGACAACACAATCTCTTTAATATTGCACATGATATGTGGTGAAAAACATTGAGCACGTTCCCATATTTGAAGATTGTGTAAATTTGATACCTGTAATGTAATCCCAATGTAAAGGAACTAAAAATCATACTAATTATTCCTTACGTGTGTATAGAACTTATATAAATGCAAACATATAAGTTATAATGTTTCAATTATAAGTCCTAAAGATACGCTTACATTATCTATAATAGATTTTTCTTTTATAAGTCCTAAAGATAGGCTTACATTATCTATAATAAATTTAGTGCATCAAAGTGTTTGAAACACTTCAAAACATATTCAACTTCTAATAGAAATCTTGAAGTTTGGGATGCTAAATATGCACAAAAGCTATCAAATAATATACAAGATACACATTAAAAAGATAAAGTATCACAATAAACCAGAAAAGATTAGAGGGTTACCGATGCGATTGAGTACTCATGTGGTTGATCCTCAAAAACCAATGGAATTCTAGTTGTTGACGAACTCCCAAATTTATCACCATGACAACATATATAAGTCCAAGAGAAGATATTGCATTTGATAGGGTCCAACCATCTCTGGAAGTGGAACATGAGTCATTCACAAGCAAAGACATGGAATCATAGCATTTCGGGGAAATGTCTATGAAATTTGGTAATTGATAGAGCACCATTTTTTTTAGTGACTTGAGTTCAACATGTTGGTATTGGCTAAATATGTATTTCAGCTCATCACATCTTCTTATTCTGATAGTTTCTAGTACTGGAAAATCTTGAGAAGAGAGGAAGGGAATTACCGATTCTAATCAGTGACATCCCTCAATATCAAGAACTTTTAGTTTGGGAAAAATCGAGCCATACCTCTTGTTATCATTATCACCGTCGTTTATTTCTTCTCTTGATTCCTCCTCTCTTTTTACATCTATTATGTTTTTCAATTCCTTACAATCAGCTATTTCCAATATCTCTAGCTTCACCAGATTCCGAGACATCAACGGAAATAGGGAAACCAACATTGGGCATTTCTTCAGTATCAAGGTCTTCAGATTGCAGAGATTTAGCTTGCAATTAAAAAATCTTCGAAAATTCTTACATTCCTTCATAGATAGCTTCTCTAAATTCTTAAGAGAGTCAAAGGATAAGGAACCATTGAATAGTTCTTCCAAATTTTCCATCTCATCCAATTCTAGTACAACCAACTTGGACAAAATTAGACTTGGTACTTGAGAACCAATAGAGTCAATGAGACATTGTAACTGTGAAATACATCTCAAGCAAAGCTCAACAAGATCATCCATACCTTGACCTATAGGAACAATCTCAGGCATGAGATTTCTCCATCCCCCCTTTAATTCCATTTAGTTGAAGAACCTCCGTTGTTCACATGAAATAATTGAGTGTTGCATCTGACAAAAAAAATATGCATATGCATGATCACTAGCACAAAAATTCACAAATTTTGATTGTGAATAATTCATTATATTCCAGCCTTTATAAATATGATACCTTTTCAACTCAGGTATGGTTATTTCTCGACAAAAATATTAAAACTCATTACGAAATATAACTCTTCCAGTGATGAGCATTTTTCAATAACTTCAAATGGATTCTTCCATCGAATTTCACAATGATCCAAGTTCAACAATTTAAATTTCCCCAATTTTTGTAAGTCCGAATGGCAATTCATTGATTGTGCAGGCATCCAAATCAAGAGTCTCAAGACTTTGTAGCTTTCCCAAAATAAAGATGTCACCTAAATCCACTTTATCAACCAACAAAGATTGAATATTCGTCAATGACTGAATTGATTGCGGTAATGATTTAAGCCGCCATTTGTTATTACCTGTAAAGTATAAAACTCGAAGCTTGACCATATTTTCAAAGAAAGAATTTGGGACTTCCATACATTTCTGGCCTTCTTTTCTATCTACGTCAGCAATTAGAGCCTCAAGTTTGGAACACTCAAATTTACAAGAAAACAAATCCATGTCTTTCCCTTTACAAAATAAATATTTAATATTTATTTCTCTTTGAACAAATAACTTTTGATCTTTGATAGATAAATTTACATCCTAAATCTCTTTGTTCGCCATCCATTGAGCCACATCACGAACTAAATCATGCATTTTTACACGTTCTTTGTTTTGGGTATCAACGACATCCAACAACAAACAAGAATCTACGAGTTTATTTTTGGCAACAACTACTTCGTTTCGAGTTTCATTGTAGCTGCGAAAATCTTCCCTAAAAAGGCCCGTCCCAATGCCAAGTCTACTTAGAATTTCAACAAAAGTGTTTGGCATTTTCATTCTTCATATAATCATAGCTAAACTTCAAACATTTATAAACTCCAACCACCTCGTCATCAACATTAGGCATGGACGTAGGCTTCTTCAACGATTTCAAGGTCACATCCCACTCATGCTTGCGATGTTGTTGGCCCTTTAAACTTCTGGCGATTACTGCAATTGCAACTGGTAATCCTTAATATTTTGTCCCTTACTAATCAAACTATTTGAAAAACTATCGTTTATACCAGCATACTTTTTGAACATGAGCCATGCGTCTTCAGGGGATAAGATATCTAATTCAATTTTCTTATCACAATTCATTATATCGAGAATTCGTTTACTACGTGTGGTTATAAGAACTCTGCAACCATCAAAATCAAGAGGGGTGGCTTGATCCCACACATCATCCACTATAAGAAGAATTTTCTCACCTTTTATTAATCTGCTCCTTAGTATTTTGGGTCGGTCTGAGTTATTACAGTCTTTGAATTTCAATCCAATCCCCATCCCTTGCAATCCAATCATATAGTTGTTGTCATCTTTTAGTGCATCCAATAGTTCTTTGTATTTTGACTCTCTGCCTTTAAATTGAATGTAATAATCCAATGAATAATAACCACAACCTGGAAGAGATTGAGGGAGATCAATAATTTCAAATATTTCTCCCTTTTCTATTGACGATTTAATCTCCTTTGTCATATTTACCAACTCCTTTCTCCTTTTATATCGTCATTAGCAATCAGGACAAAATCCAAAAAAAAACATTTTGTTTTGTTTTGGTGTTCTCTTGAATGAGCTTATCAACTTTCTTTATCCAATGAAGAACATTAGCCCCGAATGACTTTACCTTCACTTACTGCTACTTGAACACGTTGCTCCATAGTTTTTCTTTCATCTTCCAACTCAGGTTTCTTTTCTTCGAATTCCTTAGCAATGCATGTGAAGCAAAATACAAAACGTAATTATGCTGTTACCCCATTTATCAATTTCTCCACATATGTCTTCCACAATTCAACCAAGCAACTCACCATCTAAATCAATTTCAATAGATCAAAGTTAGCCATATATGCTCAACAAAGCTTCAAATAGACAGTATTTAATTTTTAGTCTAAGTTTTACGAGCAAAAAATGTAAAATGAAAGGTATGATGACCAAAATAAATAAATAAAAGAGTAGTTTAATTATAGATGTAGTTGTTTATGTTGCTTTTTACTATTTCGGTAGTTTTGCTGTTAGTTACGTAATCACTCACTCTATAATGAAATATAAAAAAAATAAATCAACAATTTTTCTCCTATTTAAAGTCTGTATGGTAAGATAAATAAGTTAGTTCATAGTTTATAAGCTCATATGAGAAGAAAAAAAAAAAGATATGGATGGTAACAGTCACTTTGTCACGAGTTTATAGTTTTTATACATTAGTTTATAACATTTTTTTATAAATTACTTCAAGTAGTCTGTGATCGTATAGCTTATCATTTTTTCCATCAATTTTACCTTATTATTTTAACTAAAACTTCTTTTTACCCTTTATAATATATTATAATTTAAAATAAAATAAGTATATGTTATAATTGCAGGAATATCAAAGATCAGATGGTCCATGAAAAAAATGTAACATTTACATATATGTTGAACATATTTTAAAATAACATTGTGACGAATAAAAATTAAGTTCTGCAGCTAACATTTTAGCAATTCAAGTTCTGCAGCTAACAAAAGCAACAGAGACCGGAACACTATTTCCTCTTTTTTTTTTTGGTTTCTTACGACTCGTGTGTCTTGCACCAACAATCTCATGGGAAAAAGTGTGAATTATTAAGAAAGTTTACAGTTAGCTAGACAATAATTTAAAGGTTGCACTGACAATCCCATGGGAAAAAGTGAATTATAGAATATGATAAGGTCTTATTTTCTATGCGTGTTTTATTTTATTTTATAAAAGATAATAAATTCTTTTATAATCATTTCACACAATTGTGAGCTTTTTTATTTAAATTTAAGATAATATGTTCAATTTAATAATATTAGTGTTTTATTAGTTGAGATAGAGTTTAAGGACCTATTTTATTATGGATATTTATGTGTTTCAAATTATTTATCATTTTATAATATTAATACAATATTTTTCTTTAAAATTGATTCTAATTTAAAATTAAAAGCTAGAATTTATAATTTTTGTTTTTAAAAATGATTTTTTGTTTGAATTTATTATTAACTTACTTTTATATAAATGCATTTAAACTAACTAAATATAAATAACTTTTACCATCAACTCACTTTTTCTCAAAAAATATTTTTTTAAAAATTAATTCATTCAAAATTAATTTTTCTAAAGTTGGTAACAATGGACACCCACACACAACTCATTCATTCATATATGAGCTATATTCGAAGGTTATATTCTACGCAAGAGTTCCTAGTTAATTCTGATAACGATTTAAGTGAAAAGTGATGTTTATTATAGGGTCTAAAGTCAAAAATAAATAAAAATTCAGATTTTAGAAAGAAAAAAAAAATCCAAATTTTTTGAACAAAAAATTTATAAAATAAAATAGAATTAAAATTAAAATTAAAATTAAAATTAAAATTTCATCATTATTGATATTATTTATAAGTTTTTTGTTTGTTTTAATAGGTTAAATACCACTCGTAGTCCCTTAACTTAATTTCAATTAACGATATAGTCATTTATCTTCTTTTTTTTTTTTTTCCGATTTGCTCCTTTATGTTTTTAAATAATTTCAGCGTTACCCTTTAAGTGGGGTTCCGTTAAGAAAAAGTTAAAAAATTCCTCATTCATTTTCAAAAATTTACCCTTTATGTTTTGTAAATATTTCAGAAAAATGTTCAAAGTTTGTTCTAAGTTTGGTAGTAGGATTGATTCCTTAAAACTGAAGTTTCCATAGACATCACTTCAGATCAGTGGCAATCGTTCCTAGAGGTTTGATGAACATATGCAATGATCTAGGAGGGATTTTTTTTAACTTTTTCTTAATGGGAACCCCACTTAAAGGGTAACGCTGGAATTATTTAAAAACATAAAGACCAAATCGGAAAAAAAAGATAAAGGACTAAATCGTTAACCGAAATTAAGTTAAGGGACCACAGGTGGTATTTAGTCTTTTTAATAATATTAACAATATTTACGATTTAAACAAGAAACTGTTCTTTTTTTAGTTTATTATTTTTTGGTAGAAGTTTAATTTTTAATTTAAAACGAGACTTCTACGATGTATGAGACGGTCCTAACGATGATCCAATCCAATTGTGTTATTGAAGAACGAAGAATACACAATAATGAAGAATATCTTCCTTCAATTGCAATTTATTTGGGAGAGAGTAAATTTCTGCGTCCAAAGATTCGACAATTTCACCTATCAACAGCAGCTCCATTGCAATGTACTCTGAGCTACTACTTCCATTTCTCTTCAATTGAAAAAATGAGATTTAATTATTAAATTGTCTATTTGAATGTCAAATATTTAATTATTAATATTAAATATGTTTATTAAAGTAAGAGTATATTAAGAATACTAGTATTAAATAAATCAAAATAGTCATTAAGTGGAGTACATCTTTGACATTTTAAATATCTATCAAAATAGCATGAGACAATAGCATTAGACACAATAGGAGGCCCAACAAGAGAAGATGGATCAACCTCCAAAACCTAATGGATATCTTGGTGTTCCTATTGACATATCTGTCCTTAGGACATTGGTGACTACGTGGCCACTCGACTTTGGGATAGAATAGTAATTTTTTCAGTCATATTAAATTTTTAATAGTTGTTGTCATAATGTGTTTTAACCTACATTTTTTTCTCCATTTATTCCAGGACTGTGGGGAGCTAAGGGTATTTAGTAATGGAAAAAAGTTGAAAGAAGCTTTCATTGAACATGATGAGGAGGAGCAGTTGGTATAGAGTTTAGGATTATATATGTTGCTAACATGCAGTTACGAAATGATCGACAAATGGATCATATATGTTTTTGTAGAGAGGTGACATCGAGACACCAACTACTTCCATCTTCCGATTGGAGAGATGACGATCACACTTGATGATGTTTGGTCATTGTTGCATATACTGATCACACGAGGATTCTTTACTGTCATAATATTTGACAAAGATGCGGCTGTAAAGGTGTTAGTCAAATTGCTTGGAGTTACTGAAGCCCCTGGTCATGTTGAATTTAATGTGACACACACATTATAAGTTCGATTTAGTTGGCTACTTGATGTATACAATCAGCGTTGTTGTGACCAACTTTGGAAGATGGTTGTGAGGACGATTCAAAATTTTCTAGTTGGTTGCACCATTTTCAGCGACAAGAGTGTATTTGCTACCAGTGTTTTCTACCTCGAGTGTTTCCGAGACCTCGACTCATATAGAGGATACACATGGGGTGGTACTTCTCTTGCATAATTATATGATAATCTTTACGAATCTAGTATGCATCAAACCAGAACCGTTTTGTGTATTTGACTCTTTTACATTATTGAAGTTGTTGCTTAATATGTTGATAAATTATATTATTAATAAATTAATGATATTATGTATGAGTAGACTTTGGTCTCTAAGCATTTCCCTACATTATGTCTTGATTGTTGTAGACATTCTCCTAAATATGTTGAGGAGAAACCCAGTTCCACTTGATGGAAGCCAAAGAGGGATAAGAGTTTGGTTATTCCCTTTAAGAAATCACTTGATGAGATCGATGTTGATCATGTATGATGAACACCATATGAAGAGCATAGATTGACACAGCTATTTCAGGAGTATTATTTGTTTAGAGGGTGGATCAAGCGGGATCCGATGATGTATGCACATCTACCAGACAAGGTAATGAATCAATATGGTCATGTTCAAACCATTCCTAGCCCCATTAGAGATAATAGGTCATACAAACCACTCCAGATGAAATGGACTTAATGTTTACGGAGTATGTCGTGCATGTAATTGATCCTAGTGCATTTGTACATGATTCGACAGACTTCTTGGAAGGTGATATGGAGTGGTTTCACAAGATCTCAAATCCTTACATCATTACGTGAGAACCACATCATGTTAGTCCATGAGTTGTAGATCCTTCTGATGCAGGTCCATTTGTTGCTAATATAACGGTAAATTCATTACATATTTAAAATTTTACTACGCATTTAATTTATCTTATTTAAATTAATAATTTTTACTTATCTATTATCTATTATAATAATTAAAACAGAACTCCAAGATTCGTCATCTATGGCACATCCTCCAATATTTGCCAACTCACTAAAATTCTGATGTGGCACATTCCAAATTCATCTTCTATTCCATTATGTTTTGTTTCTACAATATATAATGCAAACATTTTTCACTTGCCCATGTACAATTATTTCGTACATTATATAATTTCAGTTTTAATTTATCACTCAATAACTCATCAATACACTTAAAAAGCTCTAATTACTCATCAAAACTTTCATTTCAATAACTCATACAAAAAAAAAACAAACCATCCAATATCTTCAAATCATCACAATGAAGAATTTTGGAGTTCTGTTTTAATTATTACATGTTCAAGTTCATATATCAATATTATTGCATAGGAAATAAGTTTTTTTTGAATGTGTCTCCCATAACATTTTTTCTTTTTATAATTAAAAAAACACAAATCATAGTAGAAACAACAAAAAAATAAATAATATTAAATATTTTGAAATAAATAACTTCTAACTATTTCATTATTCACTCGAAACTTTCTATGTCTTAAACATTCACAAACTTTTCTTGCCTATAATTTTTTTCAACCACTCTTGAAGTTTCTTGACTGTGTCAAATAATTATTTGAAAATTTCAAGGCACACACAAATGAATTGTTTCAATATTTTGGATTTAACAAACTATCACTCACAAAAGAATGTTATAATATATCACAAAGCACATAATATTATTTAGTGCATGCTTAGATCGATAGTGATATTGTCAGAATTACGATGAACATATATAATTGAAAACATGAAAAAGTATATACATTTTTAAATCTAATATTTCAAAAATACTATAAATTATATAAAATGAAGAAATATTTTACCTAAATGTATAACTTTAACAATAAAAAAATACATAACTATTTAACAAATATATTATTAGAAGAACCACTTCAATAAAATCAAAAAGCTTGAATAAACCAATTCCACATTTAAATAATATTTTACTTTTTCTTTTACTAAAGTAAACCTAGCTTATATATAATTATTCAAAAATATATTTACCTTTAAGTACATAAATACTTGAGTATATTCTACTGTAAAACAAAATTAACATTACTTTTAAATTACATATTATTGTTATTTTATATTTAGTAATATATTAAATTCTACAGCGCAACGCGCGGGTTAGTATCTAGTTTAAATGTATGGTCGAGTTTTATATATTATAGAAGAGCTTTTCGGTCGTTAATTGATACTACCTGACGGAATTGAACTCGTTAATGAGTCGATTGTGATGATGCATACTTAGAGGAGTGGTGATAGAGATTGGACAAATGTAGTATCATAGCGTAGGAACACATATAGGGGCTTAGGCGATATTATATTTAATAATTTTGGCTCATGCTTGGTTCAATATTTTGGATATGTTTAAGCAATATTTTAGGCATGTTTAGTAAAATATTTCGGATATGTTTAAACAATATTCTGGTAATACCGAATGTCAACAATTTGGATAATACTAATAGTATGATATTGAATGTCAAAAATTAAAAAATATCAATCATTCAATTTTACTATAGGTTCACTACTACAACACCTGTTAAGTAATTAAAAAGTAGATACTTTACATTGAAAATGAAAACAACAAAATTTGAAGTTTTAATAATTGAATGCAATTTCAAATACATTTTTAAAAGATTATTTCTATATTTGGATTCATAACAAGTGTGTTTAAGGCACTTGTTAGTTTATATATGGATTCTTAACAAGTGTGTTAGATAAAAGATCCAAATTATATTTAAATAAAAAATAATCAATATAATATATTAAAAAAAACTTCCAAAATATTATGTTGACACATCACATCTTTATAAGCCTTGTAACACTAATTTTGTCACATTATTCAATAGTATGATGAGACACCTCTAAAATTCATTCATTTTTTATTTCTCATTCTACTAATTCTTTGTCTATATCTCTATAATTAAAAAACCAGCAATAAAAAATATAACTCTCATTACAAACTTGATTTAATTTTTAGTTACTTTTTTAATTCATTGCATATAAATACATCACAATATTTTAATTACATTTTATTAATTAAAATGTAGCAACCATAAATCACCACAAAATATATAAAAACATAATAATCACATATGAAAATCAATAATCAAACTTATGCACAT
>JBBPBP010009777.1:5263647-5278434 GCA_037974735.1 Cicer chorassanicum | reverse complement strand
AAAAAAAAAAAACAACAAAGAATATTTTTTTTCAAAATAAAAATATTAAATTATACATTAAATATTTTCAAAGTAATATATAATTTGCATTCATTTTTCTTTTATTAGTGCTCGAATACATATTCTCTTCTTTTAATACAAAGAAAGTATTTGTCAATATACATTGTTCATGAAAATAAAAACACTCATTTCAAAATATTAAACTTATAGATTGGATGAA
Organism: Cicer chorassanicum; assembly: GCA_037974735.1. NCBI lineage: Eukaryota > Viridiplantae > Streptophyta > Magnoliopsida > Fabales > Fabaceae > Cicer > Cicer chorassanicum. The sequence continues at coordinate 5,278,214 of JBBPBP010009777.1, read as the reverse complement.
GTATAAGTCAGAGCATAATTTCAATTAACGAAAAAAATAATCAAAATCAAGTAGTGATTCCTTATCATTCCCAACAATATTATTTCGTGTTTTTGTTGTAAAAAATAATACTTTGAGTTTCTTCATTATATACACTCTCCAAAAAAGACAATTAAATTAAAATATTTTTGAAACAAACACGCACTACGCCAAAAATGACATTTTATAGCGCGTCTTTTACAGCGCTTATTAAATACAAACGCTGTTGTATAATTTTTTTTAAATTACGGAGGATACAACAATGCTTTTTTGACAAGCACTGTGAAAAAAGCACTGTTGTAGGTTCATATAGGGTCACATACGCATGCACTTAATGTTTACAACTCTTTCACAGCGCCTTTTTAAAAAGCGCTGTAAATTGAAGCGCTCTCACATAGCCTTTTACAGCTCTTTTTGAGCGCTTTAAACACAAGCGCTGTAAAATGTAGCGCTCCCACCTTATGTTACATAGCTTTTAAAGCGCTTTTTGTTAAAGCGCTGTAAAAGCCTTGCGCTTTCACATAATCAAATGACCTATTAAAGCGTTTTTTATACAAGCGCTGTAAAAGGCTTGCGCTTTCACATTATTAAAGGACCTATTAGAGCGCTTTTTGTACAAGAACTGTAAAATCATTCATTTTAAATAAAAATCATTCACTTTAAATAAATAAAAACAAATTTAAAAGAAATTTAATACGCTGTCCTAACCCTACGAACTCTCATCTCCTCTACTTTGCAAACCCTCATCTCCTCTACTGTGCGCCCATCTACAAATTGATCTATGTTGCTCCACCTTTAAAACAAATTGATAAACGTTGCCTCAGGTACTGTATTTATTTATTTGTTGTTGTCACTAATTAAAACTGATAAATTGTTACATATTAGATATGTTCTGTTTTGAAATTGTTACATGATATTAGATATGTTCTCATGATATATATGTTTTGTTTTGAAATCAATCTTGGACCAATATTAGATATGTGTACTATATATAGGTCATATATATCAGACTTGAAATCATGCTTATTATTTGTGTAACTGCATTTATATATATAGGTCATATAAAATGGGCCAGAAATGGATGTATGTCAATCGATTGACAAAAGAGTATAAAAATGGAGTGAAGGAGTTTGTTGAGTTTGCAGTGATGAATGCAAAAGATCCAAATAGAGTTGTTTGACCTTGTTTAAAATGTTGTTTTGGAAAACGCGTTAGAGCAGATGAATTGGAAGGACATTTAGTATGGTATGGAATTGATCAAAGTTATACATGTTGTACAAGACACGGTGAGAAAATAAATGGAAACACCCGCACAGATACATATGCTTCAACTGATTTCGACACAAATACATATGAGCCGGACCGAGTTGAGGAGATTGCAAAAGCAGTTGAAGAAGATCTTCGTGATTGTCCTAAAATGTTTGAGAGCTTGTTGAGCGATGCAGAGAAACCATTATATAATGGTTGTACGAAATTCACAAGACTGTCGGCGATATTAAAGTTGTACAACTTAAAAGCGAGTAATGGATGGTCTGATAAAAGCTTCACAAAATTACTAACACTCTTAAAAGATATGTTGCCAGATGATAATGAACTTCCCAGTCGAACCTACGAGGCTAAATGAATTTTGTGCTCTATTGGTATGAGTTACGAAAGGATTCATGCGTGTCCTAACGATTGAATTTTATTTCGAAATGAATATGAATTACTAAAGGCGTGTCCGAAATGCAATGCCTCTCGATATAAGAAGAAAGAATCTACTCCAGCAAAAGTCGTGTAATATTCAAAACACTTGACATGGCATGCAGATGAAAAAATTAGACATGGAAAGTATTGACACCCTGCAGATTCTCCACAATGGGCAAAAATTGATCACGAGTATCCTGAATTCGGGGTAGAGTCAAGAAATCTACGACTTGCACTTTCTACTAATGGAATGAAACCACATGGTCTTCAAAGCATCTCACACAGCACGTGGCCTGTGATTTTGTTGATTTATAAGCTACCTCCATGGTTATGTATGAAGCGTAAGTTTATGATGTTGTCTCTGTTAATTTCTGGACCCAAACAACCGGGGAATGATATCGACGTATACTTGGCTCCTTTAATTGAAGATTTAAAAATTATGTGGGAGACAGGTGTGGAAGTTTATGATGGGTATAAGAAAGAATGTTTCAATTTGAGGGCTATGTTGTTCGGCACAATTAATGATTTTCCAGCATACGGTAATTTATCAGGATATAACATTAAAGGTCAGTGTGTATGTCCTATATGTGAAGAGAGTACAAATTGGATGCGGTTGAAACATTGTAAGAAGAATGTATTTCTTGGACATTGTAGATTTTTACCTTATAGTCATCAGTATCGTGGGTGGAGAAATGCATTCAATGGAAAATCAGAGGAAGATAGAGCTCTTGTAGCACCGACTGGATATCAAATACTTGAAAAAGTATAAGGTTTGACCAATAAATTTGGAAAACCTTTTGCGGGAGAGCTGGTCAAAACTTGGTGGAAGAAAAAGTCAATTTTCTTTGAATTGCCACATTGGAAGTCATTGTATGTAAGATATTTTCTCGATGTGATGCATATTGAGAAAAATGTATTTGATAGTGTTATTGGTACGTTACTCAATGTACCAGGAAAGTCTAAGGATGGCATCAATGCAAGATTGGACTTGGTCGATATGGGAATAAGAAATGAATTGGGTCCCGTAAAGAAAGGAAATCGCACATATCTACCTCCAGCCGCTCATACTCTATCTAGAAAGGAAAAAATTGTTTTGTGTAAATTTCTACACGAAGTTAAAGTTCCAGAAGGATACTCTTCAAACATTAAAACTTTAGTTTGTATGAAAGACCTCAAGTTAAAAGGTTTGAAGACCCAGGATTGTCATATTCTAATGGAGCATTTGCTACTAATAGGTATACGTTCAATTTTACCCGAAAAAGTTCGCCGAGCCATAACTAAATTATGTTTCTTCTTCAGAGAACTTTGTAGTAAAGTGATCGATCCTCAGAAATTACCGACATTGCATAGGGAAATTGTTGTTACTTTGTGTGAGCTTGAAATTTATTTCCCACCCTCGTTTTTTGATATAATGGTTCACCTTACTGTTCATCTTGTTAAGGAGACACAACTTTGTGGGCCAGCTTATATGAGATGGATGTACCCGATAGAACGATATATGAAAATATTAAAAGGGTACGTAAAAAGTAGAAGTCGACCAGAAGGTTGTATTGCTAAACGGTACATTGTCGAAGAAGCTGCTGAATTTTGTACTGAATATCTGTCCAATGTTGAATCCATAGGGCTTTCCATGTCTCGTCATTCGGGAACATTATCAGGAGAAGGGATAATTGGAAAGAGACTAATGACTATATCAATGACAGAATGGAAGCAGCCACAATTGTATGTTCTGCACAATGATGATGAGGTTCAACCGTATGTTACAATACACATGGATCAGTTATCTAATTTGAACATGAATAGGAATCAAAATTGGATAACTCGATAGCACAATTGAAGATTCATAACATGGTTAAAAAATCACATAAAGTCAAAGTTTGAGGTAGACCCCGGATCAATTTCACAGAGATTGAGGTGGCTAGCAAATGGTTCGAGTTTACATGTCTTTTCTTACATCGGTTATGTAATTAATGGCTACACATTTTATACCAAAGAACAAGATGATCAAACCACTATGCAAAATAGCGGAGTCACTCTCGTAGCTGAAGTGATGCATATCTCAAGTGCAAAAGACAAGAACCCAATATATGAAAATCTATCATATTTTGGGGTTATCCAACGCATATGGGAGCTAGACTACACAATGTTTCGTGTTCCCATATTTGGTTGCAAATGGGTTGATAATAATAATGGCGTTCGGATTGATGAGTCAGGGTTCTTGCTTGTCGATTTTAATAGGGTGGGATACAAAGATAAGCCTTTTATTTTAGCGTCGCAAGCTCAACAAGTGTTTTATGTCACCGATCCTTCTAATGATAAATGGTCTGTTGTCCTATCGACCAATAAAATAAGTGATGTTAACAATAATGATGAAGATATTGGTAATGATCTTTTCTTTGCAACATCACAACCACATGAAATTGATTCAACTGATGATGGTTTATATCTTAGAGATGATCATGATGAGGGAATTTGGATTAATCCATCGTTTCGTATCATTAATGGACAAACAAATGTGAATCCTACCAAGAAAAGAAGAAGGGCATCTTAATGTGTTTAATTGTTTTATAAGCCATGTAATTTGAACTGAGTTCATGTAATTTAATTGTTTGATCTGCCAGAATTGAGCATTTTGGTATTTAGCTTGAACTGTATGTAATTTTTTGCTTTTACTGTATGTAATTGCTTGAACTGTACGTTCCGACCCCGCGTTTGTTGTAAGTGATTAATTTATTAGCATTTGTGTTTTATTATTCATATTCATATTGTATTTTAAATTTTTACAAGATTGTTATTTTTTTTATATAGAATATTAGTAAGGCAAATCGCGAGAGGGCAAAAATTATTCCCCACACATACAAGAAATCTCGTATGGGATATGCTCGTCTAGAGCAAAAACTTGTAAGTAATTAAATATCACTTTTATATAATGTGGTACATTATAAACTATACTTTCTAACTAATATTTTGTTTATGATCTTAACGACAATAGCTACAAGACACCCAATTCGATCAACCGTTGGGTCGTCATATATTGTGGAAGGAAGCTCGAGTAAATAAAGATGGAGTGGTTGATAATGAAAATGTTCAAAAAGTAATAGAACTTTGTGTAAGTATATTTATCACTTTAATATTTTTTAATATTGTATTTTAAAAATGACATTAAACTTATCTTTTTAATCAAGAGGACAACAAGACTAGTTGCAGGGACATACTAGGTAAAGTGTTTAATGTTCTTGAATATTCCGGCCGCGTGAGGGGGAAAGGATTTGGCGTAACTCCTAGAAGCTATTTTTCACAAGAGAAGTGCCAAAATCCATCTAACGAGGAAGTATTAGAGAAGATCAAAGTATTAACAGAGCAAGTGGCACTCTTGGTGAAGACAAATAAAGACAAGCAACTTGCGGATCAGCTCCAACGTGAAATTCAAATGGAGAGTGAAAACGCGAGTTGCAACGTTGGTCTCAAAAGTCTTCCTGAGGTAATTAATTACTTAATAAAATAAGAAATTCATTCAAGCTAATTGTTTCACATACTTATGTATTAACCATTGATTTAGGGTGTCACTCCATGTGTGTTGTACTTATCCTCCCCTACTCATCGCAAGGTCGAAAAAGGAACATTGTGCAATACTCTGGGCGAAGTATTGCACAACACACCGATCCCTGCGGGCCATGTCAAAGTATCACCAGTTATTGCTTTGGAACCAAATGCACCATTGCCTATACCGGACAACGATGCAGATCTGAAGTATTTGGGCGAAGCAATTGGCAATTACGTGGCATGGCCCAAACATCTTGTTGCCCTTTATAAGGTATGTTTAATTAATTGAAATGTATGTTTAATTGGTATGTATATTTAATTGCACGATATATGATTATGATTGATTATATTTAATTGCTGAATTTTTTCTGATGTTAACTTTAATTTCACATTTATTTAGATTCAAACAAAGTCTAAAGAGAATGATAAGAAGATTCCCAGAAACGAGTCAGTCACATCGCCTGAAAAGGTTTGTCACATTTATTCTGTAAGGTTTTTAATTTTTTCAGATTCAATAAACTAATAAACTGATTAACCTCATTTTTTCAGATTCAATCCAATAAACCACCCGCACAGCAAGCCAGCTGCTGCACCACAACTTGATGTTCGTGGTAAAAATAAAGCCGGCAAACTTCAAAAATTGGAGGGTAATAAAGCTGGAAAACTGCAAAAGCTGGAGGGTAATAAAGTGGCCAAAGTTGCTACTCAAAAACTCGATCGTGTAATGTTTGTTTTTTCCGATGCTACTCAAAAACTGGTAATAAAGTGGCCACGACTTGCTCGATATGGGTCGTGTCTTGACATACAGGCAAAAACAAATATGGGTAGCAACAATGATTCACGAATAATAAGCATGGATAAAGCTATATTCGGAGATGAGTATGTAGAATTTCTAGAAAAAGAGCACATATACGAACTTCTCGACCATAAGGAGCTGAGTGCTACTGTCATCAGCTTATACATTAGGTAAAAATTACTTTTAATTGCATTTTTTGTAATTAATTTACGAACTTCTCGACCATAAGGAGCTGTGCACACGCAGAATGTCAAATAGATTTTCATTCTTGTCTCCGCATAAGATTTCGATGCTTAAACACGATCAAGTGAATGTAAAGAAATACATTGTAGATATACTATTAGGAAATAAAGAGAAGGATAAGTTGTTCCTTGCACCATATAATTCAGGGTACGTAATTATATATTCTTTATTTATATCTTTTTTAATTTATGAGATCTTAATTTATTAGTTGTGTAAACCAAATTTTTGTTGTTGTAGGGCACAATGGGTGCTATTTGCAATCAATGCGACCTCTGAAGTTATATACTACCTAGATCCCTTGCACGACCATTACAACAATCACCCCGAGATAAAGACTATGTTCGACAGGTAAGTAATATTCATTTATTTCTTACATATATATATAAATAATGTGTTTGTTAATGCTATAATAATCACATTTATTTATTCAATAGTGCTTTACAAGTTTTTCGAGCTCAAAGAAGTGCTATAGTGTCGAAGCAAAAGTCAAATAACATCACATGGATTCCAATAAAGGTTTGAAATATATGCCTTTAATATTTCATTTACAATCAATGCACAAATATTTATTGACTTATATGTTTTATTTTATAGTGCCCTCGTCAAACTAACAACATCGATTGTGGGTACTATGTATTGTGATTCATGAAGGAGATTGTTGATAAGAATCAAACTATAATTTCAGAAACGGTACGGTATTTTCATTATTTGATTTTAATATATAAACTATGTATATATTTGATTCTAACTTATTTATGTTCAATTTTTATATCGCGCAGTACTTTGACAATTCCAGTTCAACATACTTTGAAAGAGATCTAATTGAAATAAAGGAAGACTGGTGTCAGTATGTGATTGAAATGAAGATTATTTGATTTGCTGGGAAATGACATGCTGCAAGGGATAGTTCTGTTCTGAAATGTACTTCTCTGATAGTTATATGTATATGAATATGTAGTTATATGAATAGGGCACATTTGAAAAGCTGTGAATATGTAGTATATATGTGAATATGTATATGAATCTGTAATTTGTTCTGATATGAATATGTAGTATATATGTGAAAAACTGTGAATATGTATTCTGATATTTTGTAATTTGTTCTGTGTTGTTATGTAATTTGTTGTGAACTGATTGTGTAAATATGTATAGTTATAAAGTTAATTTGATTGTGAAATGATTGTGTGAACTGATTGTGAGATTGATTGTGAACTGATTCTGGATGAAAATGATTTTGGAATAAAAATTAAAAGACAGCGCTTTCTAAAAAAATGTCATAAAAAACCAAAAAGTGCTTTTTAAAATTTACAGCATTTTTTAATAAAACTAAAATAAGACAAAAAAAGCACATTTTACAGCGCTTGCTCAAAAAAGCACTGTAAATTGTGCATTAGAATGCACCTACTACAGCGCTTTTTTGAAAAAGCGCTGTAAAAGGTGCATAACAATGCATCTATTACAACGCTTTTTTGAAAAAGCGCTGTAATAGGTGCATAATAATGCATCTATTGAATGCACCTATTACAGTGCTTTTTCAAATAAGCACTGTAATAGGTGCATGCTAATGAAGCGCTATTGCAGGGATTTAAAAAGCGCTATTACAGGGATTGACAGCGCTTTTTCAAAAAAGCGCTGTAAAACGAGTATTACAAGCGCGCAATATATCCACCTATTTTACAGTGCTTTTTTATTTTAAAAAGCGCTGTTGTATCTTTTTACAACGCTAGATACTACAGCGCTTATTATTTTGAAAAAGCACTGTAAATGGCTTAAAAAAGCGCTGTAAAATGCGTTTTTTCACGTAGTGACGTGACATTACACCTCTAATTAAAAATAACTTATCGAAAATTTAAGTGGAAATGAGACATGAAACATAAAACATAAGAAATAGTAGTTCATTCAATTAGTCAAAAAAAGAATAAATAAATAATAATACTCAAGATAAAAAGTAAAACAAAAATAAAAATAATAATCATATAAAAACCAATGCTGACAAATATATTTCAAATCAATGATTGCAAAATATATATTTTATTTTTTTATAGGAAGATAGTATTATATAATGATTGAACATTTAAATCAAAACAAGTGTATACAAACAATCACTCGTATTTTTTTAATAATATTTTTATAGTGAAAATCATTCATTTTATTTTAATATTTTTAATTGTGTATACAAACAATAACTCATCTTTTTTTAATCATATGTTTTAGAATGAAAATCACTCATTTTTTTTATAAACTTTGAATTGTTTTCATTTCATTTTTTCTTTTGTTATACAACCAATATTCTTATAAATTAAGAAACTTACAAATATTAAAACTTTTTTTTCATTTAGATTGATATATTTATACACCATAAATATCATCTTCAAACTTTTTAAAAAAATTATACTGAAAACAAATTTTACAAATTACACATGCAGATGTCATATTCTAGTTTATATATATTTCACATCCGGACCAAACTTCTCAAGATATGATTGAGAGACCATTCACTCACTCTTATTTTTGTATTGAAAGAAAATAGGAGGTACAATCCACAAAACGTTCTAGTTGACTTGTCGTTAAATTGACGTGCAAAGTTGCATCACAATCTGTCTTTGAATGTTAAAAGCATTTTAAATTTGCTGATTACAACTTTTTCTCTAATTATACCCTTTTCTCCAATCACATCCACTTTCAGCCAATTCCCCTTGATAATTAAATCCAAGTTACTGACCACAAAGGTCATGTTAGTCACAATACGTCTTCTAATTTTGAGGGTCGTACCGTAAGAACTCGATGCAGTGGCAACAGTTCTGCTATGAATTACATATTAGTGAAACTGTTAATTTAGACTGTGATGATTGTATTTGCCTAAGTAACTTGGGCAACAAAGGGGTGTCCAAGATGTACAAAGTGATACATATACATATTTTTGATAGGCTGTTATATTACTTCCAATGGATTTCCTTTGGTTTTGTTATTAATATATCTTTTTTTCTTCTAGCATTTACAATGTTCTCTTTCTTTTTCTCTCTGCTGAAATATTTTTTTTAAAAGATTGTATGAATTTCGAAACAAGTGTGAAAACTGAGCTAATTCAACATATATATCCAATAATATTTTTGGAGCAAAGGATATGATATGACAGAAAATTGGACATGGTCACAAAAATAGCCAATAATTTTGAAACGTTTTTCGAGAAATAAATTTTTTTCTCAAAATTTTGATTTTTTTCTGATAGAAAAAGATTTATAATTTGTTTTTTTTCTTGAAACTTTTTTGATTTGAGGAAAAATAATTTTTTGATTTTAGTCACAATTTTTTGATAAGAAAATCATTTTAAAATATTTTCGAGAAATAAATATTTTAGATTTTCTTGAGAAATTTTTCCGATATCTTTTCAAGAAAAATAAATATCGAAAAATTTTCAAAAAAAATATCTCAATTAACAAAACATCAGGCCTATTGACCTCTCACTTAAGCCCACAAAAAATAATAAAATAATGGACCGAGACATTAAAAAATTTATTTCAACGGGGGCCTAATATTAAAGGCTTAATATGAGATTTTTGAAAGGAGACTTGAGACTTTGGGGCTTTATTGACGGCTCTAATCACCGGTAGCTAAAGTCAACTGAATCAAGATATTGTATATTGTTATCTTATAAGACAAAACTATGGCTAATGTTTTATCCTCTTCTGAATTTGGCATTTAATAAATTTTTATTAGATTAAATAAGTTTTTAGTCTTTATAAAGTTTCAGTATTTTGTCTTTAGCCCCTAAAATTTTTTTGTCAACTTTTAGTCTCTTAGAAATTTTTCGTTTTCATTATTGATCTCTTATTTAAAACCAGCTATTACGTATCTTTCTAATTTTAATAATTTTTTGCATTAATGTTGAGGAAGTGTTAAACTTCTTTACAAAAATTCATAGTTTTTTAACAAATGATGAATTAAATATAAATTTTTAAGTTTTTAACATTCAAAAATTCATATTTAATTTCTCAGTTGTCAAAAATTCTAAATTGTATTGGGAAATTTCTTATTATGCCTTAAACAAATGAGACACATTAGTTAGTTTACAATCAGGGAAAAAAATAAAAATAAAAAATTTTAAAGAACTAAAAATTGATAATTTTTTTTATAAAAATTAAAAATAAAATATGAAAATTTTATAGGAATTAAAATTTGGGACACATACCATAAAAACCAATCATCCTCATTATTACTTATTCTATTATTTTTGGTAATAAACAATATTGTGTTATATAACATGTATCTGCTTTGTGTTTCCTTGAGCATTCAAGATTTGTTTCTGGAGGATTCTATATATAGGATCATGTTCATGTTGATAAACAAAACCCTTTAAGATATTTCCATGATTGCCATCAAAGTCAATTGATCCTAGAAACATGTGATCATGTTTTCATTGTTTAGCTGATTCATGTTGAGGGTTCATTAAGTAAGAATGGTTAAATGCTCTAATATGTCACTTGTATCAAACAAGGTCCATTTGATGACTTTTCATCCTAAAATTATGAGTTAGAATGATACCCAAGTGGAAGAAATGATAGATGAGTTCCGCAAAAATCATTTATAAAGTTTTTATAGCACTTTAAAATGATTATGTTTATTGTCCATGCAATATTTCAAATAATACAATAACAATAAATTCAATAATTTAGCATTGCCATTTTTGCATGCCATGAAACAACCTCTATTCTATTGACCTCATCAATTGCTTTATACTTTTTTGTTTGAAATGATTGATGTTAGTAGTTAGTTGTTATTTTTTGTTAGACAATAAGTTAAACCCATGACCTCTTTTTTACACTAATCTCGATGTTCCTCCCCTCCTTATGACTTAGTCAATTGTTTTATACTCCCTCCATCCTTTATTACAAGACTCACTTTTGATATTTCTTTGTCCCTTAATATAAATATCAATTGAGAAACATAAAGTGTGTTTGTCTCTCTAATGTTATCAATAATTGTAAAGACACTTGTGTAATACATTTTTTGACAAATTTAATGCTACAGCTACTATAGACAACCATACACCTAGTAGACACTTTGAGAGAGAAAGAAATAGAGAGAATGTTATGATATAATAGAGAAATAGAGAGAAAATGAAGTATTGAATGAATGTTTAGAAATATGGGGTGTTTATGTAATATTACTCAATCTTATAATAAGGGACGGAGTAATTATGCTATTTTCATTTTCCATATTTCAAAAATACCGTCAACCTAATCACATTCAACACATCACCCTAAGTCAGTTGCATGGTTACCAATTAACAAAAATGTTTTTACTTAGCCCATTGATTCAAAGTTTTGAGATAAAAAATTAGAAACAGATTGCACTAGACACAAATCAGACAAAATTAAAGAAAGAAATTATTGTCAATATGTTTTTCACACAAACAACATCATATAGTTTAAAAGTATTTTAGCCATCACACCAATATTCTTTTATGCAATATATGAAAGGAAAAAAAATGAATTTTTAGTTTATGTATAGGCCTCATTTATCCATGCTTTTAAGTAATTCCATATATTTTGTGGTACACCTGTATGAGTTTTTTTCAACTTTGATTAATTATTACATGATGTTAGATGATGTTATGCTATGACAAAAGAAGCCGTTGATCAACATACTATGAGAGGCATAATTTATTAATGCTACTCTCTTTTTTAGAATTATGAAAACCCATGGTTCAAATTTATTTTCAGTTCTAATTAATTTCTCCTAGAAAAGAATCACGGCAAAACAAACTAGATAAATATAAACAGTGAAAAAATCTGCATGGAAAAACCAAGTTTATCAAGATAAACCTACTTTTCACTATAACATTCAAACACAATACTTTTAATATATGCACACACAAATCATATCTTAAAAGCTACAAAATTTCATGAAAATAGGTAAGCAAGTTCTGAAGTGTTCACTATGGCTAATTCTAACTAGTTTGACACCACACATCATGTATCATGAAAGGTTATATCCAGACATGGTTGATCCACTCAATCCGGTAAAAGCAATCAATATTTCCTCAACATATAGAACATGCTATGAGAGACTACCCAAGATTCAAGGATAAAAACACTAACAACAAAATAAATAAAGTAAGACAATAAATGGAAAGATATTCTAATAGCCAAGAGGGGCACTTAAAGCAACCTTCGTTTCTAAAATTTGTGCCTCTTGTTGAATGATATTCTCCAAAGCAGCTTCACATGAGGTCAGTTGATGTTTACAATCTTCCATTTGTTGAGCTAAAACGTCAATCTTCAAACGCATCCCTTCAACATCCCTGATAATATGTTTCTTAGAATCCAATAACTTATGGAATGAAACTTGAGAGAATTGCAAATCGGGAGACAAAGCGCGCTTTTCGACACTATCCAACCAATCCTTATCAAAAGCACATCTGCACACATCTTGTAATAACTCAACAAATTCATTTTGGCTTGAGCCTAACACATCCAACACGCTATTGGTTTGGAGGAATTTCAATAGCTCAGCTAGGCAATTGTATGCATAACCCTTGTATCGGTTACTAAGTGAAGTGTCCCTTAAAAGAAATGAAGGATGCTTAACAAGAAAGTCAGTCAACAAAGACAAGTTTTTGTAATCCAAATGCTTCTTGGAGACTAGTTCCTCAAGCTCCCGTGTGACAAGATAAGGAGAACTTAAGTCTTTCACTATTTGAGAAGGGTTCCCTAATAGGGAAGAAAAAACTAGTTAAGACTCTCCAAAGAACTAAAATAAAATGATTAAAAATAAAACTAAGAGAGTAAATACCTTTAGAAGGCATGGAAGGAATCTGAAATGCAAGAGGCAAAGGAATGCTATTGCTTGGAGAGGGCTTAGATTTTGAAATTCTAAATTCATCATCCTTTTCCTCAATAGTTGAGGTTACTTTCACGACATCATCATCATTTAGAGACACTGAACAAAAGGTGGAAGTGGAGAGAGTTCAACTTCAAAAATCAAAAGGGTGATGAGGTAACATAAGAAAATAAAATTTATCCAAAGAGTCTTCACCTTGATCATCATTAGTCTTGGTAGTTTTCAAAGAGTCTCTAACATCAACATCTTGTTCCTACACATATTCAAATAAACAAATTATATTAACATTTCCAAAATATTAATTTTTATAAGATAAGCCTCACTATATTAACAATATACATTTAGTTTGAAAGAGCCTGACTTTATCATAGTAAGAAATAAGAATCAATTTTTGAAACCAATAGAACATGTTTGAAAACTTGGTTACATACTATACACTCACCTTTGATGAAGTGACTAATTCTAAATGAGTTGAGGGTGTTATTGTATTGGCATTTGTTAATGCAGTTCCTTCTTCAACACACTGCATAAAAATTAAAAGGAAATTTAAGTTGGTAGTATAATTCAATTCCTACATTAAAAAGTCAAAAAAAAAACATGCAAAATAGGGGATATGCCTTTTGTTTAGGAGAAATTAATTGTATAGGCGGCCCATTTCTTATTTCTGAAATGGTAGACATAATTGCAGCAACAGTTTTTTCTGGTGTATAACCCTCTTGAATATTTTGGTCCTCTATTTCTTTCAAACACTGTGTAGCAGGAAAATGTAAATAAGTTGTATTGTATTTTTAAGAAGTACTTGAAATAAAATCTATTTCTTTTTAGCTTTATATATGCATAATAATGTGATACTATATTTACATTATTTCCTTGAGAAGGTTTGGCGGTAGTATCAATTTCTCCAAGTGGATGTTGTTGGTTTATCAAACACTGTTGATTCGTTGATTGTACATTTACCAACTCATGTATTAAGAACAGATTGGTGATATGAAACTATTAATAACATTCATTACTAAGTTGTAGACTATTGAATAGTATTATGAGAGGAATTTGAGATGGCCTGCAAATTACTTTTGAATTTGTTGGTAATATTGCTACTGATGGTATCTCTAAATCTGGAACATTTTCAACAAATTCTTGCTCTACTTCTGGTGTTTGTTTCATTTGTATCTGCACAAAAAGAAAGGATGTTTGATTCAAAGACATTGTCATGGTGATTGTATTCAGGTATGAGTAGCTTAAATAAATAGAATGGTATTTACCAATGAAAAAGAAAACTGTGATGCCGCTTCAACTTCAATCCCACCATCAATACCATTGGACTCTTCTTGTAATTGTACAAATGCTCTCTCAAAGTGTTTATATGTTTCATTATCTATAGCAAAATATTATTAGATAGTAACTCATAAGCATAACATTTCCTCAGAGAAAAAAAAAA
>JBBPBP010009777.1:5252399-5263507 GCA_037974735.1 Cicer chorassanicum | reverse complement strand
AAAAAAAAAAAAAAAAAAAAGAAACTCATAAGCATAACAATAAAACTAAAAATATTAACTAGATGTAGAATTATTTATCTGTCATTTCCTAATAATTATTTCTATAAGTAAGTATATAGGTAACTCTAAGTGCTCTTGCATTTCAAAAAATACTTATTCATGCACATTTCTACTTTAGATGCTTCAATTGGTTTTATTCTTCAACCACCTAGTTTAATTTTTTAAATATTAAAAAACATATAAATGGTTGGTAAAAAAAAAACAAATGACTACATGAAATCTTTGACAATGTCGAAATATTTTTTGAAAAAATTATACCTAGAGAAACATGTATATTCTCTCCTAGTCCTTGGTAAGAAAAGCAAAGGGAAAAAGTTAGAGAAAAAATTCTCAAGAATTTTTTTACAAATATAAAGAACTTTGTGATAGTGTGCAACTATCTATACACACATTTATAAATTCGTAGAAGAGTTACAATCAATAAAAACAACTGTCAAAGTATTTTATAAACACCGCATGATATGTAATTAATTAAAACCAACATGTAATAATGGTTTAAAAAAATATTGAGTATAGTGTGTAGCTCTGCAAGCTACCAAAAGGGAATAGAATTCATCTTTGTAGTACGGAGTTAATACTGAAGTCAAAGAGAGTTTTGGACAATTTTGTATAAAACGATTTTTTGCCTTCTGAAATTGAATTCATTTGGTGAAGAAGAGGCTTGGTAGGTTGTCAAATACTACAAAATTTATTTTTGGAGTCTCGACTTTCTGATCATGCACCTTCACTTTTTAATATTTCCTGCAGTTCATCTGCTTCTTTTATCGTTAGCGCCTTTAGCTCAGGAAACTCTTTACATATGGAGACCGGAAAGACACATTTCATCTTGCAGCACTTTGCTACAACAAGTGCTTTTAGCTTTGGGAAGGAATTCGACATGTTTTGATTCTGCAAGTCGTCTTCAATGATATGTTTCAACTCCTTGCATTCTTCTATTCTTAGAAAAACTAATTTTGATAGGCATCTTATAATAGAAGTGGAGAAAACTACTTCCAATATTTCACATCCCACGATTATTATCTCCGTAAGGCTTTTTAGAGCAAAAGAATTTTTGGGTCCCCCAAAAAGGTACTTCATATCATGCATATCCAATAACTCAATATATTACAACCCTAAATTCATTGGTTGTCCATCCATTTCATCGAGACAAAATATATTTTCTCCATTGGAATTATCTACCACGAGATTTTCCAAAGCAATAAAATGTTTCACGCTTAATCCCTACATGTATACAAAATAAATTAGTTGTATCATAATAACATTTATGAAATTCAAGAAAAAAGACATTTTTAAGATTATATTCTTAAATTAAAGGAAATAAAAGAAGAAATTACACTTCCATCTTATAAAAAAATTATACATTGAAAATGATTTGTTAAGTTAATTAGATATTTTCTTGGTTCCATTATTTTTATATGAAATGATGTAAAAAATGTATATTCATTAGTAAAATAGAAAAACAAACATTTTCATAAAATAGTTAAACAGATACAGAAGTTGGGAAAATAATAATTTTCATCAAAGCCTTTGGAACATTTGAAACAGAAAAAGAGATATATAAATCCTAGAATGCAAAAAATATTCTAATAAACCACTATATAAAATGCCACGAGAGTAGCTGACATAACCATATACTACAGGGATATATTATTTGCTTGTGAGACTACTCAAAAAACAAGCACTTGTGAGACTTTAGATCTTTGCTTGGAACTATTTTCAAACTACTATCTTAATATGTTTCACCAACACCGCACAAACATTAATTCTATTGGAACAAATGTGACATTCCCGTTTCAAGTTTTTTCCACTAAGTAGTTATCAATTTCAATCCAATAACTTTCTTCGAGTAAGAATGAAATCATTGATTATTTTGGCAAACAAAAAATATATAAGAAAAACAGGATACCTTCATGATTATACTGTCTTGAGATTTTGAAACCGAATGAATAATGAAATCACCGATTGATTTGATATCAACTTGGGAGCATTTTTTTAGTTCAAGTTCTTTCAAATATGGAAATGTTGTGCGATATTGCTTAGGACACATGGCGACTAAACTTGGCAGATTGCGAAGAATGAGATTTTGCAATGCCGGAAGATGAAGGTGAATCTCAGTTTGGTTTTGATGGTCATTAGTGTATTGTCCAAATATGTATTCCAATTTCATGCAATCTTCAACGTAGAACCTTTTCAATGTAGGGAAGACATTGCCACTACTGTCATGATCTCCAGTGTCTATCACTATGTGCTTCAATTCATCACAATTCCTAATTTCCAAAGATTCCAACATTCTTGGAGCAATAGACAAGATAAACACCGATTTTATCTTCAAAATATGAGACAATACAATGTCTTTAATATTGCACATGATATATGGTTGTACCGTAAGACATTGAGCACGTTCCCATATATGAAGATTGTGTGAATTTGATACCTGTAATGTAATCCCAATGTAAAGAAACTAAAAATCATACTAAACATTCCTTACGTGTATATACAACTTATATAAATGCAAACATATAAGTTATAACGTTTCAATTATAAGTCTTAAAGATAGGCTTACATTATCTATAATAAATTTAGTGCATCGAAGTTTGGGATGCTAAATATGCACAAAAGCTATCAAATAATATATAAGATACACATTAAAAAGATAAAGTATCACAATAAACCAGAAAAGATTAGAGGGTTACCGATGCGATTGAGTAGTCATGTGGTTGATCCTCAGAAACCAATGGAATTCTAGTTGTTGACGAACTCCCAAATTTATCACCATGACAACATATATAAGTCCAAGAGAAGATATTGCATTTGAGAGGGTCCAATTGTATTTGTGCCTTGAAACCATCTCTGGAAGTGGAACATGACTCATTCACAAGCAAAGACATGGAATCATAGCATTTCGGAAAAATGTCTATGAAATTTGGTAATTGAAAGAGCTCCATTTCTTTTAGTGACTTGAGTTCAACATGTTGGTATTGGCTAAATATGTATTTCAGCCCATCACATCTTTTTATTGAGATAGCTTCTAGTACTGGAAAATCTTGAGAAGAGAGGAAGGGAAGTATCGATTCTAATCGGTGACATCCCTCAATATCAAGAACTTTTAGTTTTGGAAAAATCGAGCCATGCCTCTTGTTATCATTATCACTGTTAAAATATTATATTAGAATGTAAATATTTTAGATTAGATGGGCTGTAAGTATTCTGGCCCGATTAGCATTTCTGTCTATTTGTATTCCTTTTTATCTATAAAAAGAACTTTCGCTGTGTAGTTGAAACACACGGGTTTTCAATATGTCTCTCAATAGCTTTCATATTCAACATGGTATCTAGAGCCTGTTGAGAGATAACTCTGATCGTCAACTACCCGGTGGACCTACTGTCTCCGGTGAATATTTTTTTTCGGCAAACCGTGTCCTCAACTCCGGTTTTCTCCTCCCTGCCTTTGATACACTGATTCCAAAATTTGTTATCCATCCGTCCACGCACCGCCGTCACTGTTGTTGCTGTCTCCGACGATTTTTTTTCGACGAACGACCACGCCAGCAGTGTCGCACACCCCAGATCGGCATACCCCTTCAAACGCGCCACCAGAAACACCTCCACGCGCCCTCACACGCCTCCACACGCCACCAGCCCTCACGCGCGTGAGATCCACGCGCCGCCAGCAGCAGCCGCGCGTGACGGCGCGTCCGGCAGCTGTTCACGGCGCCCCTTCTTCCGTCGCACTCGCCTCGACCTCCTGCTTCCATATCTGCCCTCAGTTTTGAGTTTCGAGTTACGGATATACGAGTTCTAGTTCAAACAGCCCATGTTATCCCGGTTTCGACGCGTTTTCTTGCACTCTTTATTAACCATGACGTCTCAGTCTGAAACAAAGAGCATTTTCACCAACTACATCACTTCTCCTCTCTCTGTCGAAAAATTGAATGGGTCAAATTACAATAGTTGGGCCGCCGATATCAAACTATGGATGCTTGGTCAAGGTTACGAGGACCATCTCACTCAAAATCCTGAAAAGGTGGTTGCGGCTGAAACATCCAAATGGAAACAGATAGATGCTCAGCTGTGTAGTGTCATCAAGTCTACACTTCATCCAGATGTCAAACCGATTTTCCGTCCACATCTCACGTGTGAATCAGTTTGGAGTCAAGCAAAGGCACTCTATACTAACGACACTCAATGTCTCTATGGAGTTTGTCACCGCTTGCTGAATATCATTACTCCGAAGACAATAGATGGCTCGATTTCTTCATATCTAGGCACCGTTCATAGTGCACTTCATGATTTTAATGAGCTTCTCCCTCCTGCTGCAAGTAATCCCGTTGAACGGCAGAAAGAGTTGGAACAACGCAGCACCTTCTTCATGCTCCTTGCACTCTA
This sequence comes from Cicer chorassanicum, assembly GCA_037974735.1. Lineage (NCBI taxonomy): Eukaryota > Viridiplantae > Streptophyta > Magnoliopsida > Fabales > Fabaceae > Cicer > Cicer chorassanicum. The sequence goes on along the minus strand of JBBPBP010009777.1, from coordinate 5,259,061 downwards.
TGGCCTACCCCAGGAGTACTCTGCAACTCATGATCAAATTCTAGGGTCTGTTACTGTTCTGGATATGTCTACTACCTCAGCGATCCTCCTTCGAGTACCAACAAAGCATCCAGTTGAGCATTCTATGACTTCAACTCCAGGTGACACTGCTGCCCTTGCATCTCAGGGACATAATCAGAATCGCTCTCGTGGAGGACCATCCAACTCTAAGCCTCGTCCCAAATGTGAGCATTGTCATCGGCTTGGACACATTATTGATTGTTGTTGGAAGTTGCATGGTAAGCCTCCTTCTTCGATAAATGCAACTCAGCTTGATCTGTCTGCCATTGTTCAGACTACACCATCTCCACAAGGCTCCCCGACAAATTATGAAGATTTCCTTCGATGGGTTCAGAGTCATCCGAACTCTAGTTCTCCTACTTCGGTTGCACATATTGGTAACTCATTTGTTTACCTCTCCCACTCATCTTCTCTTGGCCCTTGGGTTCTTGATTCTGGTGCGTCTGATCATGTCACTGGTAATAAAGGTCTCTTTTCTTCACTCTCTACATCTGGTTTTTTACCTACTATAACTTCTGCCAATGGCACTCAAACCCGGTCTCAAGGAGTTGGCACTGTCTAAATTCTCCCTTCCATTTCAGTTGCATTTGTTCTCTATGTACCTGGATGCCCTTTTAATTTACTTTCAGTTAATCGATTGACTCGGTCCCATGACTGTATTATTACTTTCACTAATGATAATGTTACCTTGCAGGACCGGAGTTCGGGACGGACGATTGGCGTCGGATGTGAGTCTCAAGGCCTCTATTAACTTTCTACATCTTCCAAGACGTGCTCTGCAACAGAGTCCCCTCATACTATCCATGCTCAGCTAGGACACCCAAGTCTTACCAAACTGCAAAAACTGGTGCCTAGTTTGTCTAAGTTGTCTACTTTACATTGAGAGTCGTGTCAGTTAGGGAAACACACCCGTAATAATTTTCCTGATCGAGTCAATAAAAGAGTATCATCTCCCTTTGCTTTAGTTCACTCTGATGTTTGGGGTCCCTCTCGTACTGTGTCTACTTTAGAGTCTAGGTATTTTGTTACTTTTATTGATGATTACTCTCGTTGTACGTGGTTATTTTTAATGAAAAATAGAGCTGAATTATTTTCCATTTTTGAGCAATTTTATCAAGAAATTAAAACTCAATTTGGGGTTTCTATTCGTACCTTAAGAAGTGATAATGCTCGAGAATATTTGTCCCATCAGTTTCAAAGTTTTATGGCTTCCAATGGTATTCTACACCAAACATCATGTCCTCATACACCCCAGCAAAATGGGGTAGCCGAACGCAAAAATCAGCATCTCATTGAAACCACACGAACCTTACTTATCCATGGCAATGTTCCTTTCCGTTTTTGGGGGGATGCAGTCATAACGGCATGCTACCTTATCAATCGTATGTCGTCTTCTGTCCTTGATGGCAATATCCCTCATTCGGTCCTCTTTCCCCATTCCCCTCTTCACCCACTACCACCTCATGTCTTTGGGTCCACGTGTTTTGTCCACAATTTATCTCCTGGTTTGGACAAATTGTCACCTCGATCACTCAAGTGTGTCTTTCTCGGTTATCATCGGTCCCAAAAGGGCTATCATTGTTATTCTCCTACACTACACCGCTACGTTACATCAGTCGATGTTACCTTTTTCGAGTTTGTACCATATTTTAAATCTACCCATATAGCTACTGAGCCCCATCAGGACATTAATCCCGAATCTCCTCAGATAGTTATCCCTATTCCACCCACTCTTACTCCTATTAAACCTGTCGAGTCTGCCCCCCAACCTCCACGACCACTACAAACATATCAGCGTCGTCGCCTACCCTCTGTTGTGCCTGTTCCTGTTCCCATTCCAGACTCTCCTCCGACGCCACCTCCGGATCCGGCCCTGCCACCTGAGCATGACCTTCCCATTGCTCTTCGTAAGGATATTCACACAACCCGTAATCCATCTCCTCATTATATTGATTTGTGTTATCATCGTCTTTCTCCTTTGCATTACACTTGCTTGTCCTCTTTGTCTTCTGTTTCTATTCCTAAAACTACAGGTGAAGCATTATCCCACCCTGAGTGGAGGCAAGCAATGCTTGATGAGATGTGTGCTCTACAAAGCAGTGGTACTTGGGAACTGGTTCCTTTACCTCATGGGAAGTCTTTAGTCGGGTGTCGTTGGCTCTATACAATGAAGGTTGGCCCTGATGGTAAGATTGATCGATTTAAGGCTCGGTTGGTAGCCAAGGGATATACTCAGATTTTTGGGTTGGATTACAGCAGTACATTCTCACCTGTTGCCAAAATGGCATCTGTCAGACTGTTTTTCTCCATTGCAGCTATTCGACATTGGCCTCTCCATCAACTTGACATTAAAAATGCCTTTTTGCACGGTGATCTTGAAGAGGAAGTTTATATGGAGCAACCACCAGGGTTTGTTGCTCAGGGGGAGTCTTCCACCATGGTTTGTCGGCTACACAGGTCTCTTTATGGTCTTAAACAGTCTCCTAGAGCTTGGTTTGGCAGATTCAGCTCGGTAGTACAAGAGTTTGGTATGATTCGTAGTGAAGCCGATCACTCTGTATTTTATCGTTACTCAGCCCAAGGGTGCATCTGTCTTATTGTTTATGTGGATGACATTGTTATAACTGGTAGTGATCAGCAAGGAATACTCCAGTTGAAACAACATCTCTCAAATCAATTTCAGACTAAAGACCTTGGTAAACTCCGTTATTTTTTGGGTATTGAGGTAGCCCAATCCAAGGATGGCCTTGTAATTTCACAAAGAAAATATGCTATGGATATTCTTGAAGAAACAGGTCTGTTAAATGCCAAGCCAGTTGATACTCCTATGGATCCAAATGTCAAACTCCTACCTAATCAGGGGGAACCTCTATCAGATTCAGGAAGATATAGGAGATTGGTTGGAAAATTAAACTATCTCACAGTTACTTGTCCGGACATTTCCTTCGCTGTCAGTGTGGTAAGCCAGTTCTTAAATTCTCCTTGCCAAGAACATATGGATGCTGTAATTCGAATTCTGAAATACATCAAAAGTGCACCTGGAAAAGGCCTCATTTATGAAGATAGAGGACATACTCAGATAGTTGGCTACTCAGATGCCGATTGGGCAGGCTCACCCACAAATAGAAGATCCACTTCCGGGTATTGTGTACCTGTTGGAGGAAATTTAATATCTTGGAAGAGTAAGAAACAAAATGTTGTTGCAAGATCCATATAAAAAGAACTTCCGCTGTGTAGTTGAAACACACGGGTTTTCAATATGTCTCTCAATAGCTTTCATATTCAACAATCACCATTGTATATTTCTTCTCTTGATTCCTCCTCTCTTTTTACTTCTATTATGTTTTTCAGTCCCTCACAATCAGCTATTTCCAATTTCTCTAGCTGCACTAGATTCTGAGACATCAACGGCAATAGGGAAACCAACATTGGACATTGCTCTAGTATCAAGGTCTTCAGATTGCAGAGATTTAGCTTGCAATTAAAAAATCTTCGAATATTGTTACATTCCTTCATGGATAGCTTCTCTAAATTCTTAAAAGAGTCAAAGGATAAGGAACCATTGAATAGTTCTTCCAAATTTTCCATATTATCCAATTCTAGTACAACCAACTTGGACAAAATTAGACTTGGTACTTGAGAACCAATAGAGTCAATGAGACACTGTAACTGTGAAATACAACTCAAGCGAAGCTCAACAAGATCATCCATACCTTGACCTATAGGAACAATCTCATGCATGAGATTTCTCCATCCCCCCTTAATTCCATTTAGTTGAAGAACCTCTGTTGTTCGCATGAAATACTTGAATGTTGCTTCTGAAAAACTAAATGCATCATCACTAGCACAAAAACTCATATATTTTGATTGTGAATAATTCGTTATATCCCAGCCTTTACAAATACGATACCTTTGCAACTCGGGTATGGTTATTTCTCGACAAAAATTGTTAAAACTCTCTATGAAATACAACTCTTCCAGTGATGAGCATTTCTCAATGACTTCAAATGGATTATTTCTTCGAATTTCACAATTATCCAAGTTCAACAATTTAAATTTCTCCAATTTTGTAATATCGAATGGAAATTCATTGATTATGCAGTAATCCAAGTCAAGAGTCTCAAGACTTTGCAGCTTTCCCAAAACAGAAATGTCACCTAAATCCACTCCATCAACCAACAAAGATCGAATATTTGTCAATGACTGAATTGATTGACGTAATGATATAGGCTATCGTTTGTTATTACCTGTAAAGTATAAAACTCGAAGCTTGACCATATGTTCAAAGAAAGAATTTGGGACTTCCATACATTCCTGGCTTTCATCCCTATCTACGTCAGCAATTAGAGTCTCAAGTTTGGAACACTGAAATTTACAAGAAAACAAATCTATGTCCTTTCCGTTACAAAATATATATTTAATATTTATTTCCTTTTGAACCAATAACTTTTGATCTTTGATAGATAAATTTACATCCCGAATCTCATTGTTCGTTATCCATTGAGCCGCATCACGAACTAAATCATGCACTTTTACATGTTCTTCATCGACCTCCAACAACAAACAAGAATCTATGAGTTTATTTTTGGCAGCAACTACTTTGTTTTGAGTATCATCGTAGCTGCCATAATCTTCCCCAAAAAGGTCCGTTCCAATGCCAAGTCTAGTTAGAGTTTTAACATCTATTTCTCTGTCTTCTGGGAATACAGATGATAAGAGGAACAATCCCTTGGCTTTTTCATTCTTCATATAATCATAGCTAAACTTCAAACATTTATAAATTCCAACCACCTCATCATCAACATTAGGCATGGACACAGGCTTCTTCAACGATTTCAAGGTCACATCCCACTCATGCTTGCGATGTTGTTGGCCCTTTAACCTACTGGCGATTGTTGCAATTGCAACTGGTAATCCTTTGCATTCGCGAGCAATTTTTTGTCCCTTACTAATCAAACTATTTGAAAAACTATCGTTTATACCGGCATACCTTTTGAACATGATCCATGCGTCTTCATCAGATAAGATCTCCAATTCAATTTTCTTATCACAATTCATTGTATCGAGTATTCGTCTACTACGTGTGGTTATAAGAACTTTGCAACCTTTGTGATTGTCTCGTTTTGGAATTCCTATTACATCAAAATCAAGAGGGGTGGCTTGATCCCACACATCATCCACTATAAGAAGAATTTTCTCACCATCTGTTAATCTGCCCCATAGTTTTTTGGGTCTATCTGAGTTATTACAACCTTCCAATGGCAATCCTAAAGATCCAGCAATATCATCTTGAATCTTTTTTATATCAGGAGTAAATGACACTGTTGTAACAATGATACGAGCGAATTGTTTAGATTCCTCTAGTTCTTTACCCACTTTTATGGCCAATGTAGTTTTTCCGGTGCCCCCCATCCCTTGCAATCCAATCATATAGTTGCTGTCATCTTTTAGTGCATCCAATAGTTCTTTGTATTTTGACTCTCTGCCTTTAAATTGAATGTAATATTCCGATGAATAATAACCACAACCTGGAAGAGATTGAGGGAGATTAATAATTTCAAATATTTCTCCCTTTTCTATTGACGATTTAATCTCCTCTGTCATATTTACCAACTCCTTTCCCCTTTTATATCGCCCTATGCAATCAGGACAAAATCCAAAAAAACATGTTTGTTTTGTTTTGGTGTTCTCTTGAATCAGCTTATCAACTTTCTTTATCCAATGAAGAACATTAGCCCGAATGACTTTACCTTCACTTACTGCTACTTGAACACGTTGCTCCATAGTTTTTCTTTCAGCTTCCAACTCAGGTTTCTTTTCTTCGAATTCCTTAGCAATGCATGTGAAGCAAAATACAAAACGTAATTCTGCTGTTACCCTATTTATCAATTTCTCCACATATGTCTTCCCCAATTCAGCCGAGCAACTCACCATCTAAATCAATTTCAATAGATCAAAGTTAGCCATATATGCTCAACAAAGCTTCAAATAGACATTATTTAATTTTTAGTCTAAGTTTTACGAGCAACAAATGTAAAATGAAAGGTATGATGACCAAAATAAATAAATAAATAGTTTAATTATAGATGTAGTTGTTTATGTTGGTTTTTTCTATTTCGGTAGTTTTGCTGTTAGTTAAGTAATCACTCCCTCTATAGTGACATATAAAAAAATAAAATCAACAAATTTTCTCTTATTTAAAGTCTGTATGGTAAGATAAATAAGTTAGTTCATAGTTTATAAGCTCAAATGACAAAAGAAAAAAGATATGGATGGTAACAGTCATTTTGTCACGAGTTTATAATTTTTATGTCACGAGTTTATAATTTTTATACATTAGTTTATAATATTTTTTGATAAAGTACTTCAAGTAGTCTGTGAGCGTATAGCTTATATTTTTTCTATCAATTTTACCTTATTATTTTAGCTAAAACTTCTTTTTACCCTTTATAATATATTATAATTAAAAATAAAATAAGTATACGTTATAATTGCAGGAATATCAAAGATGAGATGTTCCATGAAAAAAATGTAACATTTATATATATATGTTGAACTTATTTTAAAATAACATTTTAGCGAATAAAAAATAATTTAATATT
>JBBPBP010009777.1:5229637-5252297 GCA_037974735.1 Cicer chorassanicum | reverse complement strand
ATAAATTTTAAATTACAAAAAGAAAATTAAATTACTAAATTTAAAATATTTTATACATTAATTGATATAAGTTTTATTATTAATTAAGAATATCATTTTATATTTGTAAGTTAATTGAGCCACTAACTTTACCTAATATTTCAATTAAACTTATCTACAATCAGCTATCAACTATTAACTAGCTTATAAGTTATATGCTAATTTTAATCAAACAAAGCTTTACTGATAACCTCTCTAGACTACTCTCATTTAATATAACTTTTTATATACAATTGACCCAATTTATTAGTCATTGAGGATAACTTTGACAATAGACTTAATTTTTATTGGAACTGTATAGATTAAATGTGATCAACAATATTTCTTAATATACCTAATTTGAGTATTTTTGCTTATAGTTACTTAGCTTGTTGTGTCAAATTGATCATGTAGCCAGGAAGTAGTGGAGACTGAAAGTGGAAAATCATTTTCAAACAGAAAAACTAAAAAAGTAAACAGAATAAAATCAACCAACCATGAATATGATTTTTACTTTGTTTTCCAACAGATTTACAAATGACCGTTTTCAGCAAATGCATTTCTCCAATCTGCGAAGAGAATAAAGTAATGTTCAATACAATTGAAGTTCTATAGTAATCAAAAGCAGCAATGACTAAGAGTTTGTTTGATTGACATCCCAAAAATTCTATTTTAGTATTTTAAAATTTAAAAACTAAAAAGCTTGTTTAGATGTTTTGTTTTTAAAAACTGTTTTGTAAAATTATTTTTAATTATCTAATTAAAAATTATTTTAAAAAATTTGAGGTGTCAAACAAATTTTTTTTAAATTTTCTTTTTAAAAATAATTTTCTAAAATTTATTTATAAAATAATTTTCAAAAATTAAAAAGTAAAACACAATCAAACAAGTTCTAAATATTTTCCCATACTCAAAACAGCCGCCTTTTTTTTCCCTTTCCGATTCGAACTAAGTATGGCCAAAAATAACAAAGCAAAGAATTTTGTTTAACATAAAGATGCAATTTAATGTTGGAAAAATGTCATCAAGTAGTTACCTAAGGTAGAGAGAACTTTTAATGCTATGTTTGATAATTGATATATATCTACAATGCTAGTAGATCGAGAAAAATAGGACAAATCTGAGTCAACTAACACTAAAATGCAATTGGTCGACAAAAATAAATAAAGATTAGTTAGTTAGCTACTGGAAATGGAAATCGAACACATACAAAAAAAAAACTAAAAAAGTAAACAGAATATAAAGAAACCATGAGATTATTTTTAACCTGATTTTGTGTACTTTCAGTGCATCGTAGAGCAAGTTGTATGAACAATTTTCTCCTTTCTTCAATCTGCAGTAGCTAGCAATTCAAGATCTGCAGCAAACAAAACAACTAGCAAGATCTGCACCAACAATTGTGAGTTTACGTGTGAATTATTAAGAAAGTTTACAGCTAGCTAGACAATAATTTAAAGGTTTCACTGACAATCCCATGGGGAAAAGTGAATTATAGATCTATGCTAGGGTCTTATTTTCTGTGCGTGTTTTATTTTAAAAAACTAATAAAAAGTGAATTATAACTGAGTTTTTGAATTTGAATTTAAGATAACAAATTCAATTTAATAATATTAGTATTTTATTAGTTGAGATAAAGTTTAAGGACTTATCGCATTATAGACATTTATGTGTTAAATTATTTATCATTTTATTATATTAATATAATATTTTTTCTTTAAAATCGATTCTAATTTAAAATTAGAAGCTCGAATTTATAATTTGTTTTTAAAAGTGATTTTTAGTTTGAATTTATTATTAAACTTACTTTTATATAAATGCATTTAAACAAACTAAATATAAATAACTTTTACCATCAACTCACTCTTTCTTAAAAAAGAAATTTTTAAAATTAATTTATTCAAAATTAATTTTTCCAAAGTTGGAAACAATGGACACCCAGACACAATTCATTCATTCATTCATATATGAGCTATATTGGAAGGTTATATTCTACGCAAAGAGTTTCTAGATAATTCTCATAACGATTTATGTGAAAAGTGATGTTTATTATAGGGTCTAAAATTAAAAATAATTAAAAAAATCAGATTTTAGAAAGAAAAAAAAAACAAAAAATCCAAATTTTTTGAACAAAAAAAGAATAAAATAAAATAGAATTAAAATTTCATTGTTATTGATATTATTTATAAGTTTTTTGTTTTTTTTTTAATAATATTAACGTTATTTACGATTTAAATAAGGAACTGTTCTTTTTTTAGTTTATTATTTTTTAGTAGAAGCTTGATTTTTAATTTAAAACGAGACTTCTACGATGCATGAGACGGTCCTAACGATGATCCAATCCAACTGTGTTATTGAAGAACGAAGAATACACAATAATGAAGAATACCTTCCTTCAATTGCAATTTATTTGGGAGCGAGTAAATTTCTGCGTCCATAGATTCGACAATTTCACCTATCAACAGCTCCATTGCAATGTACTGTGAGCTACTACTTCCATTTCTCTTCAATTGAAATAACGGGATTTAATTATTTTGCCATACGGAAGGAGAAAAATAAAGAGCGTACGTACTAAATTAATTATTTTTACGGTTTTAAAAAAAATTAATTTTAGTGTAGTTAATTTTTTAGAGTTTATATAAACATAATTCAAATTTTTATTAAATTGTCTATTTGAATGTCAAATATTTAATTATCAATATTAAATATATTTATTAAAGTAAGAGTATATTAGGAATACTAGTATTAAATAAATCAAAATAGTCATTAGGTGGAGTACATCTTTGACATTTTAAATATCTATCAAAATAGCACGAGACAATAGCAGCAGACACAACAGGAGGCCCAACAAGAGAAGATGGATCAACCTCCAAAACCTAATGGATATCTTGGTGTTCCTATTGACACATATGTCCTTAGGACATTGGTGACTACGTGACTACTCGACTTTGGGATAGAGTAGTAATTTTTTCAGTCATATTAAATTTTTAATGGTTGATGCACTACGCCAAAAATGACATTTTATAGCGCGTCTTTTACAGCGCTTATTAAATACAAGCGCTGTAATATAAATTTTTAAAAATAACGGATGCTACAACAGCGCTTTTTCTACAAGCGCTGTAAAAAAAGCGCTGTTGTAGGGTCGTATAGGGTCAGAAAGCGCTATCACATAGCCTTTTACAGCGCTTCTTCAGAAAGCGCTGTAAATCAAGCGCTATTGCATAGGCTTTTACAGCGCTTTCTGAGCGCTTTAAAATAAAGCGCTGTAAAAGTCTTGCGCTTTGTGTCATTGGTTGACCTGTTACAGCGCTTTTTAGACAAGCGCTGTAATAGGCTTGCCCATTAAATTTTTATAGAACCTATTACAGCGCTTATTTAGAAAGCGTTGTAAAATCATTCATTTCAAAGAAGCGTTCACTTTAAGTAAATAAAATCAAATTTAAAACAAATTTAATACGTTGTCAAAACCCTACGAAATCTCATCTCCCCTCCCCTGCGAACCCCTACAAATTGATTTACTTCTTCCTCCTTTAAAACAAATTGATCATCAACGTTGTCTCAGGTAATTCAAATTTATTTTATTTATTTGTTGTTGTCTCAGGAAATTGTTACATTGTTACATGAAATTGCTAAATTGTTACATTGTTACATTTGTTACATGAAATTGTTACATTGTTACATGATCAAAAAACTTGAAATAATATTGTTTATTGTTATTGATATAATTTGTTACTAATAAATTTTATTTATAATATATCAGACTGATATAGGTCATACTATATCAGAATTGAAATCATGCTTACTGATATAAATTGTTACATGATATAATAGGGTTTCTGATAAATTTTATTTATATGTGTATTATCAATATATATATATATATCAGACTTGAAATCATGCTTATTGTGTAACTGCATTTATATATATAGGTCATAAATGGACCGGAAATGGATGTCTGCTAATCGATTGACAAAAGAGTATGAAAATGGAGTGAAGGAGTTTATTGAGTTTGCAGTGATGAATGCAAAAGATCCAAATAGAGTCGTTTGTCCTTGTTTAAAATGTTGTTTTGGAAAACGCATTAGAGCAGATGAATTGGAAGGACATTTAGTATGGTATGGAATTGATCAAAGCTATACATGTTGGATAAGACATGGTGAGAAAATCAATGATAATACTCGCACAGATACATATGTTTCAACTGATTTCGACACAGATACATATGAGCCAGACCGAGTTGAGGAGATTGCAAAAGCAGTTGAAGAAGATCTTCGGGATTGTCCTAAAATGTTTGAGAGCTTGTTGAGTGATGCAGAGAAACCATTATATAATGGTTGTACTAAATTCACAAGACTTTCGGCGATACTAAAGTTGTACAACTTAAAAGCGAGTAATGGATGGTCTGATAAAAGCTTCACAGAATTACTAACCCTCTTAAAAGATATGTTGCCAGATGATAATGAACTTCCCAGTAGAACCTATGAAGCTAAACGAATTTTATGCTCTATTGGTATGAGTTATGAAAGGATTCACGCGTGTCCTAATGATTGCATTTTATTTCGAAATGAATATGAATTACTAAAGGCGTGTCCGAAATGCAATGTATCTCGATATAAGAAGAAAGAATCTACTCCATAAAAAGTCGTGTGGTATTTTCCTATAATACCAAGATTTAGGCGCATGTATCGCAGTGAAGAAGATTCAAAACACTTGACATGGCATGCAGATGAAAGAATTAGAGATGGAAAGTTACGACACCCTGCGAATTCTCCGCAATGGGCAAAAATTGATCACGAGTATCTTGAATTCGGGATAGAGTCGAGAAATCTACGCCTTGCACTTTCTACTGATGGAATGAATCCACATGGTCTTCAAAGCATCTCACATAGCACGTGGCCTGTGATTTTTTTGATTTATAATCTACCTCCATGGTTATGTATGAAGCGTAAGTTTATGATGTTGTCTCTGTTAATTTCTGGACCCAAACAACCGGGGAATGATATCGACGTATACTTGGCTCCTTTAATTGAAGATTTAAAAATTATGTGGGAGACAGGTGTAGAAGTCTATGACGGGTATAAGAAAGAATGTTTCAATTTGAGGGCTATGTTGTTCGGCACAATTAATGATTTTCCAGCATATGGTAATTTATCAGGATATAGCATTAAAGGTCAGTGTGCGTGTCCTATATGTGAAGAGAGTACAAATTGGATGCGGTTGAAACATTGTAAGAAGAATGTATTTCTTGGACATCGTAGATTTTTACCTTATAGTCATCAGTATCGTGGGTGGAGAAATGCATTCAATGGAAAATCAGAGGAAGATAGAGCTCCTGTAGCATCGACCGAATATCAAATACTTGAGAAGGTACAAGGTTTGACCAATAAATTTGGCAAACCTTTTGCGGGAGAGCTGGTCAAAACTGGGTGGAAGAAAAAGTCAATTTTCTTTGAATTGCCATATTGGAAGTCATTGTATGTAAGACATTTTCTCGATGTGATGCATATTGAGAAAAATGTATTTGACAGAGTTATTGGTACGTTACTCAATGTACCAGGATAGTCTAAGGATGGCATCAATGCAAGATTGGACTTGGTCGATATGGGAATAAGAAATGAATTGGGTCCCGTAAAGAAAGGAAATCGCACATATCTACCTCCAGCCGCTCATACTCTATCTAGAAAGGAAAAAATTGTTTTGTGTAAATTTCTACATGAAGTTAAAGTTCCAGAAGGATACTCTTCAAACATTAAAACTTTAGTTTGCATGAAAGACCTCAAGTTAAAAGGTTTGAAGACCCATGATGCTCATATTCTAATGGAGCATTTGCTACCAATAGGTATACGTTCAATTTTACCTGAAAAAGTTCGCCGAACCATAACTAAATTATGTTTCTTCTTCAGGGAAATTTGTAGTAAAGTGATTGATCCTCAGAAATTACCGAGATTGCAGAGGGAAATTGTTGTTACTTTGTGTGAGCTTGAAATGTACTTCCCGCCCTCGTTTTTTGATATAATGGTTCACCTTACTGTTCATCTTGTTAAGGAGACACAACTTTGTGGGCCAGCTTATATGAGATGGATGTACCCGATAGAACGATATATGAAAATATTAAAAGGGTACGTAAAAAGTAGAAGTCGACCAGAAGGTTGTATTGCTGAACGGTACATTGTTGAAGAAGCTGCTGAATTTTGTACTGAATATCTATCAAATGTTGAATCCATAGGGCTTCCCATGTCTCGTCATTCGGGAAGATTATCAGGATAAGGGATAATTGAAAAGGAATAATGACTATATCAAGGACAGAATGGGAATAGGCACAATTGTATGTTCTGCACAATGATGATGAGGATCAGCCATATGTTACAATACACATGGATCAATTATCTAGTTTGAACATGAATAGGAATCAAAATTGGATAACTCGAGAGCACAATCGAAGTTTCATAACATGGTTAAAAAATCACATAAAGTCAAAGTTTGATGTAGACCCCGGATCAATTTCACAGAGATTGAGGTGGCTAGAAAATGGTCCGAGTTTACATGTCTTTTCTTACACCGGTTATGTAATTAACGGCTACACATTTTATACAAAAGAACAAGATGATCAAACAACTATGCAAAATAGCGGAGTCACTCTCGTAGCTGAAGCGATGCATATCTCAAGTGCAAAAGACAAGAACCCAATATATGCAAATCTATCATATTTTGGGGTTATCGAGCGCATATGGGAGCTAGACTACACAATGTTTCGTGTTCCCATATTTGGTTGCAAGTGGGTCGATAATAATAATGGCGTTCGGATTGATGAGTCAGGGTTCTTGCTTGTCGATTTTAATAGGGTGGGATACAAAGATGAGCCTTTTATTTTAGCGTCGCAAGCTCAACAAGTGTTTTATGTCACTGATCCTGCGGATGATAAATGGTCTGTTGTCCTATCGACCACTAAAATAAGTGATGATAACAATAATGATGAAGATGTTGGTAATGATCTTTTCTTTGCAACATCACAACCACATGAAATTGGTTCAACTGATGATGGTTTATATCTTAGAGATGATCATGATGAGGGAATTTGGATTAATCCATCGTTTCGTATCATTAATGGACAAACAAATGTGAATCCCACCAAGAAAAGAAGAAGGGCATCTTAATGTGTTTTGGTATTTTGGTATTTAATTATGTATTTTGGTATTTATGTATTGGACAATCAAATGTTTTGGCATCATTAATGGATCTGTATGTAATTGGACAAACATATTGAGCATTTTGGTATTTATGCTTATACTGTATGTAATTGTATACTCAACTTATACATGTAATTTAGCAAAAAAAAATTAAGTTCAAGTTATACAAAATTTAGCTTGAACTTGAGTTGATCAGTTAAACACAATTTGGAAGAAAAAATAATTTAACTATTTTGGAAGAAATAAATTATTACAGGGCTTATGTAAAACTAATTTAACTAATTTGGAATAAAATATATTATTATAGGGTTTAGGGTTTAGGGTTTATTGGACAGGTCTTTTACAGCGCTTTCCACACAAGCGCTGTAAAAGGGTGCCTATACAACCCCATTCATCTTCGGACGATATTTATATGTCTCTACCATCTTTTGTATGATTTTCTTGATATTCTTATTTGGTGCCTATACAACCCCATTCATCTTCGGACGATATGGTGAAGAATTATGGTGCTAAATTTTGAAACTATCACACAACTCCTTCATCCTTTTGTTGTTCAGATTGGTTGTGTTATCCATGATAATTTTATTTGGCAATCCATGTCGACAAAGCCATATAGGCATAAGAAGCAACTTAAATCCATTTTGTGAAATAATCAATAACAACTAGGATAAATCGGTGTCAATTGAAGCCTTAGACTAAATGAGTCCAACAACATCCATTCCCCACATTGAAAAGGGCCATGGGGACGTCAAGACATCGAAAAAGGTTGGCGGTACATGTACTTTATCATCATAGACTTGACATTTATGACATTTCTTTACGTAATTAAAACAATCAGATTCTATGGTCAACCTATAATAGTCAGCCTTCAAGATTTCTCAACCTATGATGGAAACTAACTTTCTTAAAATTTGCTGTCAACTTTTTAATATGTGTATGCTATGGAATCAATTTCGCATCTCTAGTTTCCCGTTTGCCTCTTATCTTATGAATGACCAAGGATGAGTCTCCATATACCTCAAGCATTCTTAGTTTCGATTTAATGGCTGCTTAGATGCCCATGGCACATGCCTCATATTTTTTCATATTGTTTGTGCAGTCAAAACACAACCTAGAAGTATACGGAGTCAACTGGTTCTTTGGGGAAATCAAAACGGCTCAAATTCCATGCCTTAGGGCGTTGGAAGCACCATCAAATACTAAAGTCTATTTTTCTTTATCAGAAAATTCCTTTTCTTCAAATAAAGACATTATATCTTCATCAGGGAATTCAAAGTGCATTGCTTGATAATCTTTTACAGGTGGATGAGCCAAATAGTCAACCAATGCATTTCCTTTGATAGCCTTTTGTGTGACATACACCAGGTCATATTCTGATAACAACATCTGCTAACGAACAATCCTTCCTGTAAGAGTAGGTTTTTCAAAAATGTACTTCATTGGATCCATTTTAGACACCAACTAAGTTGTATGACATAACATGTATTTGTTCTAGCAATGAATACATTGCTTCACAACTAGTAAACTTTGGTGTGTTCCTTCTATGTCTACCGATATAAAGAATCTAAAGTTGGTTGTTTATGATTCCATAGGTGATACTTTTAAGACTCCCAAGATTCATAATAGTTCCAAGTGACTATGTTGAGAGTTTGATAACAACTTGTTCTTGATATTGGGATGTTGGCATTGGCTATGTCATGTGGTCATATGATTTAGCATCAACTTATATGTTAAATTTCCGTTTATGTTATTTATTTTTGTATGCTTGTTTTTATTACTAGTGGCTTCATGAGTTATTGTTAATTATATAATGATTGATGGATTCAACAATTTGAGAAATTGCGGTTAGTTTTTCATTTATTTATTGGTTGTAATTGTTGATTCTCTAATCCCCATTTCGTTTTGTAGAATTTAAATTGTTTGTAGTTTGATTTTCTTAGATCTTTGTTTATATATTTCAATTGTATGTTTGTTAAAATGTATGCTAACTGATGCACAATTGTTTGTTTCAAATCTTAAAAAATGGATTATGTATTGAAGTGAATAGGTTATGCCAATTATTTTGATATTGTAGTGTTGTTTTGAATTTTTGTACATATCTAGCCATTTAATACTACTGCTACTGATATCACTTAAAAGATTTTATTTATTTATTTTTTGAAAAGGGCTTAAAAAAGATTTTATATAACAACATTCTAAATGGTTTGGGACAAGTTTATAGAAATAAGAGATATAGAACATCGACAAAGAAGAAAAGTTTTAATCAACAATACTCTTTCTCAAAAGTGATAGTTTGCATGTATGTTTTCTTCTAATCTTTCATTCATACTAATAGATCTTCCAGCATCAACAAGATTACTATAATATAGATGGAGGAAAACACAATATACATTTACATATTAAGTTGATACTTGATCATTCAATTTACTTTTATGATAGTTGATGCTTTTAGTTGGATTAGGAATGCTTTAACTGGCTATCTCATTTTAGCTTAAACTTCTAGCTTTCAGTAGTTTAATTGTATAGATTATGTGCGAGATTGCTCTCTTTTGATAACCTAATTGTACTGAGCACTTGTTTTGAGTTATTTAATGAAATTTGCTTTTGCTTTTACAAACAAAAACAAATAAATAGATGGGGCAACTAGCTTAGCTTATATTGGTTGAACAAAAATAATACAGTGAATTACATATAAATGAAACTGTTAATTTAGATTGTTAATTTCCTAATTAAGTTACTTGGGCAGCAAAGGGGTGTCCAAGATGTACAAAGTGATACATGTACATATTTTTGATAGGCTGTTAATGGATTTCCTTTGGTTTTGTTTATTAATATATCTTTTTTTCTTCTAGCATTTACAATGTTCTCTTTCCCTTTTCTCTCTGCTGAATATATTTTTTTTTAAATATTGTGTTACATGAATTTGAAAACAACTGTGAAAGCAGAGCTAATTTAACAGAAATCACCAAGAATATTTTAGTAGCAAAGGATAATATGACAAAAAAAATTGCAAAAAGTTGGATATGGTCACAAAAATAGCCATTACCACTAGCCAAAGTCAACCGAATCAAGATATCGTATGTTGTTATCTTATAACACAAAATTAGGACCAATGTTTTGCCCTGTTCTGAATTTGGCATTTTATAATTTCTTATTTGATTAAATAAGTTTTTAGTACTTATAAAGTTTTAGTATTTTGTTTTCAGTTTTTATAAATTTTTTTGTCAACTTTTAGTCTCTTAGAAATTTTTTGTTTTTATTTTTCATCCCTGATTTAAAACCAACTATTAAGTAACTTTCTAATTTTAATAATATCTATTATCTATTATCTATTATCTATTATAATAATTAAAACAGAACTTCAAAATTCTTCATCTATGTCACATCCTCCAATATTTGTCAACTCACTAAAATTCTGGTGTGGCACATTCCAAATTCATCTTTTATTCTTTGTATTTTTAAGAAGTACTTGAAACAAAATCTATTTCTTTTTAGCTTTATATATGCACAATAAGGTAATACTATATTTACATCATTTTTTCGATAAAGTTTGACGGTAGTATCAATATCTCAAGTGGATGTTGTTGGTTCATCAAACATTGTTGACTCGTTGATTGTTCATTCTCCGACTCATGTATTAAGAACGGATTGGTGATATGAAACTATTAATAACATTCATTACTAAGTAAAGTTGTAGACTATTGAATAGTATTATGAGAGGAATTTGACATGGCCTGCAAATTACTTTTGAATTTGTTGGTAATATTGCTAACGATGGTATCTCTAAATCTGGAACATTTTCAACAAATTATTGCTCTGCTTCTGGTGTTTGTTTCATTTGTATCTGCACAAAAAGAAAGGATGTTTGATTCAAAGACATTGTCATGGTGATTGTATTCAGGTATGAGTAGCTTAAATAAATAAAATGGTATTAACCAATGAAGAAGAAAAACTGTGATGCCGCTTCAACTTCAATCCCACCATCAATAGCATTGGACTCTTCTTGTAATTGTCCAAATGCTCTCAAAGTTTTTAAATGTTTGATAATCTATAGCAAAATATTATTAGATAGTAACTCATAAGCATAACATTTCCTCAGGAAAAAATAAAAAAATAAAAAAAAGAAACTCATGAGCATAACAATAAAACCAAAATGTTAACTAGATGTACAATTATTTATCTGTCATATTATCTCCAAGGGCTCTTGCATTTCAAAAAACACTTATTCGTGCACATTTTTACTTTAGATACTTCAATTGGTTATTATAAATTTCAACCAACTAGTTTAATATTTTAAATATTAAAAGACATTAATTAATTAAGACTTTTGAGCCTCAAGAAATTTCTATTTTGATTTGTAAATGTTTCTTCCATATATGTCTATTAGCTATATTTGCACACACAAAGAATTGTTGCAATGTTTTGAATACTATTATAAACATTGTTTTTAACAAACTACTTCTCATAAATGAATGATATAGTACACACTAAGACATACATTATCATTTAATACATGTTTGGATTGACAAAATTACGAAGCTACATAGATTTTAACAAAATCTACTCTTTAAAGGTTAAACAAAATTATGATGAATTTCCTAAATTCACCACCAGTTCAAACATACACTTATACACAATATTAGTTTTTCAAAAGTTTACATTTTATTTTTACAACTTAGAGTTTATCGACAAAGTTTTTATTTCTAAAATTTCTCTATCTTTACATATTTAAATTTATTAATTTTTTGAGTCACGATGACAAGTCGTTCTACTAAGAAATAATTATTGTGTAGACTAAGAGTTTGGACACACTATTTGTTTCCAAACTAATATAAATCATATAAAATGAAGAACATATCATAGTTAAATATACAACTTTTACCATAAAGAAATGTTGAACATTAACAAATATATCATTGGAAGGAACACTTCAAAGAAAACAAAAAGCTTGAATAAATATATCACTAAAGATAAAAAATGCATTACTAAAATTATAAAATTTTATCAATAGTATCATATTTAATATATGTTGCATGAATTGTATTAATCAACAAGGTTTTACCTTTTCCTTTGAAATAAAGCAAAATTAGCCTATATATAGTTATTCCAAAATATATTTATCTCTTAAAACAAATGTTTTATATTCTACTCTAAAACAAAAATAACATTACTTTTAATTTACATGTTATTTTATACTCAATAATATATTAAATTATATTGTGCAACGTGCGAGTTAACATCTAGTTTAATTTTAAAAAAAATTATTTTTTAGTTTTTTTTTTTTTAATAAAAGTCTAATTTTTAATATTAGAACAAGACTTCCGCAATATTTGAGACAGATATGATCCAATCCAATTATGTTATTGAAGACTGAAGAATACACAATAATGAAGAATACCTTCAGATGGAATTGATTTGGGAGATAGCCAATTTCCGCGTCCATGGATTCAACAGTTTCACCTATCAACAGCAGCTCCATTGCAGTGTACTGTGAGGGAGAAAGACAATATGCTACTTCCTTTCATGATTGCTTATTTTGAGCTACTACTTCCATTTCTCTTCAATTAAAATAATGGATTTAATTATTTTGCCGTACGGGAAGGAGAAAAATAAAGAGTACATACTAAACTAATTATTCTATCGGTTATTAAGAAAATTAGTTTAAGTGTAATTAATTTTCTAGACTTCATATAAAACATAATTCAAATTTAATAAATTATTTATTTGAAATCAAACAATCAACTATCAATATGAAATATTTTTTTTTATTAAAGTAAGTGTATATTATAAATATTAGTATCAAATAAGTCAAAAATAGTTAATTTTTGTTTATAATAGTGATCAATAATTTAGATTTTTTTTTTTTACTTTTAATAGTGATTAGATGGAGTACATCTTTGACATTTTAAAATATCTATCAAAATAGTTTGTGTAAATTTTTGTCGTTAAATATTTTGATGTGACACTATAATTAAATATGTGGCTTATCCATGTTTATCTCACATCAATATCATCTTTCTGGGGACAAATTTGTTGAAAAGATTTAGTCATCTTAGAGATAAAGTTGTGAGTGATTATAATTGTGCATTGATTAATTATGGACAAATTAGTCCATGAAAGATTTAAATTTCACGGAAAAAATGAGTTAATGTTGTGATGACATTGATATGAGATTAACGTGGAAGAGTCAAATACTTAATTAACATGTTAAATTATAATCTCTAACGATAAAAGTTTAAATATGAACTGGTTCAATTACTATTTTACAATTTCAGGGATGTATTTGTCAATTTACAAAATTTAGAGATTAACTTGACTAACGCTTACAATTTGAATGATCAATTTGTCTATTACTCAAAATAAACTATTGTGCCTTTACATTGCAATTTCATTAACAATTTTTCTAGTCACACCCCCTATTTTGCAAGTTACATATATACGATTCATGGAATGACCAAATTACTTTTATGACTAAATCAAATTTCCCATCCTTTCTTCTCCCATCGTGAAACCCATTTCCTTCCTCCATCTTCATCTTCTCACATTCTAGTTTCAAATTCAACATGTTTTGCTACTTCATCATTGATTCATCACTTGCATTAATCAGGTTTCCATCCATCTCTTCTTTTTTCTTTCTTTCAATATTTAGCATAGTTAAGTTTATTTTCTTTATTTTTTTGATTTAGAGTTTAGATTTAGGGTTTGTTGTTTGATTAGGATTTAGTGAGATTGAAAAACATTTTGAAACTAAGTAAACGAAACTCGATTTTGAAATTTTCAAACTAGGTTAGGGATATACGCAAACTCAGTTCGTGTAGGTCTACGTGAAATGAGTTTGGGAAATCTCAAATGGTTGATATTGTATGTGATTTGAATCAATGTACACATACGTAAACTCGGTTTATGTAGGCTACGCAAACTAAGATCATATGTATATTGTTGGTTGTTTAATGTATGTAAAGTGAAAATGACGTAAACCTATGCAAACTGAGTTTGTGTAGGCAATGTGAACTGAGATCGTTTATTTTATATTTACATAAGCATATCTTTGATTATGATTATGTGTATGCAGAAAATGGTGTGCAATATGTTTACTGACGAAACGAGTCAAGTTATAACTAATGATATTGAATGAGGGTTATTGTGTTAGATTGTACTTCTACACGAACTCAACTACTTGAGGAGCAACAGGAAGTACAATGGGAGCAGTGGCGAGCACAACAATAACATTAGGCACAACAGGATGAGCAACCACAATAACATAAGACAACAACATCAAACACAACAAGAGGCCCAACAAGAGAAAATGGATCAACCTCCATAACCTGATGGATATCCTGGTAGTCATGTTGACACATCTGTCCTTAGGACATTGGTGACCACCTGATCACTCGACTTTGGGATAAAGTGGTAATTTCTCCAGTCATATTTAATTTTTAATAGGTGTTGTCATAATGTGTTTTAACCTACATTTTTTTTCACTTTTTTCAGGATCCTGGGGAGCTAAGGGTATTTAGTAATGGAAAAAAGTTGGAAGAAGCTTTCATTGAACATGATGTGGAGGAGCAATTGGTATAGAGTTTAGGATTATATATATTTCTAATATGCAGTTACACAATGATTGACAAAGGGATCATATATGCTTTCGTAAAGAGGTGGCATCGAGACATCAACATCTTCCATCTTCTGATTGGGGAGATGACGATCACACATGATGTTTGGTCACTGTTATTCTTTACTATCACAATATTTGGCAAAGATGAGGTTGTAAAGGTATCAGTCGAATTGCTAAGAGTTACTAAAGCCCCTGCTCATATTGAATTTAATGCCACACAGACAATAATAGTTCGATTTAGTTGGCTACTTGGTGTATACAATCAATTTTGTTGTGACCAGCTTTGGAAGATAGTTGTGAGAGTGTTTCTATTTTTTCTAGTTGGTTGCACCCTTTTCAGCGACAAGAGTGCATTTACTGTTAGTGTTTTCTACCTAGAGTGCTTCTAAGATGCATCTCTTGCATACTTATATGATAATCTCTATGAATTCAATGTGCATCACACCAGAACGATTTCTAGGTATCTGACTCTTTTACATGTATTGAACTTGTTGCTTAGTATGTTGATAAACTATATTATTAATAAATTAATGATATGTTATTATATATGTGCAAGCTTTGGTCTATGAGCATTTCCCTACATTATGTCTTGATTGTTGTAGACATTCTCCTAAATATGTTGAGGAGAAACCCAGTTTCACTTGATGGAAGTCGAAGAAGGATAATGGTTTGGTTCTTCCCTTTAGGAAATCACTTGATGAGATTGATGGTGATCGTGTATACTGGACACCATTAGAAGCGCATAGAGTGACACACCCATTTCAAAAGGATTCTTTGTTTAGAGGGTGGATCCGGTGGGGTTCGATGATGTATGCCCATCTACTAGACAAGGTAGTGCATCAACATGGTCATGTTCAAGTCATTCCTTGCTCACCATTAGAGATAGTAGGTTATACGACCACTCCAGATGAAATGGACATAATGTGTACGAAGTATGTCGTACATGTACTTGATCCTAGTGCATTTGTAGAGGATCCAACAAACTTCTTTGAAGATGATATGAAGTGGTTTCATAAGATCTCAAATCCTTACATCATTCCGATGCAGGTCCATTTGTTGCTAATAAAACGGTAAATTCATTACATATTTAAAATTTTATTACACAATTAATTTATCTTATTTAAATTAATAATTTTGTCTTATTTTAATACATGGTCGAGCGTCACAAATTGTAGAAGAGTTTCTCGACAGTCAATTGATATTACCTGATGGAAATGAACTCGTCAATGAGTTGATTGTGATGATGCGTACTTAGAAGGGTGGTGGTAGAGATTGGACAAATGTAGTATCATAACGTAGGAAACATATATGGGATTATGTGATATTTATTATGTTTAATTATTTTGGGCCATGCTTGGTTGAATATTTTGGATATGTTTAAGCAATATTTTGGATATGTTTAAGCAATATTTTGGGCATGTTTCGTAAAATATTTTGGTAATATTAAATGTCAACAATTTAGATAATACTGATGTTATGATATTGAATGTCAAAAATTAAAAAATATCAATCATTCAAGTTTACTATAGGTTCAATGTTACAACACTTGTTAAGTAATCAAAAAGTAGAAACTTTATATTGAAAATGAAAACAACAAAAGTTGAAGTTTTAATAATTGAATGCAATTCCAAATACATTTTTAAAAGATATTATTTCTATATTTGGATTCTTAACAAGTGTATTTAAGTCACATTTTAGCATTTTCCATAAAGTGTAATCAAGAATTTAATTTATATACACTATTTAATAAAAAAAAATAATGGCTTAAATATAATTTCATTCTTTTATCTTTAACAAAATATTCATTTTGGTTCTTTACCTTTTTTTTAATTAATTTTTGTCATTTTTCTTTTATAAATCATGAATGTTAGTTTTTTCATCATAATTCTTTCAAACAACTATATAATTATTGGCATGAACTTTTGAGGTCTAATCTTAGATAAGTTGTAAAGTTATGTGTGCAATCTTAACAATGATAAGATGAAAATATAGTGAACTCTGATTAATGTCTTTGATTTCAAATAGTTTACTTAAGTTCCAAAACATGCAAGAAGAGGTTTTTCAAGTGCAAGTCTATTATTGGGTTAAATAGATGTTTTTTTGAAAGATTATTATTATAGTGGATACATAATGGTAATTGGTAGAAATGATTTCAATGAATGGATGTTGTTATAACTTTTGATGTGATTGAGACGAAGACTAAAATACATCGCTTATAAAAGATGAAGGATGAAAATGAATCCAAAAAAGATAAACGACCAAAACGAATATTAAATAAAAGATCAAAATTATATTTAATCCAAAAATAATTTATATACATTATACATCCCGACTTCTCAAAATTTGTTTGAGACACCGTTCACTCACTCTTATTTTTGTATTGAAAGAAAATAAGAGGAACAATCCGCAAAACATTCTAGTGGACTTGTTGATGTGAAAAGTTGCATCACAATCTGTGTTTGAAATGTTAAAAGCATTTTAAATTTGCTGATTACGACTTGAAGGAGATCCATTTATATGTGAGAGCAAGAGTGAGAACTACTCGAATTGTGACTGGCTTGATGACAGATGAGAAGGTCTCATTAAAGTCAAACCCTTGTCTTTGATGAAACCCCTTGACAACAAGCGTAGCCTTGTACTTACATAGAGTACCATCAAGGTTTTCCTTAACACGAAATTCCCATTTACAACTAATAGCAACCTTGTTAGGTGGATGTGGAACAAGTGTCCAAGTTTATTCCTCTAAAGGGCTGCATACTCCACCTACATTGCAGCATGCCAATGAGGGTCTCTTAACGCCAATTTCACACTTCTTGGTTCTGTATGGGTTAAAAGAAGATAGGATGCCTAATAGGAGGAGTGGATGGTGGTGATGAGGAAGAGGCACTGGAAGGTGTAGAAAGAATATAAGAACTAAATGAAGATAAGGTGGAACCAATGCTGGACAAAGAAGGAAATGAATGGACTAGGGAGTGTGCAGATGAAGGAGAATTTTAGAGATAAACATGTTAATCAGATAAACATAGGGTAATCTATTAGTCATATAATTTCCTTAACTCAGAGTGGCGGCCTAAAATTTCTGAGTAGGTTGAATAATTCAATGGAGTCGCTAATAAAGTTTATTTAAAATAAGAAAAATATTGGAAATTTTTTTTAAAAAAAAAAGTATTTAAAACCAAATGTAGAGGTTGAGAGTCGATTATGCGCAAGGAAGTTATTAGCACTTACGACAACCGTTAAAAAACGGTTACCTATAATTAATTGTGTAAAATTTATGTTAACTGAAAAAATATTTACTTTCTTCTTATTAATAAATACAAATATAATTTTTTTTTTATGCAATTGATATTGAAATAAAATGGTACTTAAAGTAGAGAACAAAAAAAAAGATATTTTATTATAGTGTTTGACAAGAGTGCGATCTTGCTCCTACGAATCTCCAGGTGCGATGGAGAAATCAAAGTTACGTAATTCTTGGGTAGAAAATACGGATGTATTGATTGTTTTTAAAAAAAGTGTTTTGTTGTTGATAAAAAGTTGTTTTGACGAAAAAATTGGGGTTGTTTGATTTGAATAATTATTTTAAAATGCGAGTTTTAATAGGATTGTACATTTTGTGTCTTAAAAAATCATAGACTAAAAAGATGTCACATCTAATTAATCATTTTAAGAATAATTCTATTATTTTAGTTATAAGAAGGAGTTTAAAACCACAAGTTGTACAACTTGTGTCTTAAAAAAATCTCAAATACTAAAAATATGTTACATCTAATTAACCATTTAAAAATAATTTTTTATTGATTAATTTGTTTGTGAAAATGAGTTTTAGAACGACCAAGCTGTCACAACTTGCGTTTGAACACCAAAGATTACAAAAGTGTAACATCTAATTAACCCTTAAATATTTGATTATATCTTTATTTTTGTTTTCTTTTTAAGAATTAGACTTCAACGCAATAATGAACATCTCAAGTTTTCCCAATACATGGACATCCACGATAATACTAGAAGGCGCAATCTGGAATATCACACAAAAAAATTCTTTTTTTTTTAGTTTGTCATGTCTCCTCAATACTTATCTCAATCAATCCAATAACATATTAACATATTGATTTAAATGACTCCATTACCAAAATAGATATCTAAAGTTTAAATGCTTTAGATATTCCATGTAAAGGTCATCTAACTATTTTGGGGACATTGTTCATACTATTATATGATATTAGAATTTAAATCATTTTCAAACATGCAGTTTTTAGTTTGGTTGACCATATCCACGTTAGGATCCTCGTCAAAGTTCAAACTAAGTATATAAAAGGCTTTTCCTTTGTTTTTTTGTTTTAATTATGTTTTTTTCTTATAAAAATATAAAGTGAGAGTATGGTACTTCAGTATAAGATATAACATATTTTAGGACGGACCAAACATCTATGAAGTGATTTAATTATATTTGCTCCACTTCGATGGCGTTTTTGTTTTAATTCTTTCAATATACTCATTTCTGTTGATTGTATTTAGAGTAAATACTTATATTAAACTTTAAAATATATGAAACAATATTTTATGTTATAAAGTTATGAAATCATTCATTTATTTTTATTTTCCAATTTAATTTTTGTTTGTTTTTTCTTTCTTATGTGTACAATGTTGGTGAAGAAATAAATTTCTTTAATAATATGGTGAATACCATTAGAAATCAAGATCAATAAAAACTATGCGGACTAGGTAGAGATATGGTTACACTTGCTAAAGTAGAAAGTTAAAAAAAATAAAATTACACACATTATGTCAAAATGATGAATTTGAAGACTTTTCAAGTACCTTTAAAAATGAGAATAATTCTTATGTGGACACAAACATTTGGATACATTTTGATTAAAAAACATATTTGAAAACACACACAAATATATATCATTTAATTATTTCAAAAATATATATTATTTAACAATTATATTTTCTACTTTTTCTTTTTATTGTGAGTGTCTCCAAACAATAATTACTCTCAAAATGAAAATTATTTTCATATTTACAACAATCAAACAAGAAATAAGGTTTTATAAGTATGAAATCAATATAGCAACTATTAACTTCAAATTCATATCTATTACAAAACAAATTTTGTAATCCACAAAACAAAGTATTACCGGAGTTTTTAAAGTGGGACTTAAATTATGAACGATATTCTTATAATTCTTATTTTAAATAATATGTATAAAACATATATATTAAGGTCTAAGTCAAACTCCTTCAAATAAATTCTCACAAAAATAGAGGTGGCGTGGCTGAAGTAGCAATGTCAATTACAAGAAATGGGGGTTTGAATTGTGATCATTTTAAAATTTTGACTCTTGTGCTTAATTTAAATTAAATAAAACATATTAGTTTATAGTGAAGTGTGATTTGTGTGTGCAAATAATTAAAGATAAAGGATATAAAGATCCCACACAAAAAGTATACTGGTTCACCCAACTTTGGCTAGTCCAGTCCTCACAACCGTGAGATTTTTGCTATGTGCTTCAGAATGTTCTCCTTCACACCTTTTCTCTTAATCACACCTTGATCAATTGCAATCTTCACCTTTCAATCTAGAAAGGATTTTTACAGTCATATTTCAAGCTTGAAAGGATTTTACAAACACACTCAATCTAACATAAAAGATATACTTCAGTTACAAATGATGTGTATGATAAAAGTGTTTGGGATCTTGAAACTTCTCAACACTTGTTTGAGATAAATAAAGTATTGTTGTCAAGAACGTTCTTGACAAACGTATAATGTTCTTGCTTTTGGTCTGATGGAAAACGTGAGTGAGTGTGAGAATGGGCTATCACATGTCTGATAGTTTTCCAAATCAGAATTATGCAGAGTTTTTTTTCTATGGAATAATGTATGTATAGAGTTTTTTTTTCACAACTCATCAATCTGGAGACTGATCCTTTCATCAATGTGGAGGATATTTTCCTCCTTTGGGCATTCAACTCGAGTTATGGGCTTGACCACTGATTTGAGCAGTTTTGATATTCTTTAACTTGTGGTTTAGATTGTGGAAAATGATCTGTTTTATTTATATCTTTAAAAGAGAATAACCAAAATGTTGTTTTATAAAACCATAATGTTCTTGGTTATGTGTTGTATGGAAAACGTGGATGAGTGATTGAATAGTTGTTTAGTGTCAGCCTTTTGTCTTAGAGGCATGTTGAGCTTTCTGCAAAAAGTGCAACAGTAGTGTCCTTTCGTCCTTGTTATCCTTTCACACAACTCATCAATCTGGTTATTGATCTTGATGTTGGTTGCTTCTTTCGGCCTTTGGCTAGACTTTTGGGCTTGAGTATTGTTCAGAGTAGTCTTGATATTCATTTATTTTAAGGTATGGACTGTAGGGAATGAACCATTTTACTCTTCCCTTAAAACGAACTAACTAGAATGATCTTGATAAAACAAAATGATCTTGTTATAAACCTGTAATACCCCAATTTTGTCCGACCCGTTAAATTATACTCATAATATATCAATTTTTATGTTTTCATTATTTTATTTATATTTATGAAATCTTAAAATATATATATATATATATATATATGAATTTATAATTATTAATACAAAAAAAAAAGATATAGTTAATCGTAATAAGTAGCCTCATTTTGTCTCCTCAAATTACAATTTTAAACATTAAGCCAACTTGATCAAATTACAATTTTAAACGAGCCAAGTTTTTGTTTATGCTTTAGGTTGCCTTGCTTCTACTCTGGCATGCCTTTTGCTTTTGCACTATTGCACTAGCCTTGCTTTTGCACTATTGCACTAGCATTTCCGTGTTTTCTGTTTTTTTTAGAGTCTTTGTTCTTCATGATTTCTTGTATATGTTGTAATTATCCTTCTACCTGTTGTAACTAAATAGAGAAAAACATAATTATATAAGTTTCTATAAATTTATGTCTATAAATTTCTAGTAAATAAACACCAATACATCATGTTGTGATTGATAGCAAGCAGAAAAAATGTTACACTTGTAACTAATTATATTCGCGGCATATGGGAAAAATAACAAACATATCATTGGAATTGGAATATATAGACATAAATAACTTGTGAACTTGGCTTCTTGAAAGGAAAATGTTTCCTACACAGAGAGTATGACAACTGCTTTTGCTTCCTAAACCGCCTTCTCCGTACAATTCATTCCACCGCTTTAACTCACTCATTCCACCTCCCTCAACTGCAACAGCCTGTGTGGTCTAAGAAAGTTAGGTGGAGATTAAGCGGTGCCCATAAGCATCACTATAAAACTACATATTCTAATACTAAGCCAATCCTATCATATCATCCGATTGAATCTATAACTTGGGCTACATAACACTAATAACTATCCTTGTACCTGCTGTAACTAATTAGAGAAAAACATAATTATATAAGTCAGAGTGTTGTAACTAATTGAAAAAATGATAATTTTATAACTAAAGGTTTAATACAAAATATGGCCAAAAATAGTATGTAATGAATTAATTAATGAAAAAAGCAATTCTCTTTGCCCTTAACCATTGTCCACATGATACAGAGCAAAGAGACAAAATTCTGAGTTTGAAACAAAAACTAAAAGACAAATGTTGATCCATGTACAAAACTAACCAAAGCTGCAAATAAAAAAGGCTCTTTAGCCAACAAACCAGCTCTGTCTAACAGAAAAAAGAAATAGACTAAAACCATGAATGGATCATATGTGCAGAAGAACTCAGATTATGAACAAAGAATTAATAGCTTAGGGTTTGGGTTAGGGAGAAGATCTGTTTGTTTCATTTAGCACATTTCTATTGTTTCTATTGTTTCTTTTTTTTTTTTTTTTTCT
>JBBPBP010009777.1:5209934-5227492 GCA_037974735.1 Cicer chorassanicum | reverse complement strand
AATTAAAATAAAATTAATATAATATTAACTACAATTATATTAGTATAAAATAATGATTAAAATAAATCTATCACCTAATTTATATTTTATTTAATTTTAGTTATAATGAAAAAAATCTAATGCGTAAAAGGAGATTTTAATTAAAATTATAAAGCTTAAATCTAAAGTTATTTTAATCATTATTTTATACTAATATAATTAATTCTAATAATAATAATTAAATAAAACAGAAGATTTTTGTGATTTTTTGAAACAGAAAATGAAAATTAATTTTATAATAATAAATAAATAAAATAAAAGATTAATAAATTTTAAATTATCGAAGTGAAAATATTTTAAACATTACTTGGCATAAGTTTATTATTAATAAAGAACAATTTGTATGTTAATTTATATTAAAGGAGATTTTTGAATATTGCAAAGATGAAATTCAAAAAAATATTTTTCAGGGACTAAAACTGAAAAATGTTATATTTATAGGGACCAAAAACTGTTTCCTTTTGTCAGTTAACGTTTTTGTAACGTACACTTAACGTTAAGGACCAACAATAATTTGTTTTTTATATTACAGGGATGTAAACCAAAAAAAAAAAAATTACGAGGACCAAAATCAAAAAAAGTTATATTTACAGGGACCAAAAACATATTTAAACCTTATTTAAATTTGTATTCCACGTTTTCATCTATTTGTCAGCTCACGTTTTTGTAACGTCCATTTGACGTTAAGAACCAAAAATAAATTTTTCTAATATTTTAGGGATGAAATCTAAACAAAAAATTTTACAAGGACTAAAACAAAAAGCTGTTATATTTTCAGTGACCAAAAACATATTTAAACCTAGATGTTATCAAGACAAAACTCAAGTCTTCCCTTGGCCACTGTCCACATGATACAGAGCAAACAGATAAAATATTGAGTTTGAAACAAAAACTAAAAAACAAATGTTGTTGAATCCATGTACAAAACTAACCAAAGCTGCAAATAAAAAAGGTTTTTTAGCTCAACAAACCAGCTCTATCCAGCAGATGAACATAATTAGAAGAAAAAAAAACAAAAAACAAAAACAAATAGGCTAAAACCGTGAATGGATCAGATGTGTAGAAGAACTCAGATTAGGAGCAAAGAAATGAAGCATCGCATCAAATAAGGAACTAATTGGAAAGCTCAAAGAGTGACACAGACAAAGAAAGCAACTGAACAATTAAAGAAAACTCTATAAATAGAGTTTTTGTTTTTCAAAAAGAGGTGAGTCCATTGTTCAGATCAATAAAAAATATTTGTTTTTCTTTCTAAAAAATAGTGTGTTCTGAAACATGAGATGATGTTAGAAGAATACACTAATTTAAAACAAGAGCAAATATCCATAAGATGCAAAAATGACAACAATGAAACAAATATCCAACTTGTGTGTGGTAACTATCTCTGAACTCCATTTTTCTCAGTTTCATGGTATCATAGTTCTTTTATACCTTTAAAAATAAAAAATAAAATAGCTCTTGTTGTTATACCTTTAGAAATAAAATTTGAATTTGTTTTATCTCTACTTTATTTATTTTTGTTGTTGTTTTGTTCTCTTCAACATCACAACTATAAAATGATCAGAAGATACAAAATAAAAACAAAATCAAACATTTTTTTCATCAGAGAACAAAAACAGAGAAAAGAAAAAACTCACCTCCATAGTTGGTACCGCCGCGACTTCCCTGAACGGCACCGCCGCGACCTCCCTAAACAGCATCGCCGCACGTCCCTAAACGGCAGTGTCGCATGTCCCTTCTAAAACAAAAAGCACGCTTTTGTTTGTTCCCGCGATCACCGCCGACCCCTGTAAAAATGAAATTTCGTTTTGGGAGGATTGGTAGTTTAGGGTTTGGGTTAGGGCGAAGACGATTTGTTTGTTTCATTTAGCATATTTCTATTGTTTCTTTTTTTTTTGTTTTAGTAAAAAAAACATGTTGGGCCTGTTAGGTACTTAAATCTTTTTGTTCTAGTAAAAAAGCATATTGGCTTTTTTAGTCCATTTCAGTTTTAGTTTTTCTTTCTTTTTTTTTTCTTTCATTTTTGTAAGTTCTATTTAATTCTTTTAATTCTATTTTTTTTGTTATAATAATTATTATTTTATTCTCTTTTTAAGTCTTGGGTTAAGTACAATCAATATTAATCACTAATGAATTTATATACACCTAAATTTATTCTTAAGTATATTTTATTATTATTTTTAAGTTTAAATATATTTTTACTCCCTGTAAATATAACAGTTTTTAGTTTTAGTCCCTGTAAAAAAATTTGTTTGGATTTCATCCCTGTAATATCAGAAAAATTTATTTTTGGTCATTAACGTCAAATGGATGTTACAAAAACGTTAGTTGACAAAGGAAAACGTGGACCAAACGTTTAAAAATATTTTTGGCCCCTGTAAATATAACAGTTTTCAGTTTTAATTTAAATATTAGAATTATTTATATACTTATTTTTATTTTTTATTTAAATATTGTTTCGGTTAAATTTGTTTAGAATAACTATTTAAATTTGTATTCCCATTGGAGTTTGTATACTTATTTTATTAGAAATAAGTATACAAATTATTTTTATTTGTTATTTAAATATTGTTTCGGTTAAATTTGTTTAGAATAATTATTTAAATTTGTATTATACGTTTTCCTCTATTTGTCGGCTCACGTTTTTGTAACATCCATTTGACGTCAAGGACCAAAAATAATTTTTCTAATATTACACGGATGAAATCCAAACAAAAAATTTTACAATGACTAAAACTAAAAACTGTTATATTTTTAGGGACCAAAAACATATTTAAACTTAAATGTTATCAAAACAAAACAGTCTTCTCTCCCAAGTTCATTTTCTTCTTCCAAAACTCAAGTTTTCTTCTCCCAAATTCATTTTCTTCTTTCAAACGAAGTTATAGTTATTTTTATCTGTTCCAACAAGAGTAAGTAGTTCCCACCTAGATAACCCTTTAAGAAACAACCATGTAGACCAATAAATGGTCTACACCTAGCCTTAAAATCTCTCTTACATGCATCTAACATACACACAACTTTTTTGAAATAGTGGTGAACCTTGTGGCCATTGTTCATGCATTACTCCTTAACAACTAACGAGCATAGTCACAAATCAGCCCATAGTGCTCTTTAAAATTTCCATCCACAACTTATCT
This sequence comes from Cicer chorassanicum, assembly GCA_037974735.1. NCBI lineage: Eukaryota > Viridiplantae > Streptophyta > Magnoliopsida > Fabales > Fabaceae > Cicer > Cicer chorassanicum. The sequence goes on along the minus strand of JBBPBP010009777.1, from coordinate 5,224,313 downwards.
TGCAGATTTCCATGTTCTAAATATTTTGGTGTCATTAATTTGCACAACAATTTTTTTCTTGAAGTATAGAATCATATCTAATTAAACTTATGATATTGTTTTTGAAATTAAATATAAGTGAATATATAAATTGAGAAATTGATTTATCTAATTAAAAATTAATATCAGATATACCAACTTTTTAAATATTTATTTTACTTATATTTTATTCTAAAGTAATACAAACATAAGTTAATTATGGTCATTTCCCAAAGTACATTGAGCAACTAAGTAGGTAACATCTTATCTAGTTAAACCTATGGCGTCACATTAATTATAGTAATTATATATAAGACCTAACACATAAATAGGATAATGTTTGTAGCCACACGTCATGAGTTAAGTGTGCTCCCAATGCAAAATGCACGGGTAAGTTTAGCACTTCCAATAAAATCTGATTCAAGCACACTAATCCAGTATGCAAGCAACCCAATTAGATAAACACGAGTACAAGACTTTAATCATAATCAATATAAGCTTGTCACGCATGGAAGAACTCACATTCAAAGTTCTAAATACCACTATGTGCAGCATGACTCGAGATAGTCCATTGGCACAATTAATTGCAAAAACAAAGTTTATTTCAGGGGATGAAGCTATGAGATATTTCTAAAATATTGGTGAATATATGAATATATAATTGGTTCTAATTAATATGATATCGTTGATAGCTCAGTGGTTGTGTTTTGTATGCGCGAGACAGAAGCACAAGGCAACCACCAAACTGTTGCAAACATTCAGTCAATATGTGAACGTTATATCTACATACCCTTTCACAATCTAAATGGTAGAACCAAGAGTTGTACCTCTTTCTCAAGTGACATTATTTTTCTATAAATAGTGTCACTTTGGACAAAATGAGAACATGAAAATTTGAAGATTGTCATCCACTTTTCTCATCCATTCTTATATTCTAAGTCATCTTATTCTTCTTTAATGCATGAGTGAAGGATAGGAAACATTCTTTTGTAACATAGTATTGAAAGATACTCTTTGTGTGATAGTGAAAATCATATCAAGGATTTTCAAAGTACCCTGAAGGGGATTCGCTGGTTATCTCATTTGCATCCGATTGATGGGGGCGAATCGAAACTAAAGGCTAGTGTAACAACACACTTTGGAATTTGCTACATATAATCTTTATCAACAACTTCACTATTAAAGTCTTGCAGCAATTATCACCGACACAATTCCAACAATCTTTAGGTTCGATTTTATATTCAATCAATGACTGCATCACTCAAAGAAATGACTTCTAATTTTGTGGAGTTGGAGAAATTCGATAGAGGAAACTTTATCCGTTGGCAGAAAAAGATGAAACTCCTTCTTACAACTTTGAAGGTGGTGTATGTTCTGAACACCACGAGACCACTAGAGAAGGAAGTGGAAACATTAGCAGAAACAAGTGAAAGGCATACGTGGGACACTGATGACTATATATGCATGGGCCATATTATCAACGGTATGTCTGATTCTTTGTTCGATTTATATCAAAATAGCATTTCTGCAAAGGAACTATGGGAGAAATTAGAGTCAAGATATATGCAAGAAGACGCTACAAGTAAGAAGTTTCTTGTTTCTCAATTTAATAATTATAATATGGTTGATAATAAATCGGTAATGGAACAAATGCATGAGATTGAACGTATTCTTAATAACTACAAACAACATCAAATACACATGGATGAAACCATTATTGTATCCTCCATAATAGACAAACTTCCACCTTCGTGGAAAGATTTCAGAAAATCCATGAAACATAAGAAAGATGACATATCTCTTGAGCAATTGGGTAATCACCTTCGTTTAGAAGAAGAGTACCGTAAACAAGAGGATACTAAAAACCAATTTTCTCATGAAAAGGTTCATGTAATGGAGGAAGGAAATTCAAGCAAAACTTTTAAGAAAAGAACTCGAGATTTTGATAAATCTCATGAAAAACACAATGGTAATGATGAACAACGAAAGAAAAGAAAAGGAAGTTGTTATGATTGTGGAAAACTAGGACACGTTAAAAATGAGTGCAGATTCTTGAAAAGGAAGAACAAAGAGAAGAATTCAAGTGCAACAAAAGATAATCTTGTTGCTATCATTTCTAAACTCAACATGATTGAAGATGTTGAATCTTGGTGGATAGACTCTAGTGCTACCCGCCATGTGTGCAAAAACAAAGAACTATTTAAGACCATTGATGAAGAAGATAGAAGTGTTTTGTACATGGGAAATGCTTCAATTGTCCAAGTCAAAAGAAAAGGAACAGTGGAGATTGAATTCACTTCTAGAAAAACACTTACTCTTAAAGATGTATTTTATGTTCCTGAAGTTAGAAAGAACTTGATTTATGTACATTTACTTAATAAGTTTGGTTTCAAATGTGTATTTGAAGGGGATAAATTTATTCTCTCTAAAGGGGGTATGTTTGTAGGGAAGGGTTACCTTTGTGAGAATATGTTCACACGTAATGTTGTTAGTAACTATAATAATACTATGATTTCTGCTTATATCGTTGAGTTTTCTGATTTATAGCATATGCGACTAGGACATGTTAACTTTAGAAAATTGAATGACGTGATGAAATCAAATTTAATTTCGAATTTTGACAAAAATTCAAATTCATGTACTACTTGTATGTTAACTAAAATCTCAAGACAACCTTTTAAAAGAGTTGAAAGAAGTTCTAAGGTATTAGATTTAATTCACTTTGACGTATGTGATTTACATGGATGGCCCACAATTGGTGGTAAAAGGTATTTTGTCACTTTTATTGATGATTACTCTAGATTCTGTTATGTTTATTTAATGCACTCTAAGAATGAAGTTTTAAACAAATTTAAAATATATAAAGCACAAGTAGAACTTCAACATGAAACTTTTATTAAGTGTTTTAGAAGTGATAAGGGAGGAGAGTTATATCATCCTAAGTATTTTGAGTCCACTTGTATTGTGCATCAAACAACTGCACTATATTCCCCACAATAAAATGGAATTGCAGAAAGGAAAAATAGGGTATTAGAAGAAATGGTGAATGTCATCTTATCCTATTTTGGTTTATCTAAAGGTTATTGAGGTGAAGCCATGCTAACTGCATGTTATTTGCAAAATAGAGTTCCCAATAAAAGGAACAAGATAACCCCATATGAACTCTGGAAGAAAAGAAAACCCAATCTTAACTATATAAAAGTTGCATCCGATAAGTGAAACTCATAGCTTACTAAGTATTGGTTCAAATCGTAAGATATCATTATATGAAACCATGATATTTCCAAAATTATGGGACTAGTATATTTTGAAAATGGTGGGGGATTGGGAGATATTTTTCCAAAATATTGGTGAATATATGTATATATAATTGGTTCTAATTAATATGATATTTTTGATGGCTCAGTGGTTGTATTTTGTATGCGTAACAGTAAGGTCCCGATTTTAATCCTTGTGGCACAATTGTTGGTGTCAAACTCGGGTCATGCGCAAAACAGAGGCGCAATGCAACCACCAGACTGTTGCAACCATTCAGTCAATATGTGAACGTTATATCTATATACTCTTTCACAATTTGAATGGTAGAACCAAGAGTTGTACCTCTTTCTCAAGTGACATTACTTTTCTATAAATAGTGTCACTTTTGGACAGAATGAGAACATGAAAATTTGGAGATTGCCATCCACTTTTCGGATTCATTCTTATATTATAAGTCATCTTATTCTTCTCTAATGCATTAGTGAAGAATAGAGAACATTCTTTTGTAACATACTATTGAAAGATGCTCTTGGTGTGATAGTGTAAATCATATCAAGGTTTTCTAAAGTACTCCTGAAGGGGATTAGCTGGCTATCTCATTTGCATCCGATTGGTGGGGACGAATCGAACTTAAAGGCTATTGTAACAACAAGCTTTGGAATTTGCTACATATAATCTTCATCAACAACTTCATTATTAAAGTCTTGCAGCAATTGTCATCGACACAGTTCCAATAGAAGCATCAATGACTCATAAACATTGTTCGAAGTAGTTGATAAGACTTTAAGAGTTGCACTTCATACCTATAATGATGCAAAAGTTAAATATTCATTTTAGTGGTGAAGTTGTTGTTCATACTACTATTAATTTCTCATGTGCTTATATAAAAAAATGTTATTAAATATCACCTACGAAATTGTTTTTTTATATTTTAAAAACATTGTTGTATCTTTTAACAGCGTTGTATACTATAGTGTTTAAAAGCACCGTTAAATACGTAAAAAATAAAAATAAAAAAAAAATAAAAAAAAAAAAATGCTTTTAAAGTCTTTTTTGGGTGTAGTGTTTGTAATTGTTGTGAAGTGATAACATTGCACACAAATATAAGACTACATACTGGAAGCGGGGAGGCTGACGTTTCTCAGAAGGAAAAAAAGTATCTTCTGATTGGGTGTTGGGAATGGTGATGGTACAATTGGGGAAGAAAATGATGAAACTATCACACTTGAACTTCCAAATGATTTGCTAAAAAAAAGTTCAGGTGTACAATCTCATTAGCAAATGCTATCAATTTCATGAAAATTTACAAGGCTTTGCAAGTTAAACCCAAGCTCTGTGAAGCTCTTTTAATTTTTGGTGAACAGCTTTGTGAAGTTCTTATTAGAACATAAATGGCAGCCCAATATAGTGTCTATATCATGGTACTGCTTTGAGAAATCATTTCATACTTCAAATAATAATGTATCTAAGTTCAGGTACCTATACTTCAACTTTTGACAGTACTTGAAACACCAATTATGTTTGCAAAATTAGCAGCTTCCATGTGGAATGGTGACCATATAACTAGCTAGTTTAGCAACTTTGATCATATAGATCCATGAAATGAAGTTGAGCCCAACACATTCTTCTATTGAATCTAAACAACCATTGAATGAGAGACACTTTTGTTCTTCCCCGCTATTATATTTATAATAGATGAAGTATTGGGTTCGATTGTTTAAAAATTTAAAAATGATTTGTATAGTATTTTATCATTTTATTATAACATTATTAAAAAAGAATTTTAAAAATAAAGTTTGAAATGAAAAATTGGTTTGAATAGTTTATCTTAAAATATGATTTTAAGTATTTCATCTATTTTCTCCAACTTTTTTTGGATAATGAAATTTCAAGAAATGATTAAAATGAAAAGCTATTTTGGAAAACTCTTAATAAAAATCATTTTCGATAAATACCTTTTTTAAATTAATGTGATTTTTATCATGTTAAATTGTCATGTTCCAAAGGAAGATTCTTAATTTATGAAAAAACTTACAACCAACTAAATAATAAGTGGCTTTGCTTGCATTGAAGTTTCATAGAAGCTTTTGAATCCTTTTTAGAACAATTTTAGATCAGATTTTACTTATTTCTTTGACGAATTTTGGATTACTCTGATTTAATTTCCCAGAATATCAAAGTGTTAAGAAAAAAAGAAGTTTCATGAAACAATGGTACTACCAATTTTAAGATGGATTTTGATTTATTCTTTTTTGGTTCTCTCAATTTGTTAAACTGTTGAAGGCTTACCAGTTACCACTTTTATGAGATATTTGGCTTGAGATATCTAAAATGTTCCATTTCATTAGTTACTCTGACCATCTCACTTGCAAGTTGTAGTTAATATGGCCTTCATTTTAAGGACCGGAATCAAAGCTTGGCTTCTAAAGAATAATCAAAGGTCATTTTCAATTCAATTAACAAAAACAAAATGCAAGTATACAAACATTTGTGAGTAAGATTATATGAAAAAATTGGATCAATTCTAAATTTAGAAAATCAAATCATAAACCATTCAAAGCAACGGATAGTTGTGAACTACTGAAAAGGTAATGCATGGAGGGAGAACCAACGAATCTAACTATCTAATAAATGAAAATGACATAGCAACTTCTCAAGCTACATATTCAATTGACCATTAATTAACAATGATCCATGAAATCACCTTAATTAGAACAAGTACAAAATAAATAACAAACTTAAATTAACATAACAACATATATGTTACAATTGAGTCTAATGTTCAAATCACGTAGCACCACATCTACATCCTCACATTAAAAACAAAGTGATATCAACAATTCGACTATTGTCAGTATATGAATACCAATTAATAGTGCCAATACCCACATAATTTTGATAATTGTATTCGCTACCTAGAGCCATTTTTTTATATATGAAACGGAATTAAAACCTTCAATTTGTTAATTCTGCATTGCTAAAATTGAAAGAAAAAAAGTCTACAAACAAATTCAGTCTACAAACAAATTCACTAACACTTAAATTTATAGCAAAAACGACAAAATCATAATATTTTAAATATAATAAATAACATAACTTAATTATAAAAACATTTATAAGTTAGTAATAATGAAATAAAAATTAAATGTTAATGTGTCATCATTTTTTTCAACTCAACATCACGTCATAAATAAAAAATCAAATCATAAAAAATAGATGACATGAAAAAACTCAAGAATTTTTAAATAGGAGGTTTAAAACTCGAATTTAGAAAAAGGGACAAATATATAAGACAGTATACAAATAAGATAAGATATTTATCCAATTGGATAACATATTCTATTACCCGTCCCGCCACCATATTTTACTCTGCATGCAAACAGATGCTATTTGAAATATCAATTATTTGATTAGATAAAAGGAGAAAATTTTAAATAAAATATAATTTTTCAGACAATGAAATTGTTTACATAAAAGAAAAAACTGAGAAAAATTGCTAAGCTAAACTAATATTTGATATCCCTTCATAGAAATTTTAACATGGAATTTTAATATGGATCACGTATACTATAAAGTAATATTTATAAAATGTTCAAAACTTAAACAACCACAAATATCTTTCTAATTAAGATAGTAAATTAATAGTAATTGTTATAATTGAGATAGTAAATTAGATGATACTTATATAGTAAATATATATATATATATATATATATATCAAATTAAATCGATATTTAATTAGATCATATCTTATTCATGAAAATAAAAAATAAAAAGAAGCAGCGCTTAACTCATCCCCTATAAAAGTATAGAAGTATAGACAAGGTACCTTTTAAGTGACACGGATAAAAGGTAAGATACCTTTGAGGTACACATAATAACAACAGGCAGCAGCTAACGGCATGTATAAACAGCATTGACATTTATAAAATATAAACTTTACCAATATCACAACCTCTATAGTGACTTTAAAAATCAAAATCAAAATACAAAACTTGAAAATCAAATTATTGTACTATTCCTGTACAATTTTTAAAAATACTATCAAGCTATCACCAGAATCATAGCTAGTTTTTGAAAACTAACAAGAGTCAAAACTTAAAATGTGAAGGGTTTGGGGGGTTGGAGGGACAACACCTAACTAGGAAGGGTTATTTCTGACTGTTGCAATATCCTAAAATTAGGGCAATCTACTGTTTCTATGAAAGGCAAAGGGGTCCAGAATATATGCCAATGAGTTGAAATGCAAAACTAATCCTTCTTGTTCCCAAATTTCTCTGCAATTATGGGCCGAACATCGTCAACATCAACCAGTTTCTCCAGAAAGGGAAGTAAAGACATCAGAGCAGAATCAGATGGATCATCAAACCAACTTTCAATAGGAATCCCATTGTTAACTTGCAACCTGAAAACCTGACATGAACAACAGAGTTTTTAAATTTCAGTATCATTTACCATAGGCAATAAATAAAGGACCAGACAAATATTAAAGGACTATTTATGATCACTAATGTTATATTTTTTAAATTTTATGGTTTAAATAGTTTTTAGGCCACATATAGACTTTTCACTTTTGGTCATAGGTTTTGCTTTTAGTCTTTGCAAATTTACATTTTTTACTTTTGGTCCCTATAAATATTCATTTTACTCCTTATCTACAGGAACTAAAATCACATATTTTACATATTACAAAGATCAATTCAAATCTGAATAAATTTTGCAATGACTAAAAACAAAATACTTAAGACCTAAAGCAAAAAATGTAGATTTGTAGGGACTAAACAAAAAAATAGCATTTTTGCAGGGACAAAAAAGTCTAAAACCAAAAAGTGATATATTTGCAGACCTTATTTAAGCCCATTTTTATTATACTGAAACAAGTAGCTGCTAATAGAAACTAATAATCTATAGGATCTTCATGAATATTGGAAAGAAAATCATGCAAACTAGTTAGTTATCTAAATGAGGGATTTTTTAATAATGATATTGCATATTAAGCAATATTTTAGGGTATGTTTGGTTTGAGAGAAGTTGTGAAGAGAGAGTAACCAAAGAGAAATAGAAAAGAGACAGTAGACCTCTTCTGTTTCGTGTGCAGAGAAATAGGAGAGAGAGAGAGATTCAAATAGTGTGGGTCCCACTACTTTTTGCAATCTTCTCTTATGTGCAAAGAAGAGCGAAAGACATGCCACTATATTGATTTTTCCACTGATGCCCCTTCTCTTTCTGGATTTTTTCTTTTTATAATTTCAGGATATTAATAACAAGACAACGTCTTTTTTATAATAAGCAGACCACGTACTAGTTTAGAACATAACTATTAACAACAGCACAACCCAAATAAACTGAAACTTATAAATAAAAAAATTGATAGTTTAAAACTTATAATTTAATTAACTGAAAATAATTAAATTTTATTATACTAGTATTTTAGATTACAAAATCAAGTAAACTGAAAATGATGAAATTGGTTTAAGTGATTTAATTACTTAAATTATATTAATTGAAAATTTAAAATAAAATAAAATAACATAATTGTGAATTTGATGAGAGTTTTTCTATTAAAGGGGCATTTTAATACTTCCAAAAATAATCAACGCTTCTCTCTCTTCTATATATCTTCTCTTTCTCTTAAACCAAACAATACATCAAATCTACTCTATTTCTCATCTCTTTCTCTCTTTCCATACTCATTCTACATCTATCTCTCTTCTCAATTTTTAATGTAATGCATGATATAACACCAATTATTTTGGATCATGAATGACATTAGTCTCAATGGATTAAGATTTTGGTCATTTTATAAATGAATTACATGAAAACTTATTAGAACATTAAGACCAATGAAATACCTGAGGAGAGTTGTCTACAATGGCTACTTTTGCTAGGTCAATTCCAAGAACCGTCAAATCTTTGGTGTAGGTACCATCTTCATAGATACACGAATCTCGGTATTCTCTTCGAGAAAAAAACTTTTTCTCAGGATCAAGAACATCTAGCAACTTTTCAGCATAGATCTTTTTACTAGCAGTGAAAATGATGATCTCAAACATCTCTGATACTCTCTCCAAAAACTCGCGGAGGAAAGGCCGTTTTCGCACATAGACGGTGTACTCCTTGTCAAGTAAAACTTGAATTGTGAAGTCAGCACCACTATCATATCGAGTCATCGTAGAGTGGATCAGTGTTTCTGTGAAGGTGAAACAACATAAAGGGGTATGAAATTCGTTCCAGAAAACTAAATAAAGTAATACCAACATTTCTCTTGTTTATCCAATCAACAACAACAGCAGTCAAACATTGTGTGACAAAACATAAGTTACAAAGTAGACAAAGATGAAATATAATTACCGTCCAAATCAAGAACAAGGGTAACATCCTTCCTTTTGCTTGTCTCCTTGCTTACTAGTGCAGGCAACGAGTTACATTCGTCTGATACCTCCAAAAAGTTTTTAATGAATGTCTCATGATCAATTGATTCTACTCTTTCTGAATCAAGCTGAGAGGACCTGGCATGAAGTTCTTCAGTAAGTGGCTTGGCCCGATGACAAATGAAATCAAACCATGAAGAATCAGGCGCCGGCTGAAACTCTTCAGAGGATTCTACATAATGAAAATTTGCTGGTTCTATGGTGTTCTCAAGGGCGGGAAGACCGTACAACAAATTTGGCCCATCATATTCAAGATCAAAAAGGGAACTATAGTCGATAGAATCATCAAATAGATTGGTCCCGTCACTGGGAAACCCATTGAGACATGCTTCATCCATATAGGAGTCTAATAACATATCAGGTGTTTGGAAATTGGGAAAGTTGTTGTCATCCACTTGAGGTGAGGTGGTGATTTGCAACTGATTAACTGCAACAAGACCAAAGTCCACACACTTGTTATAAACAGCGCAAAAGTGAAGTTAGTAACAGAAAAACAATTATTCTACTATACTACTTGAAGCCACCTGCTAGAAGTAGCCATCAAACATTTATAATGGCTTGTGTTCCAATTTCAATTATCCCCACAACTAGGGGACTGAAATTGATAGTTCTCAAGTTCCGCAGTAAAAAAAAGAGTTAATGTTAATTTTTACAAAAATAATCACAGTACTCATTAACTGCATTCATTTACGGAGTAAATATGTGGATTTCTGGCTAAAATAAATAAGGATATAAAAGGAATGTCAACGATTAATACTCTTGAAAATTTGTCTATGTTTCTTATAATTAAGACCAAAGAAATAACCTATTTGTCCGTTATAAAACGATCAGAGTTAGCATCTTCTTACCTTTTGTTTTGACTAGGGAGATGCTTTATCCTCAACTTATAATTGTAGTTAGTTCTTTAATTAGGTTTATTTGTTATCACAATAAAAGAGAACAGTTTTTAACAAGTATGGTTTCAAGTGGGTACCTTCTTCAAATAGGTTATAGAGGGCATCATCGGGCCTATTAAAATAAGACAACATGGTATCTGAATCTGAACTTGCAGAAACAGAAACCAGAAAAGAATCCTGCAATAAAAAATCAGCATAGTGAGTAATGTGAAGCAAAGCGAACATCGACACTTCATTATTTTCTTTTTTAAGAATATATGAATGAAGTAGCCAAATTATACTGCAATGAACAGAATTTCATTGAATAGGAAAATCCTAGCTCACAAATCTAAGAGTTAGTGGTTATAAATTATAATCAATAATAGATAATACATAAAACTAAATCTGAGTTTAGATATCAACAAAAAAAAAAAAGTTAATGAAATGATACATAAAGCAGCCAATTCATTCCATATAGATCCATGAAATGGAAGCTGAGCCTTACCCTTTCTACTACTGAAACTGAACAACCGTTGAATAAGAGACAGCCCTGCTCCAAAATTGTATCTACATCAGATGACATTTGGTGTTTCTCATTGCCACGCTCCTCGGAAAATTCTTTATTTAGGAAATAACCTACATCATACACGTGCAATTGATAAGTACCTTTGCTTGCATTATGCGATCATAAACGACTTCATAGAAGCAACTTTTCCAATGCCAAGATGGAATACATTTTATTCATTTTTGAAACTCTCAATCTGTTTAAGTATTAAAGCTTACCACCATTTTGAGATGTTTGGCTTGATATATCTAAATTTCTCATTTCATCAGTTATTCTGACCATGGAACATGGTCTTTTAGATATTTTATTTGACTTCCGAGACACACGGGGGAACCTCCCATGTCTTTTGCAAGTTGTAGTTGATCTAGCCACCATTTTACGGGATGGCATCAAAGCTGGGCTTCTCAAGAGTAGTTTAAGATCATATCAACCAGTTGACAGTTTTCCGTTTGAATTTAACCTCTAAGAAACGAAAGCAAAACACAGGTCATACAAAACATATTTGCATAAAATGAAATTAAAAAAATGGATCATAGACAAATAACAGAATGTTTATGTTAACGTAAGTAGTTTGCACGTAAGTATATAAAAATCAAAGTATTCAAAAACACAATCCATGCACGAGAGATTCATTCTGATCGGATATTTGAATAATATTTCAAGCTTGTTCAATTGAAAGCGGTGAACATCAGAAAACTGTCTTAATTTCTTTATAATTTTCAAGATTTTCAAATCAAGACAATTAAACACATGAATCTATATTAATGATAATGAAATCGAAAACTAAATCGAAGATATAAAAACCCCTCCACCAAACATAGAATTCACTCCTTATTTCGCCAACTTCCAAAAACACTTTAACAAAACAAAATCTATGGAACCCTAATAATAAATAATATACTTATGTATTGTAAATATGTCATTGGCCTATCCACATATATGACCCACAAAAAGGTTAAGTGTCCACCCTAGTTGGGAGCTAAGGACATGAGGTGAGAGAAACGCCTTCCTGCAACTTACCCTCCTCCAACCAATCATGCCATAGCCCTCAACCAAGTGGTGATGCAGCCGATTGCAGTTGCAAAGACCACAAAGATACTTTTGTGGCTGGCATAATTGTGCTTGGAGACTGCAACTTAAAACCTTGGGCCTTACCAAACAGCGAACAATCACCGTATATTAGAAAATAAATAAAATAAAATAAAAAGAGTGATAGATCTCAACTCAACTCCCCAACCCCCAAACACAAATTCAGAAAACAAAGTAAATCTATAGAAAATATTCATTCATCAATGTTAGGGTTTTAGCATGATATCAATAACTCAACTTCCCAACCCAAAACACAAATACAAAAAACAAAGATTTTTTTGAGGAAACACGAAAAACAAAGTTAATCTATTGAAAATATACATTCATCAATGATAGGGTTTTTGCATCATATATCAAATTTTCAAATATTAAATTTAAGTATCCGCCAAATTTGTGCACTTCCCCCCATTCTCTAAATCCAACGCACACAGTAAAACAACCCACAAAACCCGCCAGAACGAAACAAAACCCCAAAAAAAATTTAATCAATTATTACAAAAATCACTTTTATCCATTAAAAATATCAACTTCAATTCAACCTGAGATAAAACATCCAAAAACCTGACAACCCTTATTTTCTTTTAGCTCTTTCTATCTCCAAAAAGGTCAAAAATTAAAAACCGAAAATCACCAAAAACAAAAGAAAACCAAAATTGAGCATAAAAAATAAAAGTAAGATCGAATTCAAAAAAAAACCATCAAGCAAAGACCCAATTCATCAAACCACAAAATTCAACCAATTCCACAAATCAAAAAAATCAAAGCAAGAAATTAAAATTGAGAAAAACCAGTAATCGAAAAATGAAAAAAAAATACCATACGAATAAACAAGCAACACTATTAAGCAAACCATAATTCAATTCAAACAAATTCAGATAGGAAAAAAAAATAAACAAAAGAAATAAAGAAACACATACCTATGTTAAACTCTCTCTCTCCCTCTCTCTCTCTCTCTAACCCCTCTCTCTCTCTTTGGGTTTTTTCTCTCTTTAAAACTCAGAGAGGTGAGTCAGAGAAGCGAAATGGGGTCAATGTAATGTTGTGTTTGTTGAGAGAATCTCGTTATATACTCGAGAGTTTGAAACTGAAGATGAGGATCAGTTTCAACGATTAGGATTTGACTTTGTTTTGAATGTTAAGGAAATCTAACGGTGTGGGTCGGTGACACGTGTATTGTGGAGATGCACAACACCACTGAAAGTCATGGGAGCTAAGAAAGGCGGCGACAGGTGTCATTTAGCTGGGAACGTGGGCTTTTATTTGGTTGTATTTTTTGGGCCTTAATTTTTTAGGCCCAATACATCAAATTATGTCCTGCTTGCTCCACCCCCTTTTTGCTACAGAAAAATTTACCATATATCCTTCTGATCTAATAATTATCTATGCAATATACCTATGACCTGCCACAACAATTCAATTTATATTTTATGAATTTATTTAGTAGAAAATAAAAATAAAATAAGAAATTTTTAAAGAGATTAAAAATATTTAATCGTTTTCATTATTATTCTTATTCTTCTCTTTTAATTTTTGTTGTCCACTAAATGATATGTCTTAATTTCTATATTGTTTGTAACAAGTTTCATATGAGAAATAATATAAACCCCACTCATCTGCATTAAGTGACAAATATAGAGAAGATTGAAGGACTATTGGACCTTGATTGAGAGTGGGACTCCGGTGGTTTCATCCTATAACAAATCCAAGATTGTAGAAACCATACGGTGATGTCATTCTTTACAAGTGTATATAATGAATTTTCAATTACATATCGAATTTTAGTTCTCTTATTTTTAAAATCGTTGACATTTGATATTTTTTTAATTTGAGTTTAAATTTGGTGATGTTGCAATAATATAAGTGATATGTATAATATGATGTGAAAAATTATGGTGAAATGAAATTTGTATTTAATTTTAAATTACTTAATACAATTTTAATAATTTTTGAAAATTAATAAAATTAATAATTTCTAAATTTATTTGCTCTAAAAATAAAAAATATTTACTTTTTGATTTTTTTTCGGAAATTTTTAAAGAAAAAAATAGTAATTTTAGAAAAAGTTAAAAAAAAAATTTATTTATTTTCTGAAATTTTTAAACCAAAGAAAAGAAACTTAAAAACATCTTAATTGCAGTTTTAA
>JBBPBP010009777.1:5164683-5189550 GCA_037974735.1 Cicer chorassanicum | reverse complement strand
AGATCTAGAAGAAAAAAAAATTGTTATCAAAATAAAATTAAGTTTCTAATTCATTTGCCAAAGTGGTTGTTGTTAAAATAACACAGTACTTTTTGTCCTATAAATGTATTTTGTAAAAATTAAAAGATAATAATGGTTGTATCACGGATGCGATATGAATCTTACTCAAATCAAATCCCACTTTTTTTCATCAACTTTTTTCTTTTTTGGTAAAATATCCACTTTTTTTACTATTTATTCATGCTCAGATGTATATACTATTTTTTAGGAATTGAAATACTCTTTGATATTAATCACCATACCAAATTTATATATCTATATAAAAAAAGAAACTACTATATAACTACTATATATCTACTAACACCAAAAGATTTTTAAAGAGAGTCTAGGATTCGAACCCTAGAAACTAATAACAAAGAAACTAACCTAAGATCTGTCTAGTTCTATTCATTCAATGATTCAATGATCAAGCACTAAAAAAATTTGCAAAAGAAAACCATGAAAGGTCCAAGATTGGTGACTTGATTAAATTCAATCATCTATTCATCTGTTGCTGTAGACGAATGGTGAGGGAAAGTAGACCACACGTCTTCCCATGTCCTCTGGCCTTCGGATAACTCCCTAATAACAGTTGCAACTTTTTCCACATCAACACGCACTTGATCCCTGCTGTCCCTCTCCCGAATAGTCACCGACGTTGTTGAATCCACAGTGACAGCAAAAGGCACACCGAGTTCATCTGTTCTTGCATACCGCTTTCCTATTGACCTACCTGTTAACATTTTAACAACAAAAAATGTAAGGTTTATCGTAGCTGATAGTAAAATCGGCATAAATTCATTCCTAAAACAAAATTATGGGTGCAAGATGTTGCCAACTTCAGAACAGGTTTCAGGCATTTAATATTATATCATAAAGAAAAAACACTTGTAGATTATTTCAGAGCAAATCTAAGTTTGTGGCAACCATTCTAACAACTAACAATATAAATTCTCTTGGTAATTATGACATTACTACCAACAAAGAAAAGATCCCTTAAGTTTTTAGATTATTTCATTTCTCTAGGAGCATGACTGCAACAGTTTTAAGAACCAAATGCTGACAAGAAATATGACCAACTAACAATTACAAAACTAGTAGTACTATCTTTAAGTTAGTATCCTCAGCTCTCACAGGGTGGGTGCATTTGTAATTTGGAAAAGTCAAAGCAACAACCTTTTTAATAGAATATAATAGTTTTGCAGCTTCTTTGGAATGCTGGGGTGTGGCACGTACTTCATTGCTAATTTTTCCGTGACTAGCTTTAGAGGTTTTGATAGAAGTGTATGGCTAACATTTTGGAAGAAATGGTTGGAATGTAATACTTTTTTCAAGGATTATATGGCACCAAAGAAGATTTCAATAAGTTTAGGCAATTTGCTTCTATATAGTTGTCCTTTAAAAGGATTTCCTTAATAGACTTGAAAGGAATTTGCCACATTTGCTCCATTGGTGCTTTCTCTTTTTCTTTGGTGTTTTATTCTTCCTTGTGTCACAGTATGAAGAATCTCCTATCGTCCAAATGCCACAAACTTTCCTTTTTTTGATCTTAAGAACATTCATTCATGCAATCATCCAGCCTAAACCCTCTAAAGTTTTATTTAACATAACCTACAGTTATATTTACATGTTAATGAGAATGAGAACTTCAACTTTAACAATATACCTGTAATATCAATCTTATGGGAAATATCAGCAGCACTCAAAGACTTGGAAATTAATTTGGCAACCTCTTCGTACTTCTGGTTTTGAACCAGAGGGAAAACTGTGCACTTAATAGGAGCCACAAGTGAAGGAAAGCGAAATACATTTAACTGTTCATCCCCAGCTTTACTCGCCCTCGTATAGAAAGTGTGCTCAAATAGGCAATATATTATCCGTCCAATCCCAAAGGATGGTTCAATCACAGACGGTGTAAAAACACGCTGATGCTCTTTCTTTGTCTCCTTGTGAATAGTCACCATGCTCTTCTTAATAGTTACAGTTTTCCCAAGCGTACACACTTCAAACTCAACCTCACCTTTTGATTCCAGTGCAGCCTTCATATCCAAAGCTTCTTTCTCGTGCATTGCCTGCCAGAGAAGATTTCATCTCTCAATAGTAATGCAAGCAACTATTTGAAGAGATGACGGTACTAAATACCAAAATAGTTACACCACAAATTACCTCAAGTGCTTCAACCACCATCTTCTGATTACCTTTGAATGCTAAGCCCAATTCTTTCTTTATGGGAGTTATAACCAATTTCTGAAATAATTCATATACCAAGTCAATTAATGATCAAAAAGGACTTCTTATTTATAGCTGTGATGAAGTTGCCAACAAAAAATCAACACCATCAGCACCAGGCATTACCTCCACTTCCTTAGGTTCTGAAAATTTTTCATGAGCCACCAGCAGAACACCGCTTTTCTCCTGCAGTATTGAACACAAAAGCATTATGCGAATGTAGTACACCACACATTAAAAGATGAGAATTTAAGTTTAGTCATTCCTCAACTTACTCCCCTGAAGTTTTTCTATTATTACTTAACGACAGTCTAATTCGGCTTTAATTGGACTTTTTTGGTTAAACAAATTGCAAGTTAAGCTGCGAAGAATGAACTTCAAGCAGGTTAAGTGGTAAATAATAAACAAAACCAGGGACAGTTAGGTTATAAATAAAAACTTAACTAGTAATGGCAAGATCACTTGTTACACGCATGCCCTATTTTTTTGTTTGATTTAGTTTAAAAATAACATTTAAAATCGAAACTAAATATCAAGGGACAACTGTCTTAATGGAGGTAAATGTATTTTATCTTATTTAAATATAAACACTGTCAACCTAATGCATGGATCATTTCATAGTGATGGTATTGACCTCAAGGTTCATGAACTCTGATGTAAGGAAACCAAATTGAATTATACTTACCCCAAAATGTAACCAATAGAATCATGTTATCTTGGTATATTAAAGTTTATCACGAAGTATTCAGTTAATCAGAGCAATTACCGAGTGAGCACGCAAATCATATGCAGATCTATCGGCGATGCCAACACACTCGATCCAGCCATAGGAACACTCAATCTCAGCGTCCCAACAGTCAGCAGCATAATGGGCCATCTCATTGGCAAGATGCTGCCTAAATCTCAAGCGGTCTTTGTCAAAACCGAGACGCGTCAAGAAGAGGTATACTCTCCCAATGAAATAGCCAAGAGTCTCATTATTGACAACACCCTGATCAAAAATAAAAATAATCATAACATGTGGTTTTAGTAAAGTATAGACAACAATTATTGAAACATATGGAGTGAAAAGGGCATTGACTACACGATTATTGAAACTGACCTTTGAAACAGCTTCACCGAGACGGATTTTCTTTGCAGACAGACCAGACACCTGTTCTTCCCTTGAGAACATGAGAAACTCCAAGTCAGCAACTTCGGCATACTTAGGATGAGACTTATCTTCGGGGTCAACAAAGTGCTCAATTTCTGCCAAGGTGAATTCACGGACTCTGAGAGGGCCTTGACGGGGAGATATCTGCATAAAGATACAGAAACCAAACTAAATTCCAATTCCACAAAGAGACCAATACCAAAAGCAAGTTCAAACAAAAAACCAACAAACCTCATTTCTAAATGCCTGTCCAACTTGTGCAGCAGCAAAGGGTAACTTGTTTCCATTGTAATCGTACAAGGCGTTGAAATTAACAAATATGCCCTGTGCAGTTTCTGGACGCATAAACCTGTTTCAGTTGAAACAGAAGTTAAATACTTACCATCATAATCAAATTTTTAATACATCAGAAGAAATTGCCATGGATTAGAGGACATCAGATGAAGAACTGATTGCTCCAGGTAAAAATCAAATGACAAGAACAAAGAAATAACATGTCATCATCAAAGATAAACATGCGTGGGGTTGGTTGTGTTTCTAAGGAATTGTTCTTTTGTCATGGGTCTTGAATAATAAATCATAATAAACAAAAAGAACAAAGAAGAAAGAAAAAAAATAGAGTTTGAAGTGACGAACCCAGGTGCTAAGCCAGAGGGACCAATAGAAGTTTGAAACATCAAATTGAAAGGGTAAGGATCTGACAGGGGATTCTTGGTTTCAGGAGCAGTGATACCATACTCCTTAATCTTAGCACCAAGTTCTTGAGAGGAGAAGTCGTCCAGCATAGCAAGCACGTGTTTGAGCTCTGCAGTTTGATCTGATGACAACGTGAGATCCTTTTGAAGTTTCTCATTGCAATAGTCCTTGAGCAAGTGATCAGCACGGTAGCAAGTGATCAGCACGGTAAGACGTGCCGATTTTCTCGTCCTTCACCATGAGATCCGTGAATTTATCCACGTGGCCAGAAGCCTTCAGAACAACCTCCGGTGTCACACAGCTACAACGAATCTCAAACATGTTTTCTTCGGAAACAAAATGCTACATGTAACACAACAACAACAACAACAAAATTTATTAGCATAAAAAATACAACGTCAATACAGTACATGTAAATTAGGATTTATTATACTATCAATCTATCATAATCCTCCCATCATTAAAAATATTTGACTTAAACAAACCTGCGTCAGATGAGAAAAGCTATTTTTAGTAGCTTCTAAAGAAGAAAACATTTTTATAACTGATTTTCAAAAAAAATGTTTTTCACTATTATGTTACATTTTTTCTATATACCTTTTATCAAAATTGAAACTCACCTTACGCCAAAAAGAGAGTACGTTAGATTCAACAGCAAAACCAGAAGGACCATAGTCGTAGAGACCAGCGACACCACCATAAATTTTGAAAGAAGGAAAGCAAAATAACTGGCGGTTAAGGACGTTAGCGACGGATTTACGGAACGCTTCACGGACGGTCTTGTCTTCGGTGGTAGCCATGAGACGTTTGATGAAGAAAGCATAAAAGTTAAAAACCCTGGAAACTGTTGAACTTGATGGAAGCAAAGCGTTTATTTTATATTGGGTTTGGGTTTATTTTAGAAAAATTTACCCTGTACCCCATAATTTGACCCGTACCCCAAAAAGATTTCAACATATTAAAATTACCCTCTAATTTTTTTTTTTACTATTTTACAAAAATTAGAGTAAATTTTTTTTTTTCACCATTTCATCAATTCCGGTGTCGTAAAAAAGAATTCTGGTAGGTACAAGATTTTCGGTAATTTCCAAAAACCTTTTAAGAAGATTTCCATTCCGGTGTCGTAAAAAAGAATTCTGGTAGGTACAAGATTTTCGGTAATTTCCAAAAACCTTTTAAGAAGATTTCCAGTACACAACAGTCTTTCAGAAAACTTATTTGAAGATTTCCGGTACACAACAAGGTTCCAAAAACCTATTTTCAAAGGTCTCCGGTACATAAAGAAAAAATTGAGTTCTAGAAAACTTCATTTACAAGGTTTCCAGTACACACCTATATTTTTTTTTTTTAAGTTTTTTGAATTTTATTAATTTTTTTAAATGTTAACAAATATGGAACAAATGCTACAATTATTGGATAAAACATGCGTCAATACTACAAATATTTTTGAGACGGATCAGGTATGAATAATTTTAATTCATATTAATATTGTAAAAATATATTATTGTTATTATTTATAATTAATTTTATTTCAGATATTTCTTACAAGAGACGCTGTTGTGAATTGGGCTAAAGAAATCGGTATCAAAAATAAAGTTACTATTATTATCATATGAT
Source organism: Cicer chorassanicum (assembly GCA_037974735.1). Classification (NCBI taxonomy): domain Eukaryota; kingdom Viridiplantae; phylum Streptophyta; class Magnoliopsida; order Fabales; family Fabaceae; genus Cicer; species Cicer chorassanicum. Next base: position 5,183,816 of record JBBPBP010009777.1, on the reverse strand, counting down.
TAAATATAGAGACAAGAGAGGAAGGAGAAATAAATTAATATTAGGTTGCGACAAAGGAGGAAAATACAAGTATGTTGCTAGTTCAACTCGAAGTTCAACAAAAAAGTGTGATTGTCCTTTCAAACTTAGATCAAAACCATTAAATGATGGTTCAGGATGGACAATTAAAGTAATATGTGGAGTTCACAACCATGAATTACCTGATACTTTGGAGGGGCGTGCATTTGTTGGACGTTTAGATGAAGAAGGAAAAAAACATGTTCATGACTTAACAAAATATAATGTTGCGCCAAGACACATATTACTATCATTGCAAGACCGAGATAAGAACAATGTTACTAAGATCTCACAAATATATTGTTAAGACAAACTCTCAAATTTAGTTTTGATGAAAATAAACAAAGGTTAATTAAGTATGTTAATTATGATTCTAAATGTTATGTTAATTTAATCTGTGCTCTTGAGTGTTTTTAGTAAAGATAAGAACCAAGCAAAGCAAAGAAATCAGATGAAAAACCAAACTGAACATTCTTAACCATAAGTTATACAAAACGGAGAATGTTCTGCAGAATCAAGATTGAATGTCGCAGCCACTTCACCAATCTTTCTCCATCACTTTAACAATGATTCTGCCTTAATTCTTTATATCAATTTCATCAGTACATGGCAGCGAACAGATAGGAATCATTATTACTTAAAATGGTTCTCAAATCACTAAGATAAATCATCATGAATATAAGCATGTCAAAAACGGACTGTAACTTTCTCAAGTCTGGAACTGTCAAGAAAGTTGAAGCAAGACTGAAGATCAAGATTGATTTTAAGTCCTCAGATTTTTTAGAAGACCATCAGACCAGATTGATCATCAAACTCCACCTTGAGTCAACGTTCTCCGTTTTTGAGAAGAACAATCTCTGTTTCTGCAGAAGAAGACTTCTCAATTCTGCAGAAATTATTCACTCCTTTCCAAACAGTTTTGGATCGAATCAAATGTCCAGATCAAAGACCAATAATCATCAAGTATTTTCGAAGCTTAATGGGTCAATAAAACGCGCAGGAAATATGGTGTGATTGAGCAAAATGCCCCAAAACAGCAAGGCCCAAAACTGTCACATGAATGGTGTATTTTTTCAACAGAAAAGTTGCTTGTGTCAGAGGAAAACAGAGCACTACCAACAGCTCTTTCTGACCAGAATTAATTGCCCAAATCGTCTATAAAAGCAAGGCAAATTCGCAAGCATTATTCAGAACTTCAAGTGCCAAGAATTCTCATTAAATCACATTCACTTGCATTCTTGAAGCTATCTCATTCACAAAAGAAATGAGGCTGAAATTGTTTCATACTTCCAGATTGTCTTATTGAGTTCTTTTATTCTGAATTTATTCTCAAACAAGAGTTGAGCATAATCAAATTCAACCAAACCTTTTTAAATCATTATTGTGTAAACTCATAACTATAAGGATTGTTAGGTGACTTGATTGAATCCTTTCTGGGTGGAAAGGACGTGTAGTTACAGATCAAGGTTGATCTTTAACTGTGTAACCAGAAGATTGTTCTCCGTTCGTTAAACACTTAGTGAAAATCTCACAGTTGTGAGGACTAGACGTAGCCCACGTTGGGTGAACCAGGATATATCATTGTGTAGTATCTCTTCCTTATCTCTATTTACATTCAGTTATTTTTATTGTCAAATTAAATTGAGAAACTAAAAACTGCAATTTCAACTAATCAAGAACGTTCTCAGTTTTCTAGTTCAGAACCAAAAACGTTCTCCGTTTCTGTTTTCCATAAGCAAGATCATTCTTGAGTTGTTTTTCTTAAGTTTTTAATAAGAAATTTTAAATAGGCAAGATTACAATTCAAACCCCCTTCCTTGTAACTTGACATTCCTACTTCAATTGGCTTAGAGCAAGGTCTCTAAAAGAAACACTTTAACCAAGTTCTAGAGAAAAAGATCTAGAAGAAAGAATGTCAAAAGCAAAATACATTGTTGAAGGAGGATCTTCAAACAGACCACCATATTTTGATGGAATTGATTACTACTTTTGGAAAAACAAGATGCAGCTGTTTCTAAAGTCTCAAGACACAGGAATGTGGCGCATCATTACAAATGGAGATTTCATTCCAAGAGCTGATCAAAATGATTCAAACTCTGCCAAGAAGGAAGAAATCGATTGGACATCTGAAGACAAAACTAAGGTACTCTTAAACTCTAAAGCTCAATTATTCTTATCGTGTGCTTTGAGCAAGGAAGACAGTGAAAGAGTTGATGAATGCACAACTGCTAAAGAAATCTGGGATACATTACAAATTCATCATGAGGGAACAAACCATGTCAACGAAACAAGAATAGACATCGGCATAAGAAAATTTGAGCTATTCGAAATGAATGAAGGAGAAACCATTGATGAAATGTATTCAAGGTTCACGACTGTAGTAAATGAAATGCGATCGTTGGGAAAGGCTTACTCAGTACAAGACAGAGTAAGAAAGATCATGAGATGTCTTCCATTCATATGGAGACCAATGGTGACAGCTATAAGCACATGAGGTATTGCTGCAAGAAGATAAACATGTCAAAAAGAGTAAAGCAATAGCCTTAAAAGCATCTCAAGAAAGCATACCAGTCCAAATAGAAGAAGAGCCAGAAGAAGTTGGACAAGAAGATGCTGATGAAGAAATAGCTCTTCTCACTAGAAGAATTCAGAGAATGATGAGAAGAAGAGACCAGATCAAGAAAGGATTTCCAAACAAAAGAGAAAATCCCAAAACAGAAACATATAAGAGCCAAATCACATGTTTTGGATGCAATAAGTTGGGACATTACAAATCTGAGTGTCCCCTGAACAAAAAGGCACCAAACAAATTTCCTTCCAAAAAGAAATCAATGATGTCTACATGGAATAACTCAGATGAATCTGATGAAGAAGAAGATGAAGAAGCCAACATATGCTTAATTGCCAACATTGAAGAAAACGAGGTAACAAAATCTGAACCATGTATTTTGTGTGAACAAATGGAGAAAGAATTTGACAACTTACTAAATGATTCAAACTTACTCATTCAAAAGTGTAGTTCTTTGAAAGAAAAATTTTATAAAGAAAAAGAAGAAAAAGAAAAAACTCAGACTCTGAATGATATGCTAAAAGAAATTATTCAAAATCTGAAATAATCTCACACCAAAAACTTTCACACTGAAAAAACAAAAAGTCAAGAACATTCTACACTTCAAAAAGAGAACGTTTTCCTTAAAGCTGAAACTGAACTTTTTAAAAAGGATCTGTCAAACTTCATTAAAGCTACTGAAACTTTTCAAAATATCATGGGATCTCAAGTAGGAATATTTGATAAAGCTGGTCTTGGTTTTAATCAAACTCAGAAAACCAAAATGTATGAAAACTTTTTTATTCCGGAAAGAAGAGAAAATAAATGCAAGATCAAATGTTCATACTACAACAAAATTGGACATCTTGAATTTGCATGTTATTTTAAGAAAAGAGATGAGAAAATCAAGAACAAACAGAGATGAGAACGATCTGGAACAAAAACGGGTTTATCTCAGAAAAAAGGAGAACGTTCTCCAGCTAAAACAGAAAACGGAGAAAGTTCTGAAAATCTGTCAAAACCAGTTAAAAAATCTTTTCAAAAACAAATGATCAAATGTTCCTCGTGTTCCAAGATTGGACACTCTGAATCAACATTTCATATTAACAGAAAATCAAAATTTAGAACTAATCCACAAGGACCCAAGACAAAATGGGTACCAAAAGTTAATGAAACCAAAATTGCAGGTTGGTTCTCAAGGTATCAAGAAAAAACCATGGTTCTTGGACAGTGGCTGTTCAAGACATACGACAGGTGATAAAAATTGCTTCATGTCTTTCGTCAAGAAAGATGGAGGGTCAGTCACTTTTGGAAATGATAACCAAGCTAGGATCAAAGGTAAAGGGACAATTGATAAGAAAAATTCTGCTCAAATAACTGATGTTCAATATGTTGAAGGTCGGAAACATAATCTCTTAAGCATAAGTGAATTGTGTGACAATGGATGTGAAGTTATTTTTAAACCCAACCTTTGTGAAATCATAAAAAGAAAATCTAGTGAAAAACTGTTTTCTGGAACCAATCCAGCTAAAACAGAAAACGGAGAAAGTTCTGAAAATCTGTCAAAACCAGTTAAAAAATCTTTTCAAAAACAAATGATCAAATGTTCCTCGTGTTCCAAGATTGGACACTCTGAATCAACATGTCATATTAACAGAAAATCAAAATTTAGAACTAATCCACAAGGACCCAAGACAAAATGGGTACCAAAAGTTAATGAAACCAAAACTGTAGGTTGGTTCTCAAGGTGTCAAGAAAAAGCCATGGTTGTTGGACAGTGGTTGTTCAAGACATACGTCAGGTGATAAAAATTGCTTCATATCCTTCGTCAAGAAAGATGGAGGGTCAGTGACTTTTGGAAATGATAACCAAGCTAGGATCAAAGGTAAAGGGACAATTGGTAAGAAAAATTCTGCTCAAATAACTGATGTTCAGTATGTTGAAGGTCTGAAACATAATCTCTTAAGCATAATTCAATTGTGTGACAATGGATGTGAAGTAATTTTCAAACCCAACCTTTGTGAAATCATAAAAACAAAATTTGGTGAAAAACTGTTTTCTGGAACTAGAAAGAAAAATCTTTATGTATTATATCTTGAAGAATTGCCTGAAGAATCCTGCTTCATATCTATTGATAAAAATAAATGGATTTGGCATAAAAGGGTAGGGCATATCAGTATGAAAACCATTTCTAAAATTTCAAAATTAGAACTAGTCAAAGGATTACCAAAACTAAATTTTGAAAAAGACAAAATATGTGAAGCATGTGTCTAGGGAAAACAAGTCAAAAGTAGCTTTTAGTCAAAAGAATTTATTTCCACAAACATAATTCTTGAATTACTTCATATAGATTTATTTGGTCCTGTCAAAACAACAAGTTTAGGAGGAATGAAATATGGTTTTGTTATTGTTGATGACTTTTCACGATACACTTGGGTACTATTTTTAAAACAAAAAGATGATGTTTTTGAAGCTTTTAAAATCTTTTGTAAAAAGGTACAAAATGAAAAAGAATCTAGCATTGTTTCTATAAGAAGTGATCATGGAGGATAATTCATAAATGCCCCTTTCAAAAACTTTCTTGAAGAACTTGACATTTCGCACAATTTGTCTTGTGCAAGGACTCCTCAGCAAAATGGAGTTGTTGAAAGAAAAAATAGAACCTTACAAGAAATGGCAAGAACAATCTTGGAAGAATCTAATGTTGAAAAATATTTTTGGGCTGAAGCCGTCAACACATCATGTTATATTTTAAATCGAGTATCCATAAGAAAAATCATAAACAAAACTCCATATGAAATTTGGAAAAACAAAAAACCAAACATTTCATATTTTCACATTTTTGGGTGTTACTGTTATATTCTAAACAACAAAGATGTTCTTTGAAAATTTGATGCAAAACCAGACAAAGCTATCTTTTTGAGTTATTCAACCGACTATAAAGGTTATAGGGTTTTTAATCTAAGAAGTAAAGTTGTAGAAATCAGCATGCATATTCTATTTGATGAGTTTGATGACTTAGTAATAGAAAAAACAAATGAGGATGAAGAACTGCCGAACACACAGCAGAAAACTGATGTGCAGGAAATGGAGATTGATAAATAATCTCCGTATCATTCTCCACCTAAAAGCTGGAGAACGATAGGAGATCATCCTCAAACTCAAATCATTGGGGATACTGCAGATGGAATTCGAACCGGAAAGTCATTCAAGAATGATGAGAACAACATGGCAATGATTTCTCAAGTTGAACCAAAATCAATTAAAGAAGCCATAGTTGATCAATCTTTGATTGAAGCCATGAAGGAAGAACTGCAGCAGTTCGATACGAATGAAGTCTGGACCTCGGTACCAAATCCTCAAGATCAAACAATCATTGGTACATGATGGGTTTTCAGAAACAAATTATATGAAGAAGGTAAGGTAGTAAGAAACAAAACAAGATTGGTTGCTCAAGGTTATAACCAATAAGAAGGTATAGACTACGATGAAACTTTTGCTCCTGTTGCAAGGTTTGAAGCTATTCGTATACTTCTTGCATATGCATCTCATAAACTTATTAAATTATTTCAAATGGATGTAAAAAGTACATTCTTAAACGGCTTCTTAAATGAGCAAGTTTATGTAAACAACCTCCTAGTTTTAAAGATAATTTAAAACCAAATCATGTTTTCAAACTTACAAAAGCTCTCTACGGCTTAAAACAAGCACCAAGAGCCTGGTATGATAGGTTAAGTTCCTTCTTAATTATAAATGGATTTTCTAGAGGAAAGATCGATACTACACTTTTTAAGAAAATTGATAAAAATGATTTACTCATTGTACAAGTGTATGTCGACGATATTATTTTTGGATCAACAAATGAAAAAATGTGTGATGGTTTTTCAAAACTCATGCAAAGTGAATTTGAAATGAGCATGATGGGAGAGTTGAGATATTGTCTTGGTTTACAAATTAAACAACATAAAAATGATATTTTTATCTGTCAAGAAAAATACATTAAAGACTTGTTAACCAAATATAAAATGAATGAAGCAAAAATCATGTATACTCCTAAGCATCCATCCTCTTCATTAGACAAAGATGAATAAGGAAAATCTGTTTCTAAAAAAGAATACAGAGGTATGATTGGTTCCTTGCTGTATTTAACTGCTAGCAGGCCAGATATTGTATTTGCAGTAGAATTATGTGCTAGATTTCAATCTGCGCCAAAAGAATCTCATTTAACAGCTGTGAAACAAATTTTTAGGTATCTTGTTGGAACTACTGATCTTGGCCTTTTGTATAGAAAAGGTTCTCATTTTGATCTTGTAGCATATTGCGATGCTGATTATGCTAGAGACAAAACTGAAAGAAAAAGCACTAGTGGAGCATGTTAGTTTATGGGAGATTCTTTGATAAGTTGGTCTTGCAGGAAACAAAATACTATAGCCTTATCAACCACTGAAGCTGAATACGTATCAACTGAATACGTATCAGCTGTAAGCTGCTGCTCACAAGTTCTTTGGATAAAAAATCAACTTGAAGACTTCTCTGTAAGTTACTCAAGTATTCCAATTTACTGTGATAATACTAGTGCAATCAATTTGTCAAAAAATCCAATTCAGCATTCTCGTTCAAAACATATTAAAATAAAACATCATTTTATTCGCGATCATGTTAATAAAAAGGATATTGAATTAATATTTGTTGATACTCAAAATCAGCTTGCTGACATTTTTACAAAGCCTTTAGTTGAGGAAAGCTTTAATTCAATCAAAGAAAAACTGAAAATCATGAAAAATCCTGAACATTCGAGTTAAAACTGCTTCTGCAGAAAACGGAGAACGTTTATCAGTCTCCGTTTTTTAAACATCTTTCTCCGTTTATCAAACTCTCCCCCGAATCGTCATCTTCATCATGCACAAGAATGGCTTGTCCCAGCATTAAATGCGCGTGTCTCTAGGTCACTGTAAAGCCGTCATAATAGTTCCCTTCCCCAACACATGGGAGTTCCCTAGGTTCATGTCATCATTGCTTTAATCTCTCTCTCTCTCTCTTGAAAAACTGTCAAAACGAATTTCAATCGTCACCACTGTTCATCTTCAGAAACAACCCTCTTCATCCTCAAACCTTCGTCTTCTTCACCGTTCATCCTCCATCACTTTCAATTTTTTCACAAAAATGGCTCAAACAAAACAGTCTGCTCGCAAAAATGCATCCACTGACACTCCATCACCATCATCATCCTTCTCACCAATCTATAATTGTTCACCTTCACCTCGACCCAGACCAACACCCCCAAAACATTCTTCAGACTCTTCCTTTTCTGACTATCTCTCATCCTCCCCTGAATCTAACCCAAACTCCTCCATTCCTGAACCTTTATCTTCTGTTCTTCCCTCTCTTCATTCATGTCCATCTCCAAACGTTGCTCAAGTTCCTCCTCACTTGCGCACATCCTTCTCTAGTCCTGCACCACCACAAAAATTTGTCAATCCTCCCGCACCACAAAGACACTCCATGAGAATCCTAGCAGGAATTCAGACTTCAAAAAACCCAATCACTAAACCTGCTTGTTTCAGCATCTCAGACTCTGAGTCTGATGATTCATCTAATCCTCCTCCTCAAGCACCTACAACAAAATCCACAAAACCTTCAACTCCATCAACATCTTCATTTTCCTTTGAACCTTCTCAATCAAATCAAAAACAGAGAATAATCAATGAACTTTTCTCTTCTCCTAAACCACCCGCCCACCCTCTCATCCTCTCAAAACAAAAACCATTGTGCCAATGTCTCAATTTTTGGCAAGAAAAAAATTAAACATTCGCCAACGATTCAAAAGCTCTACACCTAAACAGAACATTCGTCACAATCCATCTGCTTCGCAAGAACGTTCTCCAATCTGTGAACCTTCACCCACCTCACATCAAGAACGTTCTCCTATCCACGAGCGTTCTTTAGTACCTTCCACTCCAAACACTCACAAAACCCCTACATCTACTCCAGAACGTTCCCCCATTCCAGAACGTTCTCCTGTTCATCAAAAATCTCCCTCACCCACTCAAGAACGTTCACCTTCAATAGAACGTTCTCCGTTTTACGTTCCCACTTCTTCTCAATCCACCAAACGTCCCCTTTCACCTTACACTCCTTCCTCTAATCCTTCATCTGACTCTGATTCCCCTGCACCACCTTCTCCACCTTCCAAGAAAACCAAAACTCAACCTACTCCTTTAATTCCATCCACTGCCACAAAATTGTTTAAAGAGAAATGGGCTCAGAGACCCATTGATGTTGGCCGAGTTTTCATTTTTGACAAACTCATAGTCGATGGAAACACTGTCCAACATTTTACTGATGCTCTAGGTTCGACTGCCTTTTTACAAATATCTGAACCCTACTATCTAGATGCTGTTCGAGCTTTCTATTGTTAGGCCAAAACATTCCCTGATAAATCTCTGCTAATTTCCACCATCAAAGGAATTGAGATCAAACTAACTCCTGACATTCTAGCCTCCATCTTAGATCTTCCAACTGACGGTTCTGTTGTTTTTGGTAAATCCTGGTATGCAGCTCTCAATCTTAAAGAGACTACAGTTTTCTCTAAGTTGTTTCAAGAGAACCCACTAGGTACCTTTCCACATATCTACAACCACTTCCTAAAATTTTCAACAACCTGAGCCATCATACTCTTCTTCCTCACTGTGGAAGCCATGAGTATGTCTCTGAAAATGACGCGATCATCATCTATCATCTTCTCAACTGCAAGCGTCTCAACCTACCTCATATGATACTTCATCACATGATCGCTGTTGCAAACAAAGATTACAAGAAGAATATTGTTCCTTATGGTATGATTCTTACAAAAGTCTTTAACCATTTTAATATTCCTTTATCAAATGAAAAATCCCTCATCAAAATCTCAAAATTTTCCACCAAAAACATGGCCTATATAATAATAACCGTCACAAGAAAGCCTTCCCCCACACCAGAAACACATCAAAAATATCCATCCACTAGCCGTCCCTCAACCAGACAATCTGCCCCAATCATCTCCTCTTTTCCATCTCCACTAAAACTCAAATGCTCTATAAGACAACGACCTGCTGTTCCAGACCCCACTTCACTTTCTCCTTCCCCAGACAGAGAAACTACCAATGCTAAAGAACGTTCTCCTCCAACCCAAGAATGTTCTCTTGAAAAAGCTCCAGAACGTTCACCTGAAAACCGAGAACGTTCTCCCAGTCTTCCTCCTGCAAATCCTACTTTCTCCGTTTTTCCCCAACAATCCACAATTTCCTCCACTGACTTCATCTCTGTCTCCCAACTACTTCGTTCTCCCCTTGATCCCATGACCACACTGCTTCCCCACCAAAATGTGTCAGCCATGTCACTTACGTACATCTCTCCACAGACAACCACTTCTTCCTTTTTTGGAATTAGTCAATTTTTTACTTCTTGTGAGCCTTCAAATAACCAGTCTTCCTCCAATGAATCAAATCCTCAGCCATTGCCTGCCTCTCTCCCAACTCTCTCTGCCCCGTCAAACAGTGTTGCTCCAATTCCTCTTCCAATCATGAATCCTCCCGAGGAGCTCACCAACTCAGAACTGATGGCAACTTTGCAGCTTCTTCTAGCTCGATAGGCTCAGCACGATGTGGAATTTTCAATGCCGCATTCTTGGGTTGCAGAAACCATTGCTCCCAAGCTAGGAGTTCCTCCTCCTCCTGTTCAAACTGCTCGTGTTGCTGCACCGATTCCTGATCCATCCAAATTTGCGTCTTCAGAAGGATCTTCTCCTTCTTTAGCTAAATAGGAATCTTTTTCTCTTTCCTTTTTGTATGACCAAGGGGGAGAATTAACTTTAGTTTTTATTCTGATTTTTAAAAGAACTCAGTTTTCTAATCAGAATATTATATTTTGTAATTTGCAATTGCTTTAAGAATCAATGAATTATCCATTACTGATTGCATTAATTATTTCACTGTAATAAAAACATATATTGCATCAATTGAGGGGGAGCTGTAATGCTCTTCAAAATTAAAATTAGAATCTGAATTAAAATCTAAATTAACATGTTTGTCATCATCAGAAAGGAGGAGATTGTTAAGACAAACTCTCAAATTAAGTTTTGATGAAAATAAACAAAGGTTAATTAAGTATGTTAATTATGATTCTAAATGTTATGTTAATTTAATCTATGCTTTTTAGTGTTTTTAGTAAAGATAGGAACCAAGCAAAGCAAGGAAATCAAATGAAAAACAAAACTGAACATTCTTAACCATAAGTTATACAAAACGGAGAATGTTCTGCAGAATCAAGATTGACTGTCGCAGCCACTTCACCAATCTTTCTCCATCACTTTAGAAATGATTCTACCTTAATTCTTTATATCAATTTCATCAGTACATGGCAGGGAACAGATAGGAATCATTATTACTTAAAACGGTTCTCAAATCACTAAGATAAATCATCATGAATATAAGCATGTCAAAAACAGACTGTAACTTTCTCAAGTCTGGAACTGTCAAGAAAGTTGAAACAAGACTGAAGATCAAGATTGATTTTAAGTCCTTAGATTGTCCAGAAGACCATCAGACCAGATTGATCATCAAACTCCACCTTGAGTCAACGTTCTCCGTTTTTAGAAGAATAATCTCTGTTTCTGCAGAAAAGGACTTCTTAGTTATGCAGAAATTATTCACTCATTTCCAAACAGTTTTGGATCGAATCAAATGTCCAGATCAAAGCCCAATAATCATCAAGTATTTTCGAAGCTTAATGGGTCATTAAAACGCGCAGGAAATAGAGGATTGTACGTGCACCCCCTGCTGTACCTCCCACCCCCTACTTCAAAGGAAAAGTCAATAGTGCCTCTGGATAAATCTATAAAAACTGCTCAAAAATTTACGTTACTTTTTTTTTACCCATTTCCTTCGAACATTTCATTTTTCCGAACTGGTTTTAGCAAAGTTTCGAAAATTTCACAAGAAGTTCAAAGTTGCGAAATACAAAAGTAAGGCCAAATCCAAACCCTTCGAAAATTTTATTGAAGCACAAAGATTCAAAGCAATATTCTCGAACATTTCCAAAGTTTCGAAATGGAACTTTCAAAATTTTCATTCAATCTGAAAATTTCGAAATAGGAAAATCTCTGAATCCCTAAAAATGAAGTTTCGAAAGTTTCATATAGATGGAAAGTTTCGAGAATATTGCTTCGAAAGTTTAATTTGCATGCATAGTTTCGAAATTCGAAAGTTTGATGTTGATCAACAATTTCGAAATTTAGTTTCGAAATTTTGGGCTTCAACGAAACTTTCGAAATGCAACCTCAAAAATTTGGCTGCACTATGAAATTTTTGAAATACTTTTTCTATTTAAGTGTTTTTTCCATTTTTTTAATATTGATATATTAATATATTGTAGTGCCTAGAATGAGAGGTACATTTGGCCAGATTATTCGCAACATTGGCCGAAGTGTGGTAGGTGATAGTGGTGATGGCGCAGACAGAATTCCGCCAACAACTTTAAATAGACGACGAAATGAAGCAAACCGTCTGATCATAGCACTTGGGCACATGTTTCTATCCTTTTATTTTGGTATTTTTAAAATCACTTTATAGCTTAGAATAATTTTTTAGCTTGTTTCTAAACTTTGGGTTGAAATTGAATTACAGTTTTATTATTTGCATTTTAACCCCTACTCGCTTTGTAGGCCATAACTTGAGCTCTGGATATCAGATTGAGGCATGTGAGCAGTTGTTGAAAAGCTAAAAATCAGAGCTACAACTTTTGTGTCGGAAAAAATCTGAATTCCGAAATCTACTGAGCCTAAATTATAGATTTCGTAATCTGGACCTTTGTAATAATTTAACAGCTTCAAACAGACGACGAAATGAAGCAAACCGTCCAATTAAGCAGCGTCGTCGTAGATAGGATGATGTGGTTGAAGCTGTTGAGCCTACGCATATGAACGAGGATGTACCTGAGCCTGCACAGATGGAGCAGGTTGAGGACCAGTATACTGAGCGTGATGATGTTGATGATGCTATTGATTGCTGATGATGCTGATGCTGATGCTAATGATGATGCTAATGATGCTGAGCCTGAGGAGGATCAGCAGCTCAGATTCCCTGGTGGACTAGTGGTGACATTTGTGTTGACACAATATGAACACCACGTGGCTTGAAGGATATGGGAAGGAGAGATATTTATTTAATTAATTATATTCTTTATATTTATTTATTTATTTATTTAAATAAGAACATATATTTATTATCATGTTCTTTAATTACTCGCAAGATCGTGGGTCGTTAAAGATTATTACTCATGGATTGAAGCTGAAGAAGTTTTCTGAAGTTCTTGTGCCAGATCCTGTATTGCATCAGATTCGGGAATCTGGACTGCTACACCTCTCTTCAGCTTATCTCACTATGGCTGATGTTGGTCTCATATCTGCCTTTGTTGAAAGGTGGCATAGAGAGACCAGCTCATTTCACATGCCATTTAGAGAGATGACAATCACACTGGATGACATGTCGACTCTTTTTCATATCGCACCTCGGGGTTAATTTTTTGATGCACCTATAAATATCACTACTAATAATGCTGCCAGAGCTGCCCATGAGTATTTAGGTGCATCATGGGAGGAAGCATTAGCAGAGATTAATTATAATAAATGTGCCCAATATAGATTGCAATGGTTGCGTGATTTATATAGTTGTCTCATTTAGACTAACCAATTTGAGTGTGCGGCTAGAACCTACCTATTGCATCTAGTTGGCTGCACTATTTTCGCTGATAAAACACATACACGTGTGGAGGCGAAATATGTTAGTTTATTTATTGACTTAGATAGTTGTCGGGACTATTCGTGGGGTACTGTGGCATTAGTTTTCTTGTATGACAATCTCGGAGATGGAGCTGTCCACGACACTTGACAGTTGTGTGGTTACATGACATTACTACAAGTATATTTATTTATTTATATATTTATTTATATATTTATATATTTATTTATTTATGGCGCAGTGCTAGATTTACGAGCATTTCCCTAGCATCTGTAAGCGGGGAGATAGAGGAAAAGTTCATGCACATCTTCCTCGAGCATGTAGGTGGACTGCGAAACATGGTGTTGAAGGCGGACTGATGACATATCGTCGGAGACTCGATGCTTTGACACTCGATGATGTACTGTTTACACCATATGATGATGATCGAGTTAATCATCCGTTTGCCAAGCTTTCGATGTTCTCTGGATACCTTCGATGTGGTGGAGTCTCAGTCCCGTATCTGCCAGAGCGATGTCTTCGACAATTTGGTCATATTTAGTGCATACCGCGTGACGTTCCTCGGGTGCCGAACAATATAGATTGGGAGTGGCAGTCTACTATGAGATCATCTGTAACTGCCTTTCGAAGACTATATCCTGTTGCGACTTTTCCTGCAGAGGTCACTACAGACTACTATCCATGATACACATTTGTATCACATCCTCTGATCCTCCCTCCACCTACAGATGCACCTTCGAGTCCACCTACTGCTACTGCACATGCTGGTCCATCATCTTCTGTAGATGGTGGTAGAGACCGTAGACATCGTAGAACACTTGAGATTGCACGTAGGGCCTTAGATTTGGTAGAGCCATTTAGTGAGGTTCATGAACTATTAACTGAATTATGCCGCTTGTACGACGATTAGTTATTGTGTTATGTAAGATTGTGTTATTGTGTTATGTAAGATTGTCGTGTCACTGTTATTTATGAATTTTTATTTTGAGTTAAAACGTAAATGATAAATGATAAAACGTTAAATGATGGATAAATGATAAAACAAAAAAAAATGATAAAATGTAAATGGACAATCAAACATAATTTCTAATCTTCAGTTAATGATATACAAGATGATTTGGTAAATGATGGATCAATGTGTTCCCAATGTTTCATACGTCCTGCATACGTTATTTCCCATGTCTTTGCACACTCACTACAAAAGTCTCTCCATTTTTGTGAGGTAGGTGGTAAAGGACAATCAGACTTCAATTTGATCTGGACAATAAAATATTAAACATTAATTTATTTGAAGAACAAAATATTAAACATTAAATTATTAAACAATACTACAAATCATAAATTGCTAGTAATTTGATAAGCTTTGACTCTTTGGATGGTGATTTGTTTAGCGGAAAGAATGTCATATTCAGATTACGAGACAACGAAACTAATATGACATTATATAGTGTTGCTATCACGTAACCCAAGTCTGGTATAGTCATCCACTTATCTTTTCCTTGAGCACCCAATCTTGAAATTTTCAATGAGTTCCGCACTGATTCAATACTGTCATCGAACACATTGGCATAAAGGTCTTGATGTAGATGGATCTCTTTATCCAATTGTGTTCGAACTAAAGGCCAAGATTCTTCAGTATGACCTAACAATTCCGCAATTGCACGAAACCCACAATTTCCATCAAGCACAACATCTATTATCTCCTCAATATACTGATGTATAAAACTAGGAAAATGTATGATATGAGATGTTTGCCTAGTATGAGATGTTAAAGTCTCAGATACGAACAACTGTCTTACCTTTTCAAATGCCCAGATAAAGTTATCTTGTCGCTCTTGTTCCAAGTATGCAAACCCAACAGAAAATGACAAACTAGTAGATGTGACACCGACAATTTCAAGTAATGGTAACCGATATCTATTTGTTTTGTATGTGCTATCACATATCAAAACAAAGTTTCAAAATTAACTGGAAAATACAATTTCGAAACTTTCATTTTAACCAAAGTTTCGAAAAGTTCAATAAATCTTACTTTTTTTATTTCGAATCTATCAAATATTCGAATATTATGAAATTTTTGGTAATTTTCGATTGGGGGATGTGGAGTGGTAATTTTTTTTGTTATTTTATAGTTGGTAAAAAAGGGCAATTTGGACTTTTCCTTTGAAATGATGGGTCGGAGGTATAGGAGGGGGGTGCACGGTACAATCCTCCAGGAAATATGGTGTGATTGAGCAAAACGGCCCAAAATAGCAAGGTCCAAAACTGTCACATGAATGGTGTATTTTTTCAACAGAAAGGTTGCTTGTGTCAGAGGAAAACAGAGCACTACCAACAGCTCTTTCTGACCAGAATTAATTGCCCAAATCGTCTATAAAAGCAAGGCAAATTCGCAAGCATTATTCAGAACTTCAAGTGCCAAGAATTCTCATTAAATCACATTCACTTGCATTCTTGAAGCTATCTCATTCACAAAAGAAATCAGGCTGAAATTGTTTCATACTTCCAGATTATCTTACTGAGTTCTTTTATTCTGAATTTATTCTCAAACAAGAGTTGAGCATAATCAAATTCAACCAAACCTTTTTAAATCATTATTGTGTAAACTCGTAACTATAAGGATTGTTTATAGTTTGAGAGTGATTAAAAGAGTTAACTGTAAAAATCCTAGCAGATTAGTTAGGTGACTTGATTGAATCCTTTTTGGGTGGAAAGGACATGTAGTTACATATCAAGGTTGATCTTTAACTGTGTAATCAGAAGATTGTTCTCCGTTTTTTAAACACTTAGTGAAAATCTCACAGTTGTGAGGACTGAACGTAGCCCATGTTGGGTGAACCAGGATATATCATTGTGTAGTATCTCTTCCTTATCTCTATTTACATTCAGTTATTTTTATTGTCAAATTAAATAGAGAAACTAAAAACTTCAATTTTAACTAATCAAGAACATTCTCAGTTTTCTGGTTCAGAACCAAGAACGTTCTCCATTTCTGTTTTTCTTAAGTTTTTAACAGGAAATTTTAAATAGGCAAGATTACAATTCAAACCCCCTTCCTTGTAACTTGACATTGCTGCTTCATATATAAGCAGAGGTGTATGATTCGATTGCATGTGAGAGGTAATAGAATAGAGATGCAACATTTATTCAAGTTAATTGAAGATGCAAAATATGTGTGTTGGAATAGAAAGCGTGAAGACTCAAATGTTATGAGAGATATTTTTTGGGCGCATCCAGATTCAGTGAAGTTGTTGAATTTGTTTCCGATTGTGTTGATTATGGACAATACCTACAAAACCAATAAATATAGGATGTCATTACTTGAAATTGTTGGAATGACATTTGTAAATGATATTTGTAGTTGGATTTGCTTATTTGTAAATGATATACAACTAATTAAACATAAAAATAAATAAATAAACATAACAATAAATAAATAAATGATAAACAAATAAATAAACATAACAATAAATAAATAAATAAATGATACCTAAAGCAGCGTCATATATCCAGCTAGCTGTTTGGTGTCATAACAGCAGACATCAAAGAGCTAGTCATATAGGATTACGAGTGCAACAATACCCCATGAGTATTTACCTGTACCATCTAAATCTCTGATTAGAGGAATGTACTTCGCATCAACTAGAGTATGACTCTTATCAGCGAAAATAGTACTCCCTACTAAATTCAACAGATACGCCCTAGTAGCATAGTCAAATCTCTTTGCTCCACACTGCCTTGTGAAGACCTCATTCAACCAATCTAATTTATAGTGCGCACCTCTGGTCTTCTTGGTCTGCTCCCAGATCTCTTCCGCCGTCACCCCTAATAACGTCATGGCAAGATTACATGTCGTTACTCTATCTACATCGGGTGGACTGTAGAACTCACCCCTAATAGGCAATCCCAAAAGATTGGCAACATCATCTAGAGTAATCGTCATTTCACCAAATGACATGTGAAATGACGATGTCTCATAATGCCATCTTTCCACAAATGCAGAAATCAGGTTGTTGTTAGTCATCTTCAAACTACCCCTCTATAATGGGTTCAATCATGACAAATTCACCTAGTTCTCTATGGGTCGCGGAAGTACCGACGGAGTAAATTGCTGCATTTTCTTTCCATGCGCAATAATTTTTAGCAATGGTCGCTCCTGTATACAAACAAAATAAATAACATTAAAATTAAATATAGAATAATAATTAATTTAAATATTTTTAATGAACTATAAATAATTATTATTTTAACATACTTCACCAAACCACAGTCTAGCTGAAACATAATGACAGTACCGTGTAAGGACGAATAAATCATAAGGTCGTCCAGGATACTGTGTGACCTTACCAGGTCCCTAAGCTCCATCATGCCCCTCCTCCATATGCTCTCCCTCATGAGCAGGTGCAGCCTCCTCCTGCTCATGTACATCCACCTGCTCATGTACTATAGGAGGCTCCTCCTCATGCACTATAGGAGGCTGCTCCTGCTGATACATAGTCACATCTGGAATAAATCGGTGATCATGATCTCCCTCATCATCGTCTTCAATTATTATCCGTCTTCTTCTCCTTGAAGCTTTCGGTCGAATCCTCTCTGGAGTATCCATCGCGGATGATGTAGAAGCATCAATGTCACGCATAATTCGTATGATTTCTCGTCTCTTCCTTCGTGCGCCCACTGAAAAATTAAATAGAAATAAATCACAATTAGTTATAAAATTATAATGAATTATATTTTTTTAAAAGAAAATTAGTGTAACTTCTGTGAAACTTGATGGTCAAGGTCCCCGGTAACTACCGGAAAAGTTGCAAAACAAGGTTCCCGGAATACACCACTGTACCGGAGATGTTAAAAAAAGATATCCGGAAATTGCTACTGTACCGGAGATTTGAAAAAAAAACATTTCTGGAACAACCTTATGTACCGGATATGTTCAAAAATGTTTTCCGGTAGAAGGTTGTGTATCGGAGACGTTATGGCAAGGTTTCCGGAGTAGTCAAGTAGTGTACCGGATATCTTGTTTCCAACCTTTTCAGAAGTTTAGGAAAAAAAACTTACTTTTCAGTTCCAGAAAGGTAAAAAAACACAAATGGTAAATTTTTTGGACTTTTATTATATAAGGGAGGGCAAAAATGTCTTTTCACAGCTTATTTGGGGGTATAGGTATAATTAGGGGGGTATGGGGTAAAATTTTCTTATTTTATATTGGGTTTGGGTCTTGGTTTTGTCGATATTGCCCAAATTGGAATTCAGTACGAATAATTTTAATGATATCATAGCTCATCTAATTGAGAAGTTGTTTTATATTAATTTGTTACTCATTAAAAAAAATAATTGTCACAATTAATAATTTATATATTCATTATAATAAATTTTAAAATAAATTTTTATTTTTTTAAAGTTATTTTTCAAAGATGATTTTTATGAACAGTTTATCAAAATAATTTTATATTTTAGTCATTTTTTTGAAATTTCATTATCCAAATAACTTGGAGCAAATAAATGAAATACTTAGCATATTCTAAAATAAACTATTTAAACTAATTTTTTATTTGAAACTTTATTTTTAATATTTTTTTTTTAAAATGTTATGAGAAAATGATAAATACTATAAAACTTATTTTTTAAAAATCTTAAACAATTGGTTCATTCGGTATATAATAATTAAATAAATATGAGTGAGTTCAAATTAGTATTATTTGACATATATATAATATTTCTCACATGACCAATGGACGAGAATGAATTTACAT
>JBBPBP010009777.1:5147395-5164237 GCA_037974735.1 Cicer chorassanicum | reverse complement strand
TTTAATAAATCCGGAGAAAAAATAGAAGGAGTTTGAAAATAAAATTATGTGATAGTTGTTAAAATAATAGAGCACGTTATTTATTTTGACAAATCTACTCAATCACATTAACTTATGTATTTTGTTTGATTTCATTAATATAATTTTGTTTTTTAAAATATTTTTATTATTTTTTATTTATTAAATTAACAAATATTCCTTTTATAAAAATAAAAATTAAAAAAATTAAAAGATAATAAATTGTGGGATATATGTAAAATAACTCACGAAATCTTATTCAAATAAAATCGCTCTGATTTGTTATCAAAATAATTTTATGGGTGTGTAGGGATTGAAGTGCTAAAGAATTGAAATACTCTTTCATATTCATCACCATGCCAAATCTATGAAAATTTTATCTCTACATTTAACCTTTACCCCCACAAATGCAAGGAAATGACCTTTTTCGGTAAAGAAGTTATATTCCAGAAAACTTTTTCTAAGTTTCCGGTAAAGAAGTTACAAAACTTTTTCCAAGTTTTCCGATAAAGAAGTTATTATTTTAAAAAATTAAAAAAATTTTAAAAATTTGGTGTATAACGAAAACTTTTTCACAAATTTTCCAATAAACTTCTACTGTACCAGAAAACTTTTTATAAATTTTCACGTATTTTTAAGCTTCTGTACTAGAAATTTTTTTTAAAGGTTTCCGCTAGAACTTTTTCGAAAACTTTTAAAAAGTTTTTCGGTAAAATAGTAAAATAGTATATTTGACATTTTAAAAAAATTGTGGGGTATAGGGTAAAGTTTTTCAAATCTATATATCTATATAACTACTAACCAAAACAGTTTTAAAGGGAGTATAGGATTCTAACCTTAGAAACTAACCTAACATCTACTATCATTTGCCTATCCAAAAATATCGCAGTAAGAATGGGATGAAAACGAGAAACATGCAGAATAAACTTCGATATAACAAAAATGGGTATGTAGTTGTAATTGGTAACATCCCTGTTGCTGTAGACGAGTGGTGAGGGAAAGTAGACCACACGTCTTCCCATGTCCTATGGCCTTCGGGTACCTCCCTAATAACAGTTGCAGCTTTTTTCACATCAACACGAACTTGATCCTTGCCGTCCCTCTCCCGAATAGTCACTGACGTTGTTGAATCCACAGTGACAGCGAAAGGCACATCAAGTTCATCTGTTCTTGCATACCGTTTTCCTATTGACGTACCTGTTAACATTTTAACAACAAACAATGTAAGGTTTATCCTAGCTAATAGCAAAATCGGCATAAATTCATTCCTAAAACAAACTCTACATGAACACAACATATGCCCCCATTCAAGAAATGATCTTACAAGTAAATTATTCTCCGTAGAAGCATTAAGTTTCGAAGATTTACAAAGTGTATGTTCCTACGCACTAGAGCACTATGTAGATCACCTAAGAGTAGAAAATTATCCTCAATGATCAAAGAGTTTGTTATATGTTTATTATATATATATTTTTATATATATATATATATATATATATATATATATATATTTTAGATCCGGTTAAAATTATACGTCAAATAATAATTTATTTACGTTGCGAAGAATTTATTACCGGACAGTTTTGTTAAAAATATATCTGGTTGCTGAAAATTTTACCTGTCAATAGAGTTGCAACGAGAGTAGATATTTTTATCAAAATAGTAGATTTCAGGACGAGACTGGATGAAGTTTGATAATTGTCAAAGAGATGTGAACACCATGGAGTTGTTGAGAAGACGAGGGTTCCATTTGGAATAGCATTTGGTGCTCAGGTGTCAACTAAGGAGGCTTATATTGAAGTTAAGGTGTGCCACACATTAGGGGTGAATACTATCTGGGTTAGATAAAGGACACTTTGAGGAATAGTCGATACCTTGAGGGGTAAGGTCGAGCATTCGAGTTAAACTGGATTCGCGACTTAGATTGTTAAGTATGAATCTCATGACGATTAAAGGAGTGAGACTATATATTTTGTTGGTAAGTAACAAATCTCTGTGTGGTTTAGGAGATAATAAGTATGGATAATGATTTTAGATGAAACTATCGACGGGTAAGTGTTAATTTTGAGTGATGTTCGGGTAAACATAAGGAGTTAAGCCTTGATGTATTGAACCACATGTTACTATTAAGTGGAATTGGAAGTACAGAGTACAAGAATACTTAGAGATTGTTGAAATGTAAGCTTGGAGTGTCTATTAAAGGATGGTAAACACTAGGAGAGTGTGAAAATTTTGATAAGTTAGAGGGATTAATCAAGATTTGATTTGAGACTCTAAGATGGTTGATCTTTAAGCCGACGATTTAAAATCCGCAAGGTTGGGTGGAGGACCAAGTGACACCTTAAACTTGTATGATCGAGGGAGTTGAGGTAGGCGTGTTATGGATGGGAGTGTTTGAAGATTTACTAATAGTGTTGTGTTATGATTAGAAGAGTTTTCATTAGTGAGATTACTAAGGCGGTTAGAGTCAATGATGAATAAGACATTGTATTGTATCTTAAGGTGAAATGGATAAATTTAGACGGTGTAATGAGTATTTGAAGATTTCAAGGATCAGATTTTCTAATTTTATTCAATGACATAGCGTGAATAGGAAGAAGTGTAACAAATGATGTATGGTTTAGTTGTTGTTCTTGGGAAGCCAAGCATTAAGATTTGAAATGAGTGTTTCAGTTACTAGATGGACGAGGAAGATATGTGGGTCTTGGAGATATTTTACTACTAAGTAATGAGGATGAGGTCTAAAGATAATTATTCTTTAGGAGATGCTTATTGGGAATGTATGAGAAGTAGTTCTTTAGGTTGTTCGATTGCTGAGATTCTTTTAGTTGGTACCTCAGTGAAGGTTGAGAGTGAATAAGAAATCCAACGAGTGAACCAAATTTTGGGAAACGTGCCATGAAAACTTGTTGGAGCAGCACATGGGTATGTAGCTTATGTTAATTAAGGATTCATGAAATGAATTACCCCACCCGTAAATCAGACATTGTTATTAGAAGGGTATGCCAATGAATTCAACGACACTACTTGAATGCATGTCATAGGGGTGCGTTATTGTGTTCGTCAATCAAAAGAGTTAAATGTTTGTTGGTAAGGAATAATTGAGCATGGAGTGGAAAAGTTTGGTGGGAACTAATAAGGCTTGAATTATTGGAATCACTATAATGAAGCCATACGAAGTATGATGGCAGATGAGCTAAGCAAATAAAGAACTCTATGTTGACCACATGGACGGTTGAATGACGGTGGAGGTGAAAAGTGTTTTGAGATATATTTAGATGTAGAATATTTCATAGGAAGTGTGGAAACTAGGAGGAATTAAGATTTCGTTTAAATTTTTGAAGGAATTCTTAATGACCAGGATGACAAGCTTATCTGAAGGAAGAAAAGTTTAATAGTAAAAGGAAAGACCAAAGAAAATCAAGTTAAGTTGGATGGTATTTTGGGATATGACGCACTATGGGGTGTACCAATTGTGGCTGTCAAAGAAGATGACAATTTTTGGAAAAGACCTACAAGAGTAAGCTAAGTAATGATTTCGAAATAATGAAGATGTATCGAGGTAGAAATTTAAGGTTTGTATAAATGGAAAAGTGATGGAGTGAATGCAATGTGTTTGACCTGTCATAATGAAAGGATAATCATCAGGCTGTAAATAAAGGATACGATGAAATTGAGAAGTATCAGAATGAATGTTGGCAGCTGATGTAGGAAAATTATTTTTGGGATTGTCCAGAATTGCGAAGTATGCAGAAAATCGACTAGTGAAACGTGGATTTGAGGTGTTAGGAATGAGACAAATGTAGGTCTTAACCAGTCAATGAAATTCAAGTTGGATTTTTATTGGAGACGTGACTCTGGAAATGAAGCACGAAATGTGTTGTAGGTGGTATAGTCTTGGCATGTTGTCGAAAATATTTGAGGAAACTTTGATCACCAATGGGATGTTGAGAAATGATTACTAAGGTTATAATTAGACCAACATTCTGATGAGAACACTGTGGTTTTGTGTAGTTGTGCAACTAAAGAAAATCGAGGATTTATGGACAATGGAGAAATAAGGGAGTTCTCAGCGATAATGATTGTTTTATGCTCAAGGTGTTGGTGTCATACTTAGAGTTTCAGTTTGGAACCGAACTGATGTTTCGTACCAAGTGGGCGTATATGAGGCTATGTGGCATAGTTCTGGGCGATTGTACTTAGTGGACCTGGAGAAAATTGTTGGACCGCTTGTGCCTCGTGATAGCTTTAAGTCCAAGTCGAAGGGAGCATTATTACAGTTAGGTTGAGATGGTCTAAGTCGTCATCATGGTCGTTGGCTACCTATTGACAAATTGAGGAACTGATCATCCTCAATCTCTTGTTGATAGTAGACAAAATCATGTTGAGTGGAACGGGCGAGTCTTACTGGCTATGATAGTGCGTAAAGTTATTAAGCACCCTATGAGAAGGGATAGACGACACTTTCTTCGCATGAGTGTGAGAAACAAGTTCTTGCATGTATGTTGAGTTGGAGTTCAAACCTAGTGTGTGTATTACTCTTACTTTAAGTTTCGAGGACGAAACTTCTTTTTGGAGGGTAGTAATGTAAGACCCTTAATTTCAAACTCTAATTTATGCAATTTTAGTATATTTGGTGTTAAATTGCTGAGGCATTTAACTCAATTTTAATTCATTTTGTCAATTAAATACCAAAAATATATTTTATTAGAGTTTGTTATATGCTTATTATATATATATATATATATATATATATATATACACTAGACCTGATTAAAGTTATTCGTCGAATAATAATTTATTTACGTTGCGAAGAATTTATTACCGGACGGTTTTGTTAAAAATATCTCTGGTTGCTGAAAATTTTACATGTCAATTGAATTACAACGAGAGTAAATATTTTTATCAAAATAGTTGAGATGCGTGTAACAGTTTTAATTATCGTTTGTTTGATATATATATATATATATATATATATATATATATATATATATATATATATATATATATATATATATATATATATATATATATATATATATATATATATATATATATTAAGTGAATGTGAGAGAAAGATTAGAAAGGAGAAAGTAGAAACATTTTTTCCCTCCCAGCCTCGCGACGCCTTCATTCTTTTCTTCTTCCTCTTTTCGTTCAAAACCATAGTGTTAGCGGTTTTCAAAACCGTCAAACACAAAACCTATCTTCTCACCTAGATCTAAGCTCCATCTCGAGAAGTGACTGGAGGGAGAGTTGCTCCTTGCCACGTTACGGTGCTAGTGAGCTAGTTTTCGAAGCGACGACGCTAGCGAAGTTTTTACCGTGGTTAATCGCGGTGCCGTAATGGGTTGTTAAAGCTATCGTTAAGGTAAGGGCTCCTTTCAAATTTTTAGTTTGCATTTAGGACCTTATGTGTGAATTTGTGGAAAATAAATTTGATGTGTTTATGGGTGAAAATTTGGAGATTTAAATTGGTGATTTATGGTTGAAAATTTGGAGATTTATGGTTGAAAATTTGGAGATTTAAATTGGTGATTTATGGTTGAAAATTTGGAGATTTAATTTGGTAGTTTATGTTTGGAAATGTGGAGTTCTGAATTAATGTGATTAATGTGGTTGATTTTGTTAGTAATGGTTAACAAAAAAAAAATTGATTTTGACGTGTTTGAGTTACGTAATGAGTTATTTTCAAATAAATGAGTTTGAACTGAAGTTGAAATTTTAAAAAGAAAAAGTTTAGAGTATTTTATTAACTCAAAACTTCGGTGCTTTAATAGTTGAGTGTGCGTATGTGTGATTTGGACAATATATGTTTTATTTAGTTTTAACTAAATAATGTAGATTATTTGGTTGTAAAAGTTTGGAGTGTGAAAAAGATATAATTTTGGGAATTTTGTTATGGTTGGATAAATTTTAGTTGTGAACAAATTGTTATAAATATTTATGTTTATGTAGTTAGCTCCTTGAGTCTCGAAAAGGAATCGAGACCGTTGGCACCGAGTTAGCGGTGGGGAGAACTCTGATATATTAATGTTGTTTTGGTGATTCGTGTTTGGTGTGATTTATGTGTTCATAATTAATATTATGAATTTTTTAGATGTGATTTATGTGTGGATTATGGTTAAAAATTTTGGAGATTAAATTTGGTGATTTATGGTTGAAAATTTTGGAGATTAAATTTGGTGATTTATGGTTGAAAATTGTGGAGTTTTGAATTTGGTGATTTATGGTTGAAAATTGTGGAGTTTTGAATTTGGTGATTTATGGTTGAAAATTTTGGAGATTAAATTTGGTGGTTTATGTTTGATAATGTGGAGTTTTGAATTTGGTGATTTATGATTGAAAATTTTGGAGATCAAATTTGGTGGTTTATGTTTGAAAATGTGAAATTTTGAATACGGGTGATTCATGATTAAATTTGGTGTGAAATTTTGGAATTTGAATTGATTGAATTTGTTGTGTTTGAGATGTGGATGTGCGATTGATGTATCCATAACTGATGGCATATGCTTATGAATTTTATGGATGAATATATGTTTGAGTATGCTCTGTGAAAAGATTGAAAAATCATTAGTGTTAAATGAGTATTAAAAAAGGGGAATCTTTTAATAGCTGCAAATACTTAATGGTTGTGGTGAAAAGAGTCAGAGTATGCTCATGCATTTTCATAGTACATGGTGACCGCGATGGGCCATGGTGATAGTGGTGACCAGATGAGCCACAGGATGATGCCATGTGAATTGTTCGTTCATCTTATCCTTACGAGGATTATCGCGTCGTGCTGATCTGTGAGAGATTGCACTCTAGAATGTGCTGATCTGTGAGCGATTGCACTTTAGAAAACAGTGTAAGGCCTGTGAGAGGCTACACTCTAGTAAATCGTGCTAGTCTGTGAGCGACTGCACCTTGATAATTAGTATTGGCCTGTGAGAGACCGTATAATTATGTTTTACGCCCCTTCGAGGAGGGTTTTGGTGTGGAATTCCAGAGTCATGTGCATTGGCATATCACATTGCATTAGGGTGCTTGACACGCGAGTCATGTTTGATATACTGTGATGGTTGTATATACATACTCGATTAATGTTTGTGATTGTGTCGTATTTGATGAGTGTTATTGATTGACTTTATGTGGTAAGTGTTGAATGATTTCGAAACGTTTTCAAAACTGAAAAATCTGCAACTTTCACAGTTGTATTCGAATACAACAGGATTGTATTCGAATACAGTTGTGCTGTTTTTGCTTCTGAGTTGTGAAATAACATTGTATCCGAATACAAGGATGTTGTATTCGAATACGACAGTGCAGTTTTGTTAAAAACTTCATTTCTCAACTTTGATTATGCATGTTTGGCATGTGAAAACCCTTTCTAGATGTATGCTAAGTTGAAAGGTTATTTTGTGCATTAAGAATTTAAATGCTATGTGATCTTTGTTAATTTCGGTTGGTGACCCTTTACAATTATTGTGGAAATTTGGACTTTGCCCTCAGATGAGAATCAAGATCATCCTAAGGCGTGGCATAACAATTATTTTGGGATTTGTGAACAAAAGCAGTGAGGCTTGATGCCGCTCATGGATTCTCAGTACCCAGTGACCCTCAGTTAGATTAATGATCAACTTAGGGCTATATTTAAGAATTTTATTTATTTATGATGAAATTATTTATGACTTTTGTCGTTTGTATTGCGACTTAAATGTTTTATCCAAAAGTATTTCTTCATTTATGGATTTGATTTCGTTTTAAAAAAAAAATACACTTGCACTGTTAAAAATCGAGGTGTTACATAGTCCCTTTGTGTTTTAGAATGGTTGTTATGCCGTAGTCCGTTCGATTTTTGAGTGGTCATAATACCACTATCCTTTTAGAGCGGTTTTTATGTCGTAGTCTCATTGTTTTTTTTAGTGGTCATAATACCACTATGAGCAATTTTTTGTGTCGTAGTCCTTTTGATTTATGAGTGGTCATAGTACCATACTGCAAGTGACTTTAATCGTCATATTGAGAGTGGCTTTAACCGCCATATTGAGGGTGTAATTCTAGAACGATTTTCTACAGTGCAATGGAACTCTGATATAGTGAATCTGAGCTGTTTTATTCTAGGGACTTCGTGGTTGGCAGTCTGCCTTGCACAATTTTGGTAGTGCTGCGAAACGTCTTAAAGAGAGCGACCTAGTCCGCAACTCAACCCAGTAATATCTTCGGTGACATAAATTGTGATTTTTGTATAGTTTTCTGAAACTCAAAAATAACAATTTTAAGACGTTTCTTTATGTCATGTCAACCAAAGAGATTACTATATTTGGTTTTGTTGCCTCTAATTTTAATTAACTGTTTCAGTTTGAGGTAAACAAAAAAGGATAAGAAAGCTGGAGAATTAACCCATGAGAGAATAATGATAAGAATTATATTGTTAATAGACTTCCTGATGATCTGTATGACTACTACAGTTCCAGCAATACTGATAGAGATGTTTGAAATGTTTCGGAAAAAAAATATGATATTGAGAAAGTTGAGGATAAAAAGTATGTTGTGAGCTGTTACCTCAAGTATCAGATGACCGATGACAGATCCATGGAGGCTCACTCCCGTAAAATTCTGAAGATAACTCATGAGATCATCTATTAAGGTATGTCACTCATGGCATATTTAAATTAAATGTTGAAATTTAATATGTCTCCTTCTGTTTGAATGTTGAAATCAATAATCTCCTGCTTACATGTTGTATAATTTTAATTTTTGACATGCTAGACTATGTGATGTGAACACATTTGATTTCAAACTTAAGTAACTTAGGTTTAATTCCAAAGTTATCTTTAAATGATTTTTGTAGTCAAGCTAAAATAACAAATAGTTCACATAAACCTGTAGTTAGAGAATTTGAGTCTTTGTAAGTTGATGGGACGTTAACAAGAAATGAAAAATAAAAGTGAAACAATTAACATGTTAAGGATCTTTGTAACTGAAATTGAAAATCAATTAAGTAGAAAGATTAAGAGGTTCCAAGTATGATTCTAGTTTGTTTAATAAGTTTTATAAATTGCTTGGAATTATACATGGAACAACTGCACCATAATTGCTTGAAGTGAATGGTAAAGTTAAAATAAAAAAAATAGAACTCTTATTGAACTAGTTGTTGCTAGTATGCTTAACTCTAGTGTTGCATCTCATTGGTGTGCGAAAAATATATTGCTTATTTGTTATGTTTTGAATAGAGTTCCTAAATCTAAAAACAAAACATCTCATTATGAGATAGTGAAGAAAAGACAATGGAACTTGTCTTATTTTCAAACTTGGGGTTGTCTGGCTTATGTCAGAATCCTCGATCCCAAGCGAATTAAACTCGCCAGTAAAGCATATAAATGTGTATTCATTGGGTATGCAGTAAAGGACAAACCGTATAAATTTTACGACCTAAATGAAAAAGCGATCATAGAGTCAAATGTGGTTGACTTCTATGAAAATAAATTCTCTTTCAAATGGAGAAATAGTGGGGGCAGAGAACCAAGTCACGTTGCTGTAACTAGAAGAAGAAATCAAGGCGAAACAAAAACTCAAAGAAGTAAAAGAGTCAGAGTTGCTAAAAATTATGGACCCGAATATGTTGTTTATACTTTAGAAGAGGATCTTGCAAATCTTTAAAAAGCTTTGTCATCTTTGGATACAGATTTATTGCAAGAAGCAATAACAATGAAATGGATTCTCTAGAGTCTAACAGGATCTGACATTTAGTAGACTTGCCTCCCGGTTGCAGAGCAATAGGTTGTAAATGGATCTTGAAAAAGAAACTAAAATTCGATGGAACTGTTGATAAATACAAGACACACCTTGTAGCCAAAGGTTTTAGACAAAGAGAAAATATAGATTTATTCGACACTTTTTCACCAGTCACTAGAATAACATCCATTAGGGTACTCATATCACTTGCGGCTATTCATAACCTGGTGATACACCAGATGGATGTTAAAACAACTTTTTTAAATGGTGACCTGGAAGAAGAAATCTATATGGAACAACCTATAGGTTTTGTAACTTAAGGACAAGAAGACAAGGTCTGTAAGTTAGATAAATCATTGTATGGTCTTAAGCAACCTCCTAAGAAATGGCATGAAAAGTTTGATAACTTGATTATATCGAATGAGTTTAAAGTGAATGAAAGTGACAAATGTATTCACTACAAATCTGAAAATGGCATTTGCACTATCATATGTCTCTATGTAGACGACTTACTCATATTTGATTCAAACATTCATGCTGTAAATATTGTGAAATCATTGATGTGTAACAACTGTGATATGAAAGACCTCGGATAAGCGAATGTAATAATTGAAATCAAGATTACTAGGTCAAAAAATGGAATTTCTTTGGATCAGTCTCACTATGTTGAAACAATCCTAAAGAAATATAAATACTTTTACTGTAAACCTTCTTGCACACCATATGATCTAAGTGTAAAACTTTTCAAGAACGCTGGTGAAGGTGTTAGACAAATTGAATATGTGAGCATCATTGGCAGCCTCAGGTATGCCACTGACTGTACTAGACCCGACATTGCCTACGTCGTGGGACTGTTGTGCAGGTTTACCAGTAGACCTAGTATGGAGCATTGACACGCTATCAAAAGAGTCATGAGATACCTAAAAAGGACCATGAGTCTCGGATTACATTATCAAAGATTTCCTGCTGTCCTTGAAGGATACAGTGTTGCTGATTGGAACATTTTATCAAATGACTCTAAAGCAACCAGTGGCTATATTTTAGTATAGCTAGTGGTGTTGTATCTTGGAAATTGAAGAACAGACAATATTGGCTCAGTCCACTATGGAGTCTGAAATGATAGTACTAGCTACTACTAGTGAAGAAGCAAGTTGACTGAGATGATTGCTAGTTGAGATCCCTTTATGAGAAAAACCTATGACAGATGTGTTGATCTACTGCGATAGTACCGCGACTATTGTGAAGATTGAGAATCGTTATTACAACGATAAGAGACGACAAATTCGTCGTAAGCACAACGATGTTAGAGAGTTACTTCCTAAAGGAGTTGTTATAGTTGATCATGTATGGACTGATGAGAATTTAGCAGATCCTTTGACGAAAGTGTTAGCTAGAGAGAAAGTCATAAATACATCCAAAAGGATGAGACTAATGTGTATAAAGTCACTCCTGATAGTAACTCGACCTAAAAGACTAGAGATCCCAAGAATTAGGTTCAATGGGTAATAACAAGTCGTGAAGTGATATGAGATGAACACGCTATTATAAATCAGAGAAGCATGATTCTTGAAGCGATGATAGGATGAGGTAATAGAAACTCTTAATGAGATCTATACTCTATGTGGAGTGGAGTACTTAGCTACAGGAGTACTCTTGATAGACTCACCTATGTGAATGTGGAAGTGGGGCCGCCTATGGAATTTTGAGGCAGAATTCCTAGAGCGTTCACTATACTAGGATAAACGTGCAGGGCCATCAATGCACAAGCTTTTGAGAATACACCCTATAAAAATATTGTGTGTGGGTTGATGTCAGAGATAGAGTTCAAGACTACGAGTCACTCTTGTTGAATCTGAATCTTACTTACTATGTAAAGGTTCAAGTCAAGAGACACTTTAATCGTCATATTAAGAGTGGCTTTAACCGCTATATTGAGGGTGTAATTCTAGAACGATTTTCTACAGTGCAGTGGAACTCCGATATAGTGAATCTGAGCAGTTTTATCCTGGGTATTTCGTGGTTGATAGTCTCCCTTGCACAATTTGGGCAGTGCTGCGAAACGTCTTAAAGAGAGCGACATAGTCTGCGACTCAACCCAGTAATATCTTTGGTGACATAAATTGTGATTTTTAAACAGTTTTTCGAAACTCCTAAATAACAGAAGACCTTGACAGGGAGATATCTACAGAAAGATACAAAAACCAAACTAAATCCCAATTCCAAAAAAACACCAATACCAAAAGCAAGTTCAAACAAAATACCAACAAACCTCATTTCTTTATGCCTGTCCAACTTGTGCAGCAGCAAAGGGTAACTTGTTTCCATTTAAATAGTACAAGTAGTTGAAATTAACAAATATGCCCTGTGCAGTTTCTGGACGCATAAACCTGTTTCAGTTGAAACAGAAGTTAAATACTTACCATCATAATGAAATTTTTAATACATCAAGAGAAATTGCCATGGATTAGAGGACATCAGATGAAGAACTGATTGCTCCAGGTAAAAATCACATGACAAAAACACAGAAATAACTTTCACGTCTATCATGGCCAAGGCTACAAAGATTGTGGTGTACATTACAATCATCAGCAGTGTGTGCAAAGATAAACATGTCATTGATGACCATGTATTGTTTTTATCTCAAATGATTATTAAGAGGATGGACGTGGGGTTGGTTGTGTTTCTAAGGAATTGTTCTTTGTTTTGGGTCTTGAATAATAAATCATAATAAACAAAAAGAACAAAGGAGAAGAAGAAGAAGAAAAAAAAAAAAAAGAGTTTGAAGTGACGAGTCCAGGTGCTAAGCCAGAGGGACCAATAGAAGTTTGAAACATCAAATTGAAAGGGTAAGGATCTGACAGGGAATTCTTGGTTTCAAGAGCAGTAATACCATACTCCTTAATCTTAGCACCAAGTTCTTGAGATGAGAAATCATCCAACATAGCAAGCACGTGTTTGAGCTCTGCAGCTTTATCTGATGACAACGTGAGATCCTTTTAAAGCTTCTCATTGCAATAGTCTTTGAGCAAATGATCAGCACGGTAACACATTACGGGTTTCTCGTCCTTCACGAGGCTAGAAGCCTTTAGACAACCTCCGGTGTGACACAGGTACAATCAACCTGAAGAGCATGTTTTCCTCCAAAACAAAATACAAAATTAAAATTTATATTATTAGCATAAGACTTTTGTCGGATGCATCATAGTGCCCTTATCGTTAAAAACATTTGACTTCAATATGAATCCGTTTGTTATAACTTTTTTCCGTTAAAAAATCAATTGATTAAAAAAAATCAATCAATTTTGAAAGTTTACATACATTCCTTCCAGCTTTAAAAAAAATGAAAATCTAAAAAATAATCCAAAACCTGCTTCAAATGAAAGGAAGCTGTTTTGAGTAGCTTCTAAAAAAACATTTTTTATAACTGATTTAAAAAAAAAAGTATTTTTCACTACCATGGAATTAACTATTTTACATTCTAATTAATTAATACTACTGAAGTCAGCGATAGTAATTTCATAAAATAAATTATTTTACGTTCTTTCCTTCAAAATTTACCTAGTCTTTATGATTATGGTCGTGGTGTTGCTGATCTATATGATTATGGTCCTTCTGGGTGCGCCGTGCCCTCTTTTTGTAGTCAGGTGAGGTTTCAACAGTTACTAGCACTTAACCAACTGCGCTGACCAAGAGGACCGTTAGATTTAATGGTGCAACAAAGAGGACCATAATCATAAAGACCAGCAACACCATCGAAAATTTTGAAGGAAGAAATGTAAAATAAACGGCGTTCAAGCGTGTTGCAACGGATTGACGGTGACGGAACGCTTTACGGATTGAATACATTACCAACAAATTATTCTAAATGCCTCTAATCATAAAATATATCACACATCATGTCATAAATTATTATTTGCCATATCAATATTTAACAATAATTGTAATTAAGATAACACGATTTGCAACAAACAACCACATGTCTCTATTCACATACAGTTACGTGTAAGTTTATTATACTATAAAAAATAATGTTACAAAATATCTTCCTTTAAAAAAAATTGCAAAACCTCTAATAATATTACAAAAATTCTAAATTTAGTTGGAAATTTATGTACTATTTATAATTAGTCAACAATGCATGTAATTAACCCTGAAAATTACCAATGGTTATAATCAAAACAATGCACCAAGAATGATGCAAGTTTTTTTTTTGTCGCTAATAACCACGTTCTTTTTACCATTTAATTTTAATTAACTTTTATTTAAATGTATGTAAATCCAGACAAATACCATATTTGTTTATCATACAATTTTGTTTTCATTTGTTTTTTACCGATTTTTTTTCTTCATCTTGTATAACACATGATTGAAGACATTTTGAGGTCTATCCATATTGTCTAAATTAAGATGTACACACAGGGCCGACCCAACCCATTATGAGGCCTAAAGCAAAATTATCAGACGGAGCCTTTTTAAAGTTAATAAATAAATTATACTTATTTTTTAGAGGCCTTTTTTGTTTCTACATGTGGTTAAAGAGTTTTGATAATATATTATTGGGCCTCTATACCCTATAAAAGTTTAAGTAAAAAAATTATTTTTTTGCTAGGCCTAAAGTCTTTGCTTTAGGCGCCTCCCCCTTGGGTCGGCCCTGTGTACACACTGAATTAATTATAATAACTTTTATTTAATTATAATTTTGGATATCTATCTTATTTAGAAATAAAATGAGATTTACTAATCCGTTGATGCACGCATGTCAAATACGAGTAGTAAAAATATAACATAGGACAACAACTCGAGTCATCTTGCAAGTACTTCTGATAATATTAACCGAATTCATAATCAATAAAAAAAAAAATAAAGAGGGAGTTTTGAATTTAGATTCAAATAAATTAAGAAAACGAATTACAATCACGTATATTAGAATGATTAATCCACTAGTTCGACAATTTCACACATATCATAGATTCTATTTCTAAATTGTGACTATTCTTTTTTGACTATAGAATTAATCAAATAAGCGTAATAAACTCTATGTGAATTTTGATTCTTTGACGGAATTAAGCATCACACTAATTGATGGATTACAGTTAACAATCAAACGTCGAAAAACTATAATTAATTATTTTAGAAATTGAATTCTGACAAACTAAATTTATCAATCCTATTGAGATTTGAATTAAGCGATCTGAATAACAATATAGTCGAATGAAAAGGAACAGAATCATCAACGCGAAGTTAACATTATAACATAAGCCTCATGATCTTGATAAAATTTTGAAATAGTAGATTAATCCTAGAAATTAGTCTTCCATCCAAGAATCCGAAAATAGAATCCAATAATAGAAGATTATTGATGGAAAATAAACTCTTGAGTATCTGTGTTTAAAAAAACTGCGACCTTACTAAAAATATAAAATATATAGTATTCGTTTTGAACCATAAAGCTCCAGGCCAGAAAAACAAGTGGCCCAATACTAAATATTATTATGAAAACTCTAGTCACATAATCAGCAGTCTTGACCAAGTAACGATTTGGGCTTTTGCTCCAACATAAAAGTTGTAACTGTGATTCTTAGCTTTCCAGCGTTTCCTCGCATGCGACAATTCGATATCCACAATTCAAAGTTATGGTCTGCAGAGCGAACAAAGATTAATATACAAATAGTTACATTAAAACTCAATTATAACCCAAACTTTAAAAATATGCTAAACAAACTAATCTTAGGTTGAAAAGGGTTTTTAAAATATTACGCTACAAAGTTAGAAACATGTACCCAACTAAATTGATCATTTACATTGATTACATTACTAACAAATTATTCTCAATGTCTCTCACCATAAAATATGTCACGTGTCATATCACAAATTATCATTTGTCAGGAAAATATTTAATAAATAATTGTAATTAAGATAACACAATTTGCAACAAACAATCACATGCCTCTTTACACCCAGAGTTAAATGTGTCCCTTTATTATAACAAATGATCTTGCAAAATATCTTCCTTTTCAAAAACAAATCTTACAAAATCTCTAATAATATTATAAAACTTTCAAATATACTTGCATATTAAATACAATTTATAATTAGTAAACAATGCATGTAATTAAGCTTCCAAAATTACGTTTTCTTTCTTTCTTTGTATATGTTACCCTGATAAAAAAAATATACCAATGGTTATAATCAAAACAATACACTATTAATGATAAAAGTTTTTTTTTAATAATCACGTTTTTTTTTTACTGTTTAATTTCAATTAATTTTTATTCAAATGTATGTAAATCCGGACAAATATCATATTTGTTTATAATCATACAATTTTGTTTTTATTTATTTTTTTACCGAAGTCTTTTTTTTCATCTTATATAACTTATATAACACGTCATTTAAGACATTTTGAGGTCTATCCTTATTGTCTAATTGTCTAATTTAAGGTTGCGCACTTTGAGTTAATTATAATAACTTTTTATTTAATTATAATTTTAGATATCTATCTTATTTATAAATAAAATGAAATTTACATTGATTATATTACTAACAAATTATTCTCAATGCCTCCACCATAAAATATGTCACGTCTCCTATCACAAATTATTATTTTCTATGACAATATTTAATAGTAATTGTAATTAAAATAATCTATCTTATTTATAAATAAAATGGAATTTACAAAATATTTAATAAAATAATTATAATTAAGATAAGGTTTAAATATGTTTTTAGTCCCTGTAAATATGACCTTTTTTTATTTTGGTCCTCGTAATATTTTTTTTTGGTTTACATCCCTATAATATCAAAATAGATTTATTTTTGTTCCTTACCGTTAAGTGGACGTTACAAAAATGTTAATTCACAAAGGAAATCAGTTTTTGGTCCCTGTAAATTTATTAATCTTCTGTTTTATTTATTTATTATTATTAAATTAATTTTCATTTCTTGTTTCAAAAAAATCACTAAAATCTTCTGTTTTATTAAATTATTATTAAATTAATTATATTAGTATAAAATAATTATTAAAATAATTTTAGATTTAAGTTTTATAATTTTAATTAAAATCTCCTTTTACGCTTTAATTTTTTTTTCATTGTAACTTAAAAT
>JBBPBP010009777.1:5132337-5142429 GCA_037974735.1 Cicer chorassanicum | reverse complement strand
AAAAATAGAAAATTATATTAAAATTTTAAAGAAAATATATTTGAAAAATACATTAAATTATTGATGTCCACCCAAAGAACATTATTAATTAATTATAAATGATAATAATAATAATAATAATTATTATTATTATTAGTTAATGATAAATAAAAATAATTAATTAATTAATTAATAATAGTAAATTAATAAATAATAATAATAATTAATAAATAATAATACATAAATAAATAATAATAATATATTATTATTATAAATGATGACAATTAAAAATAATTAAAAATATAAAATTATATTAAAATTTTAAAGAAAATACATTTAAAAAAATACATTAAATTATTGATGTCCACCTAAATGACCTCTAGTTCCACATCTAGGATGTTGTTGAACTCGTCTAACTCTTTGAACGAGTTGAGATTCTTCCGGTTCATCCTGATCATTATCCGCCCAAAGAGCAAACGCATTAGAACAAAAATGGACGCTACAGAAAAAGTACCACGAAAATGCGGATTATGTCGGGTATCTGGTCATATTAGGAAAAATTGTCCAAACGCTGCAGGCACATCTAGTCAAATTTGATGTTTTTTTTAATGTATTTTCTTTACAAGAAAAATCCAAAGAATGACGAGAAGAAGATATCAGATCAAGAGAGGTTTTCCAAACAAAAAGGAAAACTCTAAAACATAAGTAGATAAAAGTCATATTACATGCTTTGGGTGCAACAAACTAGGACATTACAAATTGAATGTCCTTTAAACAAAAGGGAACCAAAAAGATTCTCATTTAAGAAAAAAAATCCATGATGGTTACCTAGGATGATTATGATGAATCAAAAACATAAGAAAATGAAGAAGCCAACATGTGTTTACTAGAAAACTCAGAAGACAATGAGGTAATAAATTTTGAATTATGTCCTTTATGTGAACAAATGGAAAAACATTTTGATAACTTATTAAACGACTCAAATTTTCTTGCTAAAAAATGTAGCTCTTTAAAAGAACAAGTTTATAAAGAAAAAAGAGAAAGTTCAAGCTATGAATGATGAACTAAAAAAAAACATTCAAAGCATGCATGAATCTCACTTTAAAACAACTGAAGAATCTGAAAGTCAAGTACGTTCTACGACCAAAATAGAGAACATTCTTCTTAAGACAAAAATTGATACCTTAAGAATGATCTGTCAAATTTTATTAAATGTACTAAAACTTTTCAAAGAATTATCAGATCTCAGGTAGAACATTTGATAAAGCTATACTTGGTTTTGACAAAACCCAAAAGCAAAAACTTTATGAAAATATTTTTGTTCCTGAAATAAAGGAAGACAAGTGCAAAACAAAATGTTCCT
The DNA here is from genome assembly GCA_037974735.1 of Cicer chorassanicum. Classification (NCBI taxonomy): domain Eukaryota; kingdom Viridiplantae; phylum Streptophyta; class Magnoliopsida; order Fabales; family Fabaceae; genus Cicer; species Cicer chorassanicum. The sequence goes on along the minus strand of JBBPBP010009777.1, from coordinate 5,141,087 downwards.
ATTGGACATCTTGAGTATGCATGCTATTTCAAAAACCGAGATGAAAAATCAAAATCAAAAAGACCTTTCAAAATGGAAGAACATTCCGGAATGTTCTTATTGTTCAAAAATTGGTCACAGTGAATAAAACTGTTATTTCAAGAAAAAATCAAGTATTAAAGAAAAAACTAACTCTCAAGGACTCAAGACCAAATGGGTACCTTAAAGTCTTACATCAAATGCATATCGGTTCTCAAAATGTCAAGAAAAAGTCATTTTACTTGGACAGTGGTTGCTCAAGATATATGATATGAGATAAACTATGTTTCCTTTCCTTTGTCAAAAAGGATTGACGATCTGTAACTTTTGGGAATAATGATCAAGCTAAAATCAAAGGTAAAGCTACTATAGGTAAGAGAAATTCTGCAAAAATTATTGATGTTCAATACGTTGAAGGTCTAAAACATAACTTTTTAAGCATTAGTCAACGCGGTAACCGGAAAAATCGATCTTGGCACCTGTGTCCTTTCAAAAATATTCTTTAGAAATATACATAATATAACTAAGATTTTTGTATAACAACCAATTACTTCCAATAATTAATAAAAACTCATCCAATTAAATAAGCGATAATTCACATCTATAATAATCAAATAAATCTAATACACACATTTATTCTGCAGAAAATAAATCAATCAATTCAATGATGTCTCATCGTTATATGGAGATATACTACTTCGGTGAAGTGAGTATTATCTCATCACATGGAGCACCAACTCATCTAGTGTGGGGTACAAGACCCATCAATGTGGAGTTTAAAATTCATCTATATGTGGGGTACAAGACTCATTCATGTGGAGTTTAAAACTCATTTCATGAGGAGTTTAAAACTCATCTAGATGTGGGGTACAAGACCCATCCGTGTGTAATTTAAAACTCATCTCATGTGGAGTTTAAAATTCATATATATGTGAGGTACAAGACTCATTCGTGTGGAGTTTAAAACCCATCTCAGGTGGAGTTTAAAACTCATCTATATGTGGGGTACAAGACCCATCCGTGTGGCGTTTAAAACTCATCTCATGTGAAGTTTAAAACTCATTTATACGTGGGGTATAAGACTCATCCGTGTGGAGTTTAGAACTTATCTTATGTTGAGTTTAAAACTCATTTATACCTGGGGTATAAGACTCATCCGTGTGGAGTTTAGAACTCATCTCATGTTGAGTTTAAAACTCATATATACGTGGGGTACAAGACTCATCCGTGTGGAGTTTAAAACTCATCTCATGTGGAATTTAAAATTCATCTATATGTGGGATACAAGACTTATCTGTGTGGAGTTTAAAACTCGTCTCACGTGGAGTTTAAAACTCATCTATATATGGGGTACAAGACTCATCCGTGTGGAGTTTAAAACTGATCTCATCTTAAGTATGAAATTCATTTATATGTGGGGTACAATGGAGCACATAGTTCATCCGAGTAAATAAATGTGGGGTACGAGATTCATCTATATGGAGCATAAGCTCATCTCAAACACATACAATCAAAAGAATTCATTTTTTTACAATCATCTTCATAAAATCATATTTACAATATAATATTTTATTTGAATATATAATAACAACCATCTTTCAAGAAAATATAATAATACAATTTTTTACATAATATATATTCAAACAATCATAAAAAAAGAAATAGTAATTCAACAAAAAATATAGTAAATAAATCAATTCATAATCTATTATTGCAGTTCATAAAATCCCAATTTTAATAGTTATGTTTTCGACAAAATATATTTTTATAAAAAAATACAATTCAAAATATATAACTCTTTTTCCATCCCAAATTCTCAAAATAAATTTACTAGGAAAGTTTAAAGGATGTGATTACTCACCTCTTGAATCGTTCTTTGATAAATAAATAAAAAAAGTATATGTTAATCGTTGTTACTACAACCCGCTATTAACGGCTACCGCAACTGTATTTTTACTCTTCTTTATTTTGACATGATAACAATTAGAGTATTAATAATAATAATAATAATAATAATAATAATAATAATAATAATAATAATAATAATAATAATAACAACAACAACAACAATAATAATAATATAATCATCATAATCTATAAATTAGAATAAAAGATATATTTTATTTGATTTTATTAATATAATTTTATTTTTTAAAAATATTTTTATTATTTTTTATTTATTAAATTAACAATTATTTCTTTTGTAAAAATAAAAACTTAAAAAGTAAAAAATAGTGCATACCGGCGATGCTGATTACTACATAAAAAATTCGTTTTAAGTGGTTAGTTTTTTTATAAAAAAAAGGTATATATACGAACGTATATCAACTTTTTTTTTAATACTCTCTTATAATTTATTTATTCATGTTCAATACAAATATAAATATATGATTGTTAGGGATTGAAGTGCTACCATAATTGAAATATCTTCCTATGTAGTGACGCATCTGCTTCGCATCATCAGTCTTTTAATATAAATTAATTGTTGAAGTACTCTTTGATATTTGTCACCATGCCAAATCTATATATCTATATAACTACTAACATAACACAACACCGACAGAGTTTTAAACAGAGTCTAGGATTCGAATCCTAGAAACTAACATAACATATACACTATCATTTGCTTGCACAAATCACACAGGTGAGCAGAGGTCTGAACACTTAAAGTTGTAGGCAAAACCAGAAACATGCAGAATAAACTTCAGTATAACAAAAATGGGTATGTAGTTGTAATTGGTAACATCCCTGTACTTCTATTCATTCATTGCTCAAACACCAAAAAAATTTGCAAAAGAAAACCATGAAAGGTCCAACCAAGATTGGTGACATGGTTAAATTCAATCCTCTATTCATCAGTTGCTGTAGTCGAGTGGTGAGGGAAAGTAGACCACACGTCTTCCCATGTCCTCTGGCCTTCAGATACCTCCCTAATAACAGTTGCAGCTTTTTCCACATCAACACGCACTTGATCCTTGCTGTCCCTCTCCCGAATAGTCACCGACGTTGTTGAATCCACAGTGACAGCAAAAGGCACACCAAGTTCATCTGTTCTTGCATACCGTTTTCCTATTGACGTACCTGTTAACATTTTAACAACAAAAAATGTAAGGTTTATCCTAGCTAATAGCAAAATCGGCATAAATTCATTCCTAAAACAAAATTATGGGTGCAAGATGTTGACAACTTCAGAACAGGTTTCAGGCATTTAATATTTTATCATAAAGAAAAAACACTTGTATATGAGGGTTGAATGACCAAACTCGCACTTCGCCAAAAACATAGAAAAATACTCTACATGAACACAACATATGCCACATTTAACAGACTTGAAAGGAATTTGCCACATTTACTCCATTGGTGCTTTCTCTTTTTCTTTGTTGTTTTATTCTTCCTGTGTCAGTATGAAGAATCTCCTATCCTCCAAATGCCACAAACTTTCCTTCTTTTGATCTTTAGAACATTCATTCATGCAATCATCCAGCATAAACCCTCTAAAGTTTTATTTAACATAACCTACAGGTATATTTGACATGTTAATGAGAATGAGAACTTCAACTTTAACAACATACCTGTAATGTCAATCTTATGGGAAATTCCAGCAGCAGTCAAAGACTTGGAAATTAATTTGGCAACCTCTTCATACTTCTGGTTTTGAACCAGAGGGAAAACTGTGCACTTAATAGGAGCCACAAGTGAAGGAAAGCGAAATACATTTAACTGTTCATCCCCAGCTTTACTCGCCCTCGTATAGAAAGTGTGCTCAAATAGGCAATATATTATCCGTCCAATCCCAAAGGATGGTTCAATCACAGACGGTGTAAAAACACGCTGATGCTCTTTCTTTGTCTCCTTGTGAATGGTCACCATGCTCTTCTTAATAGTTACAGTTTTCCCAAGCGTACACACTTCAAACTCAACCTCACCTTTTGATTCCAGTGCAGCCTTCATATCCAAGGCTTCTTTCTCGTGCATTGCCTGCCAGAGAAGATTTCATCTCTCATTAGTAATGCAAGCAATTATTTGCAGAGATGATGGTACTAAATACCAAAATAGTTACACCACAAATTACCTCAAGTGCTTCAACCACCATCTTCTGATTGCCTTTGAATGCTAAGCCCAATTCTTTCTTTATGGGAGTTATAACCAATTTCTGAAATAATTCATATACCAAGTCAATTACTGATGAAAAAAGACTTCTTATAGCTGTGATGAAGTTGCCAATAAAAAATCAACACCATCACCATTAGGCATTACCTCCACTTCCTTAGGTTCTGAAAATTTTTCATGAGCCACCAGCAGAACACCGCTTTTCTCCTGCAGTATTGAATACAAACGTATTATGAGAATGTAGTACACCACACATTAAAAGATGAGAATTTAAGTTTAGTCATTCCTAAACTTGCTCCCCTGAAGTTTTTCTATTATTACTTAACGACAGTCTAATTCGGCTTTAATTGGACTTTTTCAGTTAAACAAATTGCAAGTTAAGCTGCAGACACTGAACAATGAACTTCAAGCAGGTTAAATGGTAAATAATAAACAAAACCAGGGAGAGTTAAGTGATAAATAAAAACTTAATTAGTAATGGCAAGATCACTTATTACACGCATGCCCTATTTTTTGTTTGATTTAGCTGAAAAATAACATTTAAAATCAAAACTAAATATCAAGGGACAACTGTCTTAATGGAGGTAAATGTATTTTATCTTATTTAAATATAAACAATGTCAACCTAATTAAATTATACTTACCGAAAAATGTAACCAATAGAATCATGCTATCTTGGTATATTAAAGTTTATCACAAAGTATTCAGTTAATCAGAGCAATTACCGAGTGAGCACGCAAATCATATGCAGATCTATCGGCGATGCCAACACACTCGATCCAACCATAGGAACACTCAATCTCAGCATCCCAACAGTCAGCAGCATAATGGGCCATCTCATTGGCAAGATGCTGCCTAAATCTCAAGCGGTCTTTGTCAATACCGAGACGCGTCAAGAAGAGATATACTCTCCCAATGAAATAACCAAGAGTCTCATTATTGACAACACCCTGATCAAAAATCAAAATAATCATAACATGTAGTTTAGTAAAGAATATACAACAATTCGGGAGTGAAAAGGGCATTGACTACACCATTATTGAAACTGACCTTTGAAACAGCTTCACCGAGACGGATTTTCTTTGCAGACTGACCAGACACCTGTTCTTCCCTTGGGAACATGAGAAACTCCAAGTCAGCAACTTCGGCATACTTAGGATGAGACTTATCTTCAGGATCAACAAAGTGCTCAATTTCTGCCAAGGTGAATTCACGGACTCTGAGAAGGCCTTGACGGGGAGATATCTGCAGAAAGATACAGAAACCAAACTAAATCCCAATTCCACAAAGACACCAATACCAAAAGCAAGTTCAAACAAAAAACCAACAAACCTCATTTCTAAATGCCTGTCCAATTTGTGCAGCAGCAAAGGGTAACTTGTTTCCATTGTAATAGTACAAGTCCTTGAAATTAACAAATATGCCCTGTGCAGTTTCTGGACGCATAAACCTGTTTCAGTTGAAACAGAAGTTAAATACTTACCATCATAATCAAATTTTTAATACATCAGGAGAAATTGCCATGGACTAGAGGACATCAGATGAAGAACTGATTGCTCCAGGTAAAAATCACATGACAAAACACAGATATAACTTTCACGTCTATCATGGCAAAGGCTACTAATGATTGTGGTCTACATTACAATCATCAGCAGTGTGTGCAAAGATAAACATGTTATTGATGACCATGAATTATTTTTATCAAATGATTATTAAGAGGATGGACCTGGGGTTGGTTGTGTTTATAAAGAATTGTTCTTTTGTTTTGGGTCTTGAATAATCAATCATAATAAACAAAAAGAACAAAAAGAAAAGAAAAAAAAGAAGGGAATTTGAAGTAACGAACCCAGGTGCTAAGCCTGAGGGACCAATAGAAGTTTGAAACATCAAATTGAAAGGGTAAGGATCTGATAGAGGATTCTTGGTTTCAGGAGCAGTGATACCATACTCCTTAATCTTAGCACCAAGTTCTTGAGATGAGAAATCATCCAGCATAGCAAGCACGTGTTTGATCTCTGCAGCTTTATCGGATGACAATGTGAGATCCTTTTGAAGCTTCTCATTGCAATAGTCCTTGAGCAAATGATCAGCACGGTAACACGTGCCGGTTTTCTCGTCCTTCACCATGAGATCGGTGAATTTATCCATGTGGCCAGAAGCCTTCAGAACAACCTCCGGTGTCACGCAGGGACAATCAACCTCAAGCATGTTTTCCTCCAAAACAAAATGCTACATGCAACACAACAACAAAATTAAGATTTGATTTATTAGAATTTAATTTTTATATATTGTTAGTATAGAATTTTGATCGAATGCACGTTCAAAAAAATACCAAGTCAAGTCACTACATATAAATTAGGATTTAACTTATTTACATTGTCAATGTAAAGGTTTATTATACTATCAATCTAGGTAGTTAATCCCAGCGTTTCCTGGCGAGATCCCGCTGTCCCGGTGTGGTACAGTGCCTGACCGCGACAGCGTGGTCTGCGACAGCGAGAAACAAGATCCCGACGAGATCTGGGCGAGATCCCGCTATCCCGGCGTAGTTAATCCCAATGTTTACCAGTGAGATCCCGCTATTATTTCTTCCTTTGTTTTATTGTTTCTACTTTCACCTAAGAAGTAGAATATGCTATTGAAGATGGTGCTTATCTTTGATTCCTATGCAGAACATGCATTTGAGTTTTAATATTTAGTTATTTTATTACTGTGTTAAAGACTTCAATATGCATCATCTTTATTTCCTTGACTTTTGTTGGTATTTCAATGTATGTTTTGACTAAGAGTAAGACTTGTAGATTCTTATTACTAATTATGAATGTTTCAGAGTTTGAGTCATTTGTTAATTTTGCATTAAATATAGGTTTATATAATATTATTCATGTAATTGTTCAAAAAAATAGCAATTATCCCGCCTATCCCCGAGCACCCTATCCCACCTTTGGGGTTGACCCTATCCCACCTTTGGGGTTGGCTGTGACGCACAGCTATCTGGGATTAACTACCTAGCTATCAATCAATCATAATCCTTGGATCATTATAAACTTTGACTTCAACTATGGATCCGTTTGTTACAGCTTTTTCTGTTAAAAAATCATTCACTTCTGAAAGTTTTCATACATTTGTTTCATCTTTCTAAAGAAAATGAAAATCTGAAAAATAATCCAAATTGCGCTTCAAATGAGAAGAAGCTGTTTTTAGTAGCTTCTCAAAAAAACATTTTTTATAACTGATTTTCAAAAAAAAATAATGTTTTTCACTACTATAGACAAACACAAAACAGATTATGATTTTCTAAAAATCCCTAAAAAATAATCACTAAATTATTAAATATCAAAATCACATTTTTTAGAATATGTAACAAATTGACCCTATAATTACTTATAAAGTAACACAGATATAAACCTCACCTGACGCCAAAAAGAGAGGACATTAGATTTAACGGCGCAACCAGGAGGACCATAGTCATAAAGACCGGCAACACCACGATAAATTTTGAATGAAGGAATGTAAAATAAACGGCGTTCCAGCGTGTTAACAACGGATTGACGGAACGCTTCACGGGAATCAGAACCAGTACCCGAGAGAAGGGATTGAAGCGATTTCTCGATGTCAGATTTCTGGAGTTTAAGCGCGTTTAGAGCTTGAACAGCAGCATCGATATCAGGTTTAAGAGCTGATTTTGCTTTGAGTTCACGAACGATGTTGGCTTGGTTTTCGACTGCGGAGAGTTTACATTCTAGGGCTTTACGGAGAGTTTCTTCGGTATGAGCCATGATAGAAGAAATGAAGCGTTTGTGCGGTGGAAATGAAGATATTGTTGATGAAGCTTTGGTGGCTATAGTTCTCAGTGTTAAGAAATGAAAAAGCATAAGATTTCAGTTTGTAATGCCAAAAACCCTTCGCTGCTGATGAAAAAACTACTGTTGGACTTGTTGGAATCAACGCGTTTATTTTTTATTGGGTTTGGGTTAATTTTCTTGGGTCGGCCCAAATTTGGTTTCGCATAATTTATTATAATATCTTCTTTAAATAACCAAAATGTTATATCACGAAAGAAAAAATATACTAAAATATCTTATTTAACAAAACAAAATTGGTGAAATAGGAAATCACATATGAAAGATGCGATCATATATACGTTCTTAATAAAAAAAAAAAAGAAAATAAAATAGGAAAAAAATTATTAAAAAATTGAATAGACTTGAATAAGTCTATTTAATTTGCAATTTATTTCTTACCAAATATAAAAATTTCATCAACGTGATTTTAATTAATTACCAACATAAATTAAGTACACTATAAATAATTTCCAACATGTATGTTATTTCATTTTCATTCACATTACAAAAACATGTTTGTTATAATTCAGTTGTTTTCAATGGAATTGAAAATACACAATTTGACATTTTTACAAATAATAATGTTATATGACGATATAGAGATTTTAAACTTTTTCAGGTTGTGTTAATCTATTAAAATAATAAGGATTAATGAAATTTAGCGTATCTTCTAAATAAAATTAAATAAACTAAAATAATAAACCTTGTGTTAGTGTATTCAAAGAGTGATGCTATATATTCAGTCCATTCATTCTCTTTTTGCATTATTGTGTTAGT
>JBBPBP010009777.1:5092055-5129115 GCA_037974735.1 Cicer chorassanicum | reverse complement strand
CTTTTTTCAAAATTTAATTAAAAAAATACTAAATTAAAAATACGTTTATAAACAATTCAATGGATTACCATAAATATGTCAGATTATTTGATTGGATAATGTTGCTTATAAATAAGTCTTTGCACAAACAAGTATACTAACAAGCATTTAAGAGAATATATGCAAATATATATTTCACCGGATAATTTGGTAATATTAATTACTTATAAAAGATCACAAATTTTAGATAAATTATATTAACAACACGTGTAGAAAATAAACATTCAACAATTATCACATTTTGTCAACTTAAAATCTTGATATATAATACTTTAAAATGAATAAATAATATTTGAAATAAAAAATGAGTTTTTTTTTTCCTTTCCAATAACCCATTTTTCAAAAAAATTACCAATTTACTCCATTTTTCAAAATTATATACAAATATATCCTTTTTTTTTCTCTTACAAGTCGCATTTGCAAATGGCGACTTTCTTAAAGAAACCCGCGTTTGCAAAAGCGAATTCCTTAAGCCATTTTTCAAAAAAAGAAAATTTCAATTTTTTTTCAAATTAAAAATAATATATATATATATATATATAATTAATATAATTCATAGAAATACATAAACACAAATTTTAAATTACATAGATTGACTAGAGTTGTCTCTAACATTTGAACAATATTTTTGAGTATGACCAATTAACCGACATAGTCCGCATTTTTTTTAACACTTTTTCAATTAATTTCATTTTTTCATATTATAAAATAATATGAAATTTAGCTATACACCTCGTTATCATACCGCTGGATATCGATTAAAAATTGATCACATGACCGTTAACGATGTAATATATTAAAACGTTAATTTATTTTAATTATTTTATTTCTTCTTGTGCATATATTACTAACGAACCTGTTATCCAGCGGTATGAAAAAGTGATAACGATGTGTATCGCCAAAAAAATTGAAAAAGTGTCAAGAAAATGCAGACTATGTCGGTTAACTGGTCATACTCGAAAACATTGTCTAAATGTTACAAGCAACTCTAATCAATCTATGTAATTTAAAATTTGTGTTTAGTAATCTTTTAAAAAAATGGGGTATTTGAAAAGAAAACCCTAAAAATATTTGTGGTTATTGCACGGAAACACACATTAGTATAATACATAATAAAGTTGCATACACATTTTCCAATATCATGCACACATGTTCAAATATTTTGAAGTTTTATATTTTTATTCTATTTTAAAATATTAATATTTATTCTTAAATTATATATATAAAAATAACAAGTTTCTTCTCTCCACATGTTATTTCTCTGTCGTTTTTATAATCTCCTGCCATCGTTTTTCACAGTCTATCTCCTCCATCTACATTGTCTATTTCCGTCGTTAGTTTATTAAGAATTAAAGACGAATATGAAAACGATAGTGCGACGATGACGGTGCGTGATCGACGGCACCAAGACAACATCCATGCAAACACAAATTAGAGGAGGGATCTTATCATGACGGTGGAAGGACGCGAAGGAGAGCGATTTTATTTGTGTGGAGCGGTTTCACAAGAGGAAAGGAAGAAGTTTTGAACTTCTGAGTTGATAATAATTTTAATTTTAATTATAATTAAAAAAATAGAGTTTTTTATTAAATTTAAAGGAATTAAATTAAAAAGATAAATATATCGATACAAATTATTTGATCAACTTAATATATAATATACAGATGCTACTTAATATATATATATATATATATATATATATAATATACATACTGATGTGGAAAAAAAATACATTGATAGATTAAACAAATACACTATTCTTTTTTAAAAATATCATAGAAATTATCTTCGAAAATAGATGCAATTTTCAAATGTTCAATAGATGCATTTGATCAATTGTGAAATCAATGTGGATTCGCCCCCAATTATATCATTATAATTTAATTTAATATTAATTTCTATGTATTTTTCTTATCATATATGTTATTATTGAAGTAGCAATGTCAATCACAAGAAAATGGGGGTTTGAATTGTGATTTCACTTTTTTAAAATTTCCTGTTAAAACTTAAAGAATTTAACTCAAGATTAATCTTGGTTATGAAAATAGAAAACGGAGAACGTTCTTGGTTAGTGAAAAACACACAATTTAACTTATCTATTTAATTTGATAATCAAAAGACTAGAAATAATAGAGATAAGGGAAGAGATATCACACAGAGATATATCCTGGTTCACCCAACCCGGGTTATGTCCAGTCCTCACAACCGTGAGATTTTTCACTAAGTGTTCAATACGGAGAACGTTTTTGGTTTTTACACCACCAGTCCAGATCAACCTTGATATGTTACAATCTTCACCTTTCAACCTAGAAAGGATTTTTACAATCACCTTTCAGCCTTGAAAGAATTTTTACAAACAAACTCAATCTAACATAAAAGATAGACTTGAGTTACAAATGATGTATATGATAGAGAGCTTAAAAATCTCCCCCTTTTTGATGATGACAAACATGTTAATTTATATTTTAATTTTGATTCTAATTTTAATCATAGAGAGCTTAAAAATCTCCCCCTCAGAATATGCTTCAGATTTTTGAACCAACTTAAAGGTTGGGGAATACAAAGGAAATGTATACTATACATAGAAAACAATGAGTAGACTCCAATTTTAAGAAAAATAACATATTCTGAAAACTCCCCTAAATATTATAGAATTAATATCCTTTTATAAAAAAAAAATCAGAATACAAGGAAAAAGCCACTTTGCTCTTTGTCCTCTTTCACAAGAGACAACATTTTAATTTTGAACATGATAATAAGCGCATACATGGAAGCGAAATAAGATGATACATGTACCTTTGATTTGTTAATGTTTCCAAAGGTTATAGACACTCCAAATTTTTGTAATGAGAGGAGGCAACATACTTTTCCATTCGTATGTATTGAGCATGCCTTGTCCATGTATCAATGTTCTTTCTTGATTGTTGGATGATGTTCCTACATCATAAGTTAGTAATGATTTTGGTACCCATATTTGTTTGGGTCCTTGATGGTTAGTATATCTTCTTCTAGAAGATTTTTTTCTTATGATAACAATTTGATTCAACATGACCACTCTTTGAACAGTAAGAAGACTTCTTTTTTATTCTTGGAGAAAGTTCTGATATGAGACAAGAAAGTTCTTCATAAGAGTGAAAAAACGAAGAATGTTCTTCGTTTTTTGGAAATCGTTTTGCTTTGAATTTTTTATCCCTTTTTTTTTTTTGTAAAAACGTATGGAATCAAGATGTCCAATTTTGTTACAATAAGAGCATCTTATATTACCTTTTTCATCCTTCGTTTTTGACACAAAAAGTTTTCACATAGGTTTTCATTTTTGAGAAGTTTTGAAACGTAAATCATCTTTGTCAAATATCCATTCTTCAGATATCATGTTCTTTTGAAAAGTTTCAGTGGTATTTACCAAGTTGGTTGAGTCATTTTTCATTTCATGAACTTCTACTTTTAAAGAGGTATTTTCTTCCTTAGTTTCAAAACAATTTGGAAGATGATTTTGTATGCGTATCTCATTGAGAATCTTTTGTTGCTCAAACATTTTTTAAACTAGATTACTGCAAGCTTTGAATGACCTTTATGAGTTCGTCAATCATAGCTTGAACTTTCTCTTTTTCTTCTTTTTCTTTACGGAGTTGTTCTTTTAATAAACCGTATTTTTGAACAAGAAAGTTTGAATCACATAAAAGATTATCAAATTCTTTTTCCATTTGTTCACATAAAGGACAGAGTTAAGAGATGGTTACCTCATTATTTTCTAAGTTTTCCATTAAGCACATGTTGGCTTCTGACATTACTTCTTCTTCCTGAATCTTTTCCTCTAACACTTGTTAGGTGCTTTACTTTAGAGGCAATGCTCTGATACTAATTGAAGTAGCAATGTCAATCACAAGAAACGGGGGTTTGAATTGTGATTTCACCTTTTTAAAATTTCCTGTTAAAACTTAAAGAATTTAACTCAAGATTAATCTTGGTTATGAAAATAGAAAACAGATAACGTTCTTGGTTAGTGCAAAACATACAATTTAACTTATCTATTTAATTTGATAATCAAAAGACTAGAAATAAATAGATATTAGGGAAAAGATATCGCACATAGATATATCCTAGTTCACCCAACCCGGGTTACGCCAGTCCTCACAACCGTGAGATTTTTCACTAAGTGTTCAATACGGAGAACGTTCTTGGTTTTTACACCACCAGTCCAGATCAACCTTGATCTCTTACAATCTTCACCTTTCAACCTAGAAAGGGTTTTTACAATCACCTTTCAACCTTGAGATGATTTTTACAAACACACTCAATCTAACATAAAAGGTAGACTTGAGTTACAAATGATGTGTATGATAAAAGTGTTTGGGATCTTGAAAATTCTCAGCACTTGTTTGAGATAAATGAAAGACAAAATCAGTAAATAATGATCCTAAGATATAGTGAAGAGAGCTGGAGTTTGCTTGAAGAGTTTTTTTTTTGACTTGTTACTTGAACAAGTGTTGATAGATTTGTAAATTGATCTCTTGCCTTCATCTTCCAATTGATATTCAATTTATAAATGTTAAAAGGCTTTGAATATTCAGTTTAAAACGAATATATCCGTTGGATACACTTTCCAAGTGTCAGATATATTTTAAAGCAATTAAACATGTGTTTATTTGCTGTCCAAAACGTTTTTGACAAAACGGAAAACGTGAATGAGTTGTCACATGTCAGTTGGCACTGTTTGAGTCAGGTTTATGCAGAACTTTCTGCAGAATATTGTAAGTACAATGTACTTGTGTCCTTGTTCACAACTCATCAATTTGGAGATCAATCTTGAGGCTGTTTTCCACCTTTGGTTATTGATCTCAAGTTCTTGGCTTCACCAATGATTTGAGCAGTCTTGATACCGTTTAATATGTGGTTTATACTATGTAAAATTATATGTTTTAGTTCTATCTTTAAAAGAGAAATAAAATCATAATGTTCTTTTGTAAAAAAACCAGAACATTCTTTGTTTCTTGTTTTGTTTGAGCGTTGAACTTTGACAGTTGTTATGTGTCAGTCCTTTATCTCAGAAACATGATGTGCTTTATGCAAAAAGGTGAGCAACAGTGTCCTTCTATCATGGTTGTCCATTCTCATAGCTCATCAATTTGGAGATTGATCTTGATGTTTTGCTTTGCCTTTGTTGATCCTCTTTGATCGAATCTATCAAAAACAATCTTGTGTAGATTATTAACTTCCTCTGTGATGAATACTAATGTTTTGTAGTGTAGATAGATGTACTTTTGTAGCTCAGATCAATCTTAAATTACAGTAGATTTTGTTCTTTGTAAACCAGAACGTTCTTGGATTAAAGCTGTGAAAACGGAGAACGTTCTTTGTTTCTATTTTGAGAGATTGCTAGATTTTGACAATTTTGACAGTTGTTGTGTGTCAAGCTTTTCTATTATGTACGTGTGTCAGTGATTTAGTGACTTTATTATTTCTATCCAGTTTGTACTTGCTTACTTTAGCTATCAACTTTGGGGATTAGTCTTGCTTTTTATTCTTGATGCATTGCTTTGCTTTTTGTTGATCTTATGGAAATAATTTGTCCAAAATGATCTTGAGTATATAATTATGTTCCTTTGTTTATGCACACAAACATCTTAGAGATGTGCTTAATTGTTTTAGATTAAGACAACCTTTTGATTCATGCAAAACAGGCTGGAGAATGATGAAATAAGGCTGGAGAATGATGGTCTGTAAGTTGGAGAATGTATATCAATATAGAGCATGATGTTACACTGCTGGAGAATGATCATTTGTCACTTTTGCTTTGAGTTGTGCTCTTTAATCTTTGATCCTTTTGAGTGATTCTTTTGCTCATATGAGAGTTGTATATTCCTAGTATATGAACTAGAAATCCATTCGCGATTTGCAGGAGCTTTCCTTACATTAAAAATTGATTTGATCTTGCTTGTTGAAAATGACATAAACGTGGAGTACGTTCCTGGTTTTCCAGATTATGTCAAGAACGTTCTTGGTTTAGTTTTGTTCATTTTTACCTATCTTGGATTATTTCACTCAAAAGCACAAGTTAAATTAACATAACATTTAGAATCATAATTAATATTCTTAATTAACTTTTTGTTTGTTTTCATCAAAACAATAAATTGAGATTTTGTCTTAACAATTATCTATTTCATTCCAAACTTGATGGTACACTCAAGAACACATCTCCCAAATTCAACTTCAAGGTTCTTGGTGTACACATTTGCTATCATTGATGACAATAAACCAACCCAACGCTACCCACACCATTTAATATGGAACTGCCAATTTATCAACTTGGTTTCCTAGTGTATATAATAGTCTTTGAGGCCTTTGTTGGTTTCTTAAAGGTATATGTGAAAATTTGAAACAAAAAATACCAATGGTTATTAGCAAGGTCATCTTAATGTTTTTGAAAGTGATATTTAAATTTAAAAAATTAGACTCCTAAAATCACACAACTATTATATCAAAATTCAAAATTCTAACATTTGATGGTGGATGGTGGGTGGTGGTGCATGGTAGGCTGCAGTCGCTTGTTACAGTCTCACAAATTAAGTTTTGGGGGAAGATAGAGATAAGATAGTCTCTATTCAAACTGGGTATTTATCATTGGCATAAGCTGCAAATATGAAATTTTAGACTGGGTATATCAATGTAATTTTTCAAATATCAGCGTATACTGTAAACAAATTTTGGAGGCCTCTCTAATTGGAATCCCTGTACCAATATTCTAGTTGTACAAGTTGATTGCGGACCCTAGTTATTAGAAAATTCTATGTGGTTTTTAGAGGTTACAAACCTAAAATATACTCATCTTAACCTTGTACTGATATCCAAGTAAATGAGTTCAAGGTACAATGACATGAGATCAAGACCTATGAAGAAGTTGGGGTTACATGAATTAATTATTGCATAAAACAAGTTTTTTTAAGACAGATATGCTTACAGGAATGTCTCATTACAATAATTCAGAGTATTCGTTGGGATCAATGATAACTCTTAGAAAGAAGAGCTACTAGCTACTAATTAGCTTAAATGTGTGAATCTTTTAGTATAACGTAATATAGTAACAGGTTGAATTTGAAGTAGTTTTTAGTTTATTAAGTATGTTAGTGGTTAATTTAGTATGTTGTTGTTTTAGAAGAAATTATGTTGGTTATGTGGTTTGTGTGTTGGTACTTAAGTTTTTGAGAAAGATGCACTAGCAATGTTGCAACAACTCCCTGTAGACCAGACAACTGCCCAATTAGGTGGGATCCTTGTCTACATTAAGAGGATCATTCTTGAAGAGATGGGTACCTCAATATGGATAGGAAGTCATTATGGAATGGTCATATAGGGCTATATCCTTGGAAAATTGGGTTTTGCACTTTAAGAGGGAGATATTTTTACCTATTTTGTTAGAATTTAAGAATACAATTGTAAATGACATAAAAAGAAATGTACTATTAAAGAAGAAAGAGAAGATAGCTGCAAGTGGAAAGAGTTATGACCTAGCACTAAAAGTAGCTACCACTACCACAAACTTGTTACTATTCCCGTATTTCCTTCGTTTTCACAATGAATTCAAGATTCATGAATCTTGCATTCATCTAAAGATTTAAGAAAGCTATTTAGGAGTAAAAAATGAAGCTATCTATTGTTGTAGCCACTCAATTGTTGTATTTTCTTGTAATTTGATATTTTGCTTGTTTAAAAGTATGGGCTAAAACTACTTTTAATTGGAGAAATGTTATGAGTTCTTAAATATTATTTTGGTATTTATGCTATGCATGTGTATGTGATAGTTGCTTTAAACTATTTTAATGATATCTCAATGATTAGTTTGATTGCTTAAAATTTGTGATAGCTTAAAGATATATAAATAGTAATTAAGTGAATTTGTTTGACGCATATGAATAGAGTTAATTAATTGAAAGATTAATGAATGTTAAATATGTTGAAATTGTAATTCAAAAATGGTAGTTAAAAGTGTTAGAAGTTTGTTAGAAGTTGTTAGGGGCTATTATTAGTTTGTTATAATAGTTTCATCATAAACGTTTGATATAAAACCACAAGCAAGTGTCATTACTTGTAATGCAAGCAATAATACATTTTTAATTACTTCGTTCATTCCTTTCTTCCTTCATTCTTAATTCTCTCAATTTGAATCAACTAGCGGGCAGTAAAATAAGTGTTCTAACAATTGACATCGAGAGCTAGGTTCAAATTAAAAGGGGAAACACGAGTGATTGTGACATTCTTCAAGAACTTGGGAAGCACGAGCGTGAGTTCAAAAACAGAGAAGAAATCATGAATGGCTCACGAAGTTTTCCATCTTATTTGCCAATTCGTGATGGAAAAAATTGGGAGAGATGGTTGTTAAGACAAACTCTCAAATTAAGTTTTGATGAAAATAAACAAAGGTTAATTAAGAATGTTAATTATGATTCTAAAATGTTATGTTAATTTAACTTATGTTTTTGAGTATATTAATTCAAAGATGGGACTCAAGCAAAGCAAAGAAATCAGCAATACGAGATAAAAAAAAAACATTTTGGACAAAATCTGTAAAAACGGATAATGTTCTCCAAGACTGATCATCACAGCCCCAAGATTAATCAATCTCCACTAGTTCAAAGAAAGTTTAGCCTCTGGATTTTACATCTATATCATCAGCAATTGGCAAGGAACAAAATGAGATGATCAGATTCAAAGAAACTGATCGAATCACAAAGAGAGAAGATCACAAATTAGCAAGACCAAACAAATCTGAACCTTCTCCAACTTAAGCTGTCAAGAAAGATAAATGATCTTAAAATGTACAAGACATCCAGATTAATCAGGAAGACATCCATAATGATCAAGACTGGACCTCTAGATTGATTATTAATCTCCAGCAAACTCAAAGGAAATCTAGTCAAAAATCGAAGAACTCAGCCCAGTCAATAGAGTTCGAAAGTGTTCAAAGGCTGGAATATTTTATTCATATTAAATTGGTTTTGGTCAAAACTAACAGAGCACTACCAAAAGCTCTTTTAACCATTATTAAATGCTCTAAAAACGTCTATAAAGGAAGGCCAATGCTCAGGAAAATGTAGAAGTTCAAGTGCTAACAAATCTCAAAAAATCATTCACATTCACATACTTGAAACTCTCTCGTTACTCAAAGAAGACTCAGTCTGATCACCTTTCATTACTTTGTTATTTTTGTATTGAATTCTTTGTAAAGAATCGAATCTCAAACAAGAGTTGAGACATCTCAGATTCTATCAAAACAATCTCATCACTATTGTAAAACTCGAACTATAAGAGTTTAGTATAGTTTGGGTAGATTGTAAGAAATCCTATCAAGGTTGATAGGTGACCTAATTAATCTCTTTCTGGGTGGACAGGATTGAAGTTTGTAACAGATCAAGAGGTTGATCTGAGCTAGGTGCTGTAAAATCAAGAAGGTTCTTTGTTTTGAACACTTAGTGGAAAATCTCATAGTTGTGAGAACTGGATGTAGTCCGAGTTGGGTGAACCAGGATACATCCGTGTGTGGTATTCTTTCTCTTATCTCCTTATTTATTAAGTCTGATTAATCATTTAAGTTAAAAACATAAATTGAATTTCTGATTTTAAGCTAACCAAGAACGTTCTCCATTTTCTGGTAAAAACCAAGAACGTTCTCTGTTTTCTATTTTCTTAACCAAGATCATTCTTGAGTTAAATCTTAAAGTATTTTCAGGAAATTTTTAAATAGGGAGATTTACACTTCAAACCCCCTTCCTTGTAAATCGACATTGTTACTTCAATGGTGTGCATCAATGAAGTCATTGCTTGGAGCTAGAGAAGTGTATGAAGTGGTACGAGATGGGTATGATCAGCTTGGTCAAAATCCAACAGATGTGCAGCGAGCAACATTCAAGAATTCAAAGAAAAAGAACTGCAAGGCTCTATTTTACATTCAACAAAGTGTTGATACCAATAACATGTTTGTCAAAGAAATAGAACTGCAAGGCCCTAATTTATTATCGGAATCAAATTAAAAATATAATTAATATGTTTGTCATCATAAAAAAATAGGAGATTGTTAAGTCAAAATCCCAAATAAAATGTTTTGATGATAATTAAACAAAGTTAATTAAACTTCTTATTATGATTCTTAATCATGTTGCTATTTAACTTGTGCTTTTAAATGTATTATTTGAAGATAGGTATTAATATATCAACTCAAGATCATTCTGAAAGAAACAAGATCATTTTGGAAAAAGCAAGATCATTCTGGTTAATACAAAAGCAATCTGAAAAAAAAAAAAACCAAAAACGTTCTAGTTTTCGACAACATTTTGTCTAGTCAAACCAAGATGATACTGGTTTGCTAAAAGTACAAACCTTCTTCTAACTACATCATTCTGCTCTGCGAAAGTACCAACTATATTCACACAAGATCATTCTGAACAACTTTTTCCCAAAAGTTTAAAACAAAGCAAACCAAAACATCAAGAACAATAACAAGATGTAGCTCCAGATTGATGGTCTATGAAACACTAATATTGCATCTCTGCAGAAAGGGAGTCTGTGTACAAAACAGAAAAGGACTGACACCAAACAACTGGCAAAAGCTATCAGTCCAGCTCTCACTCAATGTAGATACAAAGAACGATCTAGGCATAAAGCAGGAACGTTCTTGATAAATTAGAACACTTGTCTTTTAAAATTTAAAACTGGACAGCGGTATATCTAACAGCAACGTGAGTTGTCATCAGCCTTCATCACGCCTAAAAAATGAACCTCAAGGTCAAGGTAGCAACAAGCAATCAATCAATCACTTAAACAATCATACTTGAGAAATCTAACCTCTTTAATCAAGCAAAAACTCAAGTTCTTTTTCACTAGATTCAAGGATCTCTTTTGAGTATTTTTTCTAAATATCTAAACTTAAACAAGTGTTGAACATAGTCTGATCCATCAATCTTTTTTCAATATTTTATTTGAAACTCAAGACTATATTCTTAAAGGTGACTTGTAAAAATCCTTTCTGGACTGAAAGGTAACTGTAGGAAATTCATTCAAGGTCGAAAGGTGAAACATTGTAACTGATCAAGATTGATCAAGAAAATTCGTTTGAAATAACAAGAATGTTCTTGTTTGAGCACCTTAGTGTATAAACTAAAAATTGTGAGAACTGGACTAGCTCACCTTGGATAAACTAGGATACATTACTGTGTGATTCTCTTTTCCTTATCTTTTGTTTATTTCTTACTCATTAAGCATTTGTCACGTAGAGTTAATTTATTTTTATTTTCACTTACCAAGAACTTTATGCATCTGTTGTTTTTTGAAACCAAGATTAATCTTGAGTTAAATTAACTTAAAGCAGGAATTAATTTTAAAAAGGGGAATCAAAATTCAAACCCCTCATTCCTTGTGATTAACATTATTATTTCAATAATTGTATGAATTAAGGACATTTTGCTGATGAATGTAGAATAAATGACGTAAAGAGAAAGGAAGATAAGGCTCAGATGGCTCAGGTAGAGGATTCAAACTCAGATGATGTTCTACTGATGGTTGCTACTACCTCGGATGATGAAAGCTCTGAACTATGGTAACTTGACACAGGTTGCTCCAACCAAATGAAATGTTATAAGGAGTGGTTTGTAAGTATTGATGAGAAGGTAAAAAGGGATATGAAGAATAATTTGTTGAGCCTTAGACAACTACTGGAGAAGGGATATTCAATGAAGATGGAGCATGGCCAAATGAAGTTGTTTGATAATTCAATAAGACTAGTTTTGAAGGCACCAATCTCAAAGAACATAACATTCAAGATTGAGATTCAAATCAGTGAAAATTAGTGTTTGGTTGCTGAAGTCAGGAGTGAAAACTGGTTATGGAATCAAAGATTTGGCCACCTGAATTTTAGAAGTCTCCAAATGTTAAAGGGCAGAGACATGGTGCAAGGACTCCCTAAAATTCAGATACCAAAGTAGCTATGTGAAGAATGTTGTCAGGTCAAATACCTTAGGAACTCACTCAAGTATGAAGTTCCAACTAGATCATCAAAGAAAGTGGAGGTAATTTTTTCTGATGTTTGTGGTCCATTTGAGGATGTTTCACTAGGAGGAAACAACTATTTTGTGTCACTGAGTGATGAATTTACAAGAAAAATATGGATCTACCTAATTAAGAGAAAGAGTGAAGTGCTAGATGTGTTTAAGAAGTTCAAACTAATGGTAGAAAAACAAAGTAGTTTGGTCTTAAATTGATAAGGACAAAGGAATGAGGTGAATATAAATCTCATAAGTTTCATGAATTTTTGTGAAAAATAAGGAATGATACATGAGTTCACTACACCATACACACCACATCACAATTGTGCTGCAAAAACGACAAATAAGACCATTTTGAACATGAAAAGGAACATGTTAAAGGGAAAGAAACTACCTCATAGGTTATGGGGAGAAGCAGTATCAATTGTTGTCTACATCTTGAACAAATGCCCTACTAAGAGACTAGGCACTAAGACACCAAAAGAAGTTTGGTCTGGTAAGAGACCAAATGTAAGTCATCTAAGAGCATTTGGCTCCTTGTGTTTTAGACATGTGCCTGCTCAAAACATAAGAAAGCTGGATTATAGAGCTGACCAGATAGTGTTGTTGGGTTATGACTTAAATAGAGCCTACAAGCTCTATGTTTCAAACAAAAGAAGAATGGTTATAAGTAGAGATATACTAGTGGATGAATCTATAAAAGATGGAATTAGGAGACATGTGCCATAGCCAGCTTAAGCAGTGAAGTGATAGTTGATCTTGTAATGATCAAACAACATGTCTAGTAGTAGAGCCAACTCTAGAATTAGTGAGACAGTCCAGCAGGACTAGACAACCTTCTGTAAAATTGGACAACTTTGAAGTAACATCTGATTCAACAATCAATGCAGATGGAGAATTGATACACTTTGCATTATTGGCTAAATCTGAACCAATTAGTCATACTAAGGCCCTAAGTGATCCAAACTAGAGACTAGCAATGGAAGATGAGCTTAATGCCATCGAAAGATACAAAACATGGGAGCTGATGACATTACCATGCATAGAAGACCAATTGATGTGAAATGCGTCTATAAAATCAAAATGAAACTTAATGGCGAGATTGCCAAGTACAAAGCTAGACTTGTAGCAAAAAGGTTCCTACAAAGGCCTGAACTGGACTTTGATGAAGTGTATGCACCAGTGGCCAAGATTGAAACTGTAAGACTTGTAGTGTCAATGACTAGCAACAAAGGTTGGTCCATGCATCAACTAAATGTGAAGTCAACATTCCTCAATTGACCATAAGATGAAGAATTCTATGTAAGACAACCATCGGGATATGAAATAAAGGGAAAAGAAGACAATGTATACAGGTTAAGAAAACCTTGTATGGCCTGAAGCAAGCTCCTAGGGCTTGAAACAAGAGAATTGACAAATTTCTACTAGAACAACAATTTAAAAAATGTGTGAATGAGCATGAAGTCTATGTTAAAAGGTCAACAACCTTATCTACACTACTAATATGTCTTTATGTTGATGACATATTGAAGGTGCAAACACGAGAAGAGGGTTGAATTGTGTTTGACAAAGTTGATATATTTTTGCTAACTTGAGTAGTTGCTTCTAACAAAACTGATAATAATAATAATAATTCTCACACTCTAAGAAAAGAGCACTCAGAAAATATTTCTAATTTGAACAAGTATTTCTCTTTGAACTCCAAGATGAATTTGTAATTTTGAGCTTATTAGTTATTCTACTCTTTTCTACTTTTCGATGATTTTCTCCTTCAGCCTTGAGTGTCAATTTATAGTCAAAATTTGAGCTTCAATTTAGTCCTTATTTAATTCTGAATTGTATCTTGTTCAGATTGAGTTTGTATACTCTTCAATTTGATTTTATTTCTATTTTCTTTAGATTGAGTTTGTAACTCTTCAGATTGATTTTGTTTTATTTTTGTTCAGATTGTATTTGTAAATTTTTCAAATTGATTCTATTCAAATTTTGATCAAATCTTAATTAAATCTTCTTCAAATTTTGATCAAATCTTAATTAAATCTTCTTCAAATTTTGATCAAGTCTTTTTCAAATCTTGATCATATTTTCTTTTCAACTTGGTCAAAGATTTTCTTCAATTATAATTTTGAATCAAATCTTATTTTAGATTTTCATCAATTATAATTTTGAATCAATCTTATTTTAGATTTTCTTCAATTATAAATTTGAATCAAATCTTATTTTAGATTTTCTTCAAAAACATGAATCTTCTTTTATACTCTTTGAAGTCAAATATGTTGTTCTCATAAAAAACTTTTGTTAACATCAAAACTCTAAATGTAAAACCAACTTGGTTCCAACACCTATTAGTAACTGGATGTGATGAAGCTGAGATAGCCCAATTTAAAACTAGAATGAAAGATAAATTTGAAATGTCAGACTTGGGAGTAAGGAGTATGCACTAAAAGAAGTATGCTAATGATATATTAAAGAGATTTAATATGCAAGACTGCAACATCACCAGTATTCCTTCAAAAATAGGGTTGACACTATCAAAGTAAGGAGATGAAGAGTTGATTGATCCTACATTGTTCAAGCAAGTGGTAGGATCATTGAGGTATTTGTGTTATACAAGACCTGACATATCCTAGAGTGTAAGGCCGATTAGTAGATACATGGAAAAGTCAAGAGTACCCCATTACTTGACAGCAAAGAAGATCTTGAGATACATGGAAAAGTCAAGAGTACCCCAAACTAGTGAGTATGGCCTGTTATATCCTAGAAGTTTAGATGAAAGTGAAGCTAAATTAGTAGGATACACTAATGTTGATTGGTGTGGGGACAAGGATGATAGGAAAAGCACTACGGGCTATGTGTTTATGGTGAATAAGACACAAACTTCATGGGGCTCAAAGCAGCAAAGCATAGTAGCTCTATCTTCATGTGAGGCTGAATATGTTGCTGCATCAATGGAAGTTTGTCAAGCTCTATGGCTGACAGAATTAATGACGGAAATGAGATTGAGAAATGAAGGGTCGTTGAGGATGTTGATTGATAATAAATCTGCAATAAATTTAGTCAAACATTCGATTGCACGTGGAAGAAACAAGCATATTGAAACACATTTTCATTTCTTAACAATTCAAGTGACCAAAGACAAATTGAGGCTGGAGCATTGCAAGACAAATGAACAAAATTTATATATCCTCACTCTTTATTATTGCTCACGTTATTTTAAATAACAATCAACAAATCAGAATTACACACCAAAG
The DNA here is from genome assembly GCA_037974735.1 of Cicer chorassanicum. Lineage (NCBI taxonomy): Eukaryota > Viridiplantae > Streptophyta > Magnoliopsida > Fabales > Fabaceae > Cicer > Cicer chorassanicum. Next base: position 5,113,793 of record JBBPBP010009777.1, on the reverse strand, counting down.
CAAAATGAAAGAACAAGTAAGTGAAATTCACTTGTTGCATAAACACAAGTATCTTCCAAAAAGCCTTTCACATTTCAACAAATAAAACATGAAATCTTATGATAGGTCATCTTACTCTCCAAAAATATTTGTAACTTTGCATATTTTTTCACCTTCTCGACAACAAAGCCTTCAAAATATATTGAATTTTAAAAAAAAGGAAGGAAGGTACAAAAACAACAACTCGTAATAAGAATCTCAAAGTTCTAAATTAAATACCGCTAGTTCAAACTGCAACATGCATGTAATGGAAACTGAAATTTGTTATTTTTGAATTTCAAAAAACTTTTAAAAATCAATTTATGTTACCGAAAATATTACTGAGTTGAGTCGCGAACTATGTCGTTCTCTTTAATACGTTTCGCGGCACTGTCCAAATTGTGTAAGCAGACTATCAACCACGAAATCCCCAGGATAAAACAGCCCAGATACACTGTATTGGAGTTCTACTGCACTATAGAAAACCGTTCTAGAATTACACCCTCAATATGGCAATCGGATGACTGCCACTCATAATATGGTACTAAGACCACTCGAAAGAAAATGATGAAGTGAGAAAGAAAGGGGGAGAAGTGGACAAAAGCCTCAGATGCAGAGAGCTTTTGGTGTACTTTTTCAACTGAGGAGAACCCTCTATTTATAGAGGAAATCCGCAACTAGATCAGAGAAAACCAAGGATCAATCAGAATGTGCACTCCAAACTGTTTGACCTCAGAAATGCGCGCTCTAAACTTAGGATTTTGATCGATCAATAACAGTTGCGTGAGACCAAATATTAGGGTGTTTACCGGGCACACAGATGCACGAATTCAAGAAGGAAGACTGGATCCGATGTTGACGCGGTGGAGGAAAATTACGTAATCAACGTATCAATTGTAGCCCAAGCCCAAGCCCAAGCTCAGGCCCGACTGAGCCAGCCAGACGGACGGCGACAGCGCTCGCGCGCGCGTGTGTGGTTGTCGATTTTGCATGCGTTCTTCCTCCTTTACAAAATTGGGGTACCCCTTGGGGCACACCCCAAATTCTATACCTAAACCTTATAAACACTACTAGTGTGTGATATCCCTTATATGTGGGACTTCATTATTTTTCAATTCACAACAACACTAGCTCTCATTAATATCATCATTATTTCCAACAATCTTCCATTAATATCATCATCATTTCCAACAATCCCCCACTTGAATTTAAAAAAAGGTTTCTGAAGTAGCGTCAAAAGCTTCTATAAGATTGTGCATAAACAAATGTGTCTCTTGACTTGAACCTTTGCATAGCAAGTAAGATTCAGATTCAACAAGAGCGACTCGTAGTCTTGAACTCTATATATAACATCAAACCCACACACAACCTTTTCATTCGGGTGTATTCTCAAAAGCCCGTGCAATTATGGCCCTACACGTGTATCCTAGTATAGTGAACGTTCTAGGAATTATGCCTCGAAAATCCATAGGAAGTGGCCCCACTTCCACATTCACAAAGGTGAGTCTATCAAAAGTACTCCTGTAGCTAGGTACTCCACTCCACATAGAGTATAGATCTCATTAAGAGTTTCTATTATCTCATCCTTTTATCGCTTCAAGAATCATGCTTCTCTCATATATAATATAGCATGTTCATCTCTTATCACCATGACTTGTTATTACCCATTGAACCTAATTCTTGGGATCTCCAATCTTTTAGGTTGGGTTACCGTCATAAGTGACTCATTGATCTATAGGCAATAGTCCCATCATTGATCTAGTGACCCATTGGATGTATTTAGGACTTTCTCTCTAGCTAATCCTTTCGTCAAAGGATCTACTAAATTTTCATCAATGCGTACATGATCCACTATAACAGCTCCTTTAGAAAGTAATTCTCTAACTGTGTTGTGCTTACGATGTATTTGTCGTCTCTTACCGTTGTAACAACGATTCTCAATCTTTGCAATAGCCGCGGTACTATCGCTGTGGATCAACACAACTGACAAAGGTTTTTCCCATAAAGGGATCTCAACTACCAAGCATCTCAATCAGCTTGCTTCTTCACTAGAAGTAGCTAGTGTTATCATTTCAGACTCCATAGTGGACTGAGCCAGTTTTGTCTGTTTCTTCAATTTCCAAGATACAAGACCACCGACTCTACTGAAAATATAGCCACTGGTTGCTTTGGAGTCATATGATAAGGTGTTCCAGTCAGCATCACTATATCCTTCAAGGACGGCATGAAATCTTTGAAAATGTAATCCGAGACTCATGGTCTTTTTTAGGTATCTCATAACTCTTTCGATAGCGTGCCAATGCTCCATACTAGGTCTACTAGTAAACCTGCACAACAATCCCATGACGTATGTAAATTCGAGTCTAGTACAATCAGTGGCGTACCTGAGGCTGCCAATGATGCTCGCATATTCAGTTTGTCTAATACCTTCACCAGTGTTCTTGAAAAGTTTCACACTTTTATCATATGGTGTGCAAACAGGTTTACAGTCAAAGTGTTTATATTTCTTTAGGATATTTTCAACATAGTGAGTCTGAATCAAAGAAATTCCCATTTCTGACCTAGTAATCTTGATTCTAAGGATTACACTCGCTTCTCTGAGGTCTTTCATATCAAAGTTGTTACTCAACAATAAGTTCTCATTATTTACAACATGAATGTTTGAACCAAATATGAGTAAGTCGTCTACATAGAGACATATGATAGTGCAAATATCATTTTTAAATTTGTTATAAACACATTTGTCACTTTCATTCTCTTTGTCTAAAACTTTTGGCTACAAGTGTGTCTTGTGTTTATCAACAGTTCCATCGGGTTTTAGTTTCTTTTTCAAGATCCATTTAAAACCTATTGGTTTGCAACCAGGAGGCAGCTCTACTAAATGTCAAGTCGTGTTAGACTCTAGAGAATCCATTTCATTGTTTATAGCTTCTTGCCATAAATTTGCATCCAATGATGACAGAGCTTCTTTAAGATTTGCAGGATCCTCTTCTAAATTATAGGCCATATATTCGGGTCCATAATCTTTAGCAACTTTTACTCTCTTACTCCTTCGAGTTTCTGCTTTGCCTTGTCTGTTGCTTTCAGAGCTTCTTGTCACAGGAACTTGACTATTTTCGCTGCCCCCACTATTTCTCAATTTGAAAGGGAATTTATTTTCATAGAAGTCAACATCATTTGACTCTATGATCACTTTCGCATTTAGGTCATAAAACATATACGCTTTACTATTTATTTCATACCCAATGAACACACATTCATAGGCTCTACTAGCAAGTTTAATTCGCTTGGGATTGGGGATTCTAACATAAGCCAAACAACCCCATGTTCGAAGATAAGACAAGTTGGGTTGTTTTTTCCTCATTATCTCATAACGAGATGTTTTGTTTTTAGATTTAGGAACTCTATTCAAAACATAGCAAACAGTCAAAATAATTTCCCCCACCAGTGAGATGCAACACCAGAGTTAAGCATAATAGCAACAACTAGTTCAGTAAGAGATCTATTCTTTCTTTCAACTTTACTATTAATTTCAGGTGAATATGGTGCAGTAGTTTCATGTATCATTCCTTGGGTTTTATAAAACTCATTAAATAAACTGGAATCATACTCTGTTCCTCTATCACTACGAAATCTCTTAGGGCCCGTTTGATGGTCAGGATAACGAGACAGGATATGATACACGTATCATATTTCTCCTTAATCCTTTATTTGATGCAGCAATCGGATATGATACGGTAATCAAAAATTTTAAATAATCATGTTTCAGTCGTATTTTCTTATCTTTAATTTAATGTGGGTTAAAATAATTTGTTCTCAACCGAATAAGATCTAATAAATATTTTCTCATTTTTGCCCTTCCTTATTCGCATTTCTCTCTTCCTCTAACCTCAACGAGTCGTGTTCGACTCGTCGCACTCTTCCTTTTTTTTCTTCATATTTTTCCTAATTTCCTTTGTTGTGTTGATGAAATAATTTTCTAATTGTTTTGTGTTATTGATATTGCGTAGGTTGATTTTCTCTTTTCATTTATGATTTTTTGGTAAATATGTAATAATAATAATAATAATAATAATGTTGATACATTTATATATAGGTAAATATGAATTCACGAGAAGAAAATTATGTGATGTTATATCTAATGTTAGAGCAAATGTTTTTAAAGATAATTGGACATTGTTTAGCAACTTTTATGATAGTAAGTCATTCTTCAATGCGGTTTTATGAAAATCATAGCATTATAAATCGACTAATGGATAGAGAGGGATTAAGGGGAGACATTTTTAGATAGTTTGATCAATCAAGATGATGTTATAATAGTAAGTCATTCTTCAATTGTGATAGATAGAGAAATCACAATTATTTCAAGTATATAAAATTACTTCATAAATTATTTACATTTTTATGATAGTGAGTCATTCTTCAATTGTGATATATAGAGAAATCACAATTTTTATGATAGTGGGTCATTCTTCAATTGTGATGAATAGAGAAATCACAATTTTTCAAGTATATAAAATTACTTCATAAATTATTTACATTTTTTAGCATTTTTATTTATTTATAAAAAATTATATAAATGTTATTTTGAAAGAAAAAAAATTAAATAGATTATAAAGGCAAATTTGTCATTTTATCAAAATATAAATCATATCATCTTGTTATCTTTTGTGTATCAAACACTGAATATGATAAACTAATCTTATCAAGTTTGTTATCATGTGCACATCAAACATATGACATGATAACTTTTTATCCTGCCCATATCTTATCATGTCTTTATTATGCTCCTTATCCTATCATGTATCTATCATATCCGGTCCATCAAACGGGCCCTTAATCTTTTTACTAAATTAATTTTCAATTTCAATTACATCAAGTTCACATATATCATAGTGTATTAAGTCTAAAGGCTCAGATTCTCTAACTACCGATTTATGTGAACTCTTAGTTATTTTAGCTTGAATGCAAAAATCACATTTTTCAAAATCTTTTAAAGATAACTTTGGAATTAAGCCTAAGTTACTTAAGTTTGAAATCACACATTTGTTCATATGACAGAGTCTAGCATGCTGATGACTCTTCATCATATGCATATTTTTCATTGTTTTTAATCTTATTTATCTTTAATCATTAGTTAATTTAAGGAGTTATTTGATATACTTTGTTGATTTTAGTTCTTTGATTTAATGAAAGTTTATGTTCTTATTTCCTTGATTAAGTAGAGATTTTTCATAGTTTTGCATTATTTCTTTGTTTTAGTGCAATGCTAAATTTTTGTGAGAAATCAACATGACCTATGTGCAGTATTTTATCCATATTTGGAGTTGTAGATGTCGAATTGGAGTAGGATCCATAGCTACAAGTTTCATGAAGACACTGGAACCAAATTCATACTCGAAAGAGAAGACAAATGCAGTATAAGTCAGACAATAGATGTTGTGCGCCTGAAGCGCAAAAACCTGCGCATGGGGCACATTTCGGCCTTCCTGACTCTGTCCACTTGCGCCTAAAGCAAAAATTTCGCGCCTGGGGCACGTGGCACGCAGCTGAATGTATAAAAACGCAATTTTTTTCACTTTCTAAGGATCTTTTTGACTATTGGGAGACTTGTGTCATAGCAGAGAAACTCAAAGACGGCCGTTGCTAACACCATTGGAGCAATTTTATCAAGAACCATTCATGAATCTTTCTTGTAATTCTTCTCTAATCTCTATCTTTTCTATCTTTGTCATGAGTAACTAAACCCTATTTTTTAGGGATGAGTGTAACAAGATGAAACCCTTATTTTTCTAATTTGATTTCTAGTTATATGAATGAGTTTATTGAATTATTTTTCTCATCTCTATGCTTAATGCTTTTTATTGCTTGATCAACATTAAAATGTTTTACGATTCGTATTTTGAAACGGAAGTGGACTTTACGAATGCTTGAGATGAGAAATTCATGAATTTGTAGTCTAGGGATAGATGCAGGTCATGAAACCAATTAAATTAGTTGCAAAAGCAATAGTTTAACAAGAGAATTCATGTACGGTAAGGCTTAATTCTAATCTTAAATTCACTAAGGAATTAGGGGTTACTTTGGAATAAAAGTTTTTGTCACTAAGACATTAGGGCAAGAATAATAAAGAGAATTCGGTAATAATTCAATAAAGGAATTCAGTAACTAGGATCCAATTAGACACCAATGTTGGATTCGAAGTGAGACTCATCCCTAACATTTTTCTTATTATAAAGTATCAATTTTATTACTGTTGTTAATTTCAAATATTATTTCAATCAATTCAGAAACTTTTTGTTTAATTTTAGTAATTAAATACAATTCGATAGTAAAACGCAACGATTCAATACACTTGTTGAAACGATATCACATGCCAAATATTATAATCACACAACATGTAAGCAAAATGATACATTTTATTGATTTCAACATTCAATTTAAACATGCCATCATTGGCATACCCTTTCCCAACAAAAATACCATTTTTAGAAATGGTGTACAAATTTACCCCTATAGACTGAGTAAACTCTGCCTTATTGAGAAAAAACCCATAAACCATATTATTTCTTATTTTTGGAGTGTGCATGACATCCTTTAGAATTAAGGTCTTTCCAGAGGTGAATATTAGTTCCACATCTCCAATACCAGCAACATTAATGGTGTGGGAATCTCCCAACAACACTTTCTTATCTTCAACAGCAGTGTATGTTTTAAACATAGCACAATCATAACAGACATGGCGTGAGGCGCCAGCGTCTATCCACCATCCATCTGATCCACCAACAAGGTTTATCTCAGATATCATAGCAATGAATTGCTCTTTTATCAAGTTCGCCTGTTGAGCAGGGTCTGCCTTGTTCCTACACTTGTATGCCATATGACCCTCTTTCCCACAATGAAAACAGAGAAAAGGTGGGAGAGGGTCATTTCAAGGAGGTGGTTGTTGCGTTATAATTGGGACCTTTGGAGAGTTCCCATTCTTTTTGTTGTTCTTTAAAGTGTCATTCTAATTCTTTAGTTGTTTGTCGTTTGGCTTCAAAAACTGCTCCGATGAATTTATTTTTCTTGTTATTTGCAACAAGAAGAACATCATCTTTCCAGTCTTACTTACGGGATTCCTCCTCAATTCTAAGCCGAGTTATCAGACTTTCTAGAGAGAATTCTTTGGTTTTATGTCTGAGAGAATTTTTAAAATCTTTCCAGCAATGGGCAGTTTGTCGATAATAAGAGCAATTTAAAACTATTCATTTAGGGACATACCTTCAGAGATGATCTCGTGAGAAATTTTATGGATTTCATGAGACTGAGCTTCCACTGATCTGTCATATGATATTTCAGGTTGCGACTAACAGCATACTCTTTGGCTCCAGCTTCCTCAATATCATATTTCTTCTTTAGAACATCCCAAACATGTTTAGTAGTATTGCTGTCGAAACTGTAGTAATCATACAGATCATCAGCAAGTCCATTAAGAATATAATTCTTACATAAGTAATCATTATGTTCCCATTGGGTTAATTCAGCAGCTTTCTTATCCTTTTCTGTTTGTTCATTTGTTTCTAGAACAACAGGAATGTCATCCTTCAGAACGTTGGCAACCTTTTTCGTGGTTAGAAAAAATAACATCTTTTCTTGCCATCGTTTGAAGTGACTTCCCTCAAACCGAAACAGTTTGTTGTAGTCAGAAGCAGAAGAACTTGTCCCAATGATTTCGTCGGTAGACATGACAGTATGAAACGTCTTAAAATTGTTATTTTTGAGTTTCGAAAAACTTTAAAATCAATTTATGCCACCGAAAATATTATTGGGTTTCGTCGTGGACTAGATCGCTCTCTTTAAGACGTTTCGCGGCACTGCCCAAATTGTGCAACGCAGACTATCAACCACGAAGTCCCTAGGATAAAACAGCTCAGATACACTGTATCGGAGTTCTACTGCACCGTAGAAAACCGTTCTAGAATTACACCCTCAATATGGCAATTGGATGATTGTCACTCGTAATATGGTACTAAGACCACTCGAAAGAAAAAGAAGAAGTGAGAATGAAAGGGGGAGAAGTGGAGAAAAGCCTTGGATGCGGGGAGCTTTTGGTGTACTTTTCCAACTGAGGAAAACCCTCTATTTATAGAGGAAATCCGCAACTGGTTCAAAGAAAAGCAATGATCCATCAGAACGTGCGCTCCAAACTGTTTGACCACAAAAATGTGCGCTCCAAACTTAGGGTTTTGATCGGGCAGTAACATATGCGTGAGACCAAAGATTAGGGTTTTGATCGGGCACACAGATGCACAAAATCAGGAAGGAAGACTGGAACAGATGTTGAATGTTGACTCGGTAGAGGACAATTACGTAATTAACATATCAATAAGAGATAAAAACGCAATCATTTATTTAATATTAAATAAATAAATAATTTATTAATTTTTTATAACATAAAAAATAATATAGCACTTAGCCCAAGCCGGCTAGATGGCAGCGGCAGCGTGCGCGCGCATGTGGTGGTCAATTTTGCATGCGTTCTTCCTCCTTTGCAAAATTGGGGTACCCTTGGGACACACCCCAAGTTTCATACCTCCACCTTATAAACACTACTAGTGTGTGATATCCCTCCTATGTGCGACTTCCTTATTTTTCAATTCACAACAACACTAACTCTCATTAATGTCATCATTATTTTCAACAATCTTCCATTAATATCATCATCATTTTCAACAAAAAGCGATGCTCCATCATTCACTCTAGCTATAGGAAAATGATCATTGATGACATGTCAATATAGCATAACGATGAAACATATACTTTAATCTATTAATCTATTTTTGTTAAGAAAAATTTAATTTATATATATTGTCAGTATAAAGAGTTTTTACACTGACAGTGAATTTTACCATTCGATATTAAAAAATGTTTGACTTGTAAGCAAGATCGTCTTAATGTTTTTGGAGGTCCTATTCGAATCTAAAATTTGGGTCCCTAAAATCACAAAACCCTAACATCAAGATTTTCAAGACTTTTTCATTTGACGGTGGATTTGTGCACCTGGTAAACTGCAGCCACTATCACAGACTTAGTGGTGGAAATGTCTATTTATTCTAGACATAAGGTGTAAATATAAAAAATTTGTGTTCAATGTACAAAATTAAAGATATCAATGTAAATGTTATGGTATATTATGTAAAAAAAATTGAGACCCTCCCTAATTTGGGATCCTGTGTCAATGTTCTGCTTGCACGCTTTAATCGACTTCTCTGCTTGTATGGTAACCAACTTTAAAATAATAAACATGAGTGATTGTGATGTGCTAACGGTGTAAAATATTTTACACAGTTAATACATGCAAATTAAACTCTTACAACAATAGAAAATACCTACATGGCTTCCGTGATGAAAAACAATGTTATAGCTCTTGTTCCGTCCTCCACGATGCCCCATATCAAAAAATGTTAAGACTCACTTGACCATTTCTTAATCACCTCCTCCATATCAAAAATGAAAAATTAGAAAAGAATAATGCACACTTACAAACAAAATTAAATAATTCAACAACACATGTAATTCAATAATACATTATACGGAACACAACAACACATAATACAAAAATTATGTAACGTGGAAAACACTATGACCAACCATATAATGTATTATTGAAACTAACACAACCATCATCCCGCTTAAAACACTATGACCAATAAACTAACACAACAAATGGGGATCATAAGTGAGTTTTGGGTATGATGTGATGCATGGCGGTAGTTTTTCAATCAATTATTCTTATAAATTTGAATATTTATAAATATTGAAACTTTTTTAAGTTAAATTGATATATTGAAGAATCATAAATATTAGTTTAAAACTTTTTAAAAAATTCACATTCAAATATAATTTTTAAAATCATATTCGTACAATTATATTCAAGTCTAACTTATTTAAGAATATTTTTATAGAAATTGATAAAAGAATACTTATGATGAATATATTTTTAATTTTTAAAGTAATATATAAAGAAAATGAAGATTTTATCTAAACCCACGGAAATCCTCTTCTAAATTCCAATACATTTTTTAAATTCCCCCAAATAAAGGGCAAATAAAGGAGATTTTGTGTTACCCTCTTCTAAATTCCAATACATTTTTTAAATTCCCCCAAATAAAGGGGATTTTGTGTTACGAAGAAAAGTAAACTCTTCAAAGCCTTCCCCCCACCCTCAAATTTCTTCCTTCCTTCCATTTTCTAATACTTTCACAAAACACTCTACTCTTCTCTCCTCCTAAACTCTCAAACATAACCTAACTGAATTGCACCACAAGAAATGAGTCAAAGAACTGAGTTGTTGCCACTCTCACTTATTTTCCAAACTTTTCGCTCATACCTGCATTTCGTGAACTCAATCACTTGTGATTCGAAAACTCACCCTTCTTCACATTCAAACACTGTTTACTGACAAGAACCCTAAATAAGAAATCTCAAGAACCCTAAATAAGAAATCTCTAGTATGCAGAGAGAGTGTCACGGTCAAGACCACACAAATGAGGAAGGTATACTCTCTTTTTTTCCACAACTTTATCAATGGTACTGAATAGAGATACTGGTTGGAGTTTCAAGAAGGAAGCTTAAGAAATTTCTGTGTGACTGTGCAATTGCAGTCTCATCTCTGCCAGTAAAACATCCAAACCTTGTCACCATAAATTAGCAAGTGTAATTAACCCTTAAATAAAATATTTTTATTGATAAAAGAAGTAAGTGACGTGTTTGATATATTAACAAATTTTTTTATGGAGATTTTCTATTAAAAGTTAGTCACTTGTATATTGATTACAATTCTTTGAAGGTCCTAAACAGGAGCTTCTTCGAAAGTGCTAACAATTCTCTAACAGCTCAATTCAGTTTGTTACTTCAATCTCAAACTGTTCAGTTCAAAAATATAAGAACTTGGTGAAGCAAACCAATAGAACAGTTCAGTTCAATCACACATAAAACACAGTTTAGTTTGGTTCATGCTCCAAATTTTTGGTTAGACCTAACTCAATCATACAAAAGCACATTGTAGGGTGTTGACTACCACCACTAATCCCATCCAATGTGAAACTCTAAACACACGCAAATTGTTTATCCACCAGTTCAATTTGGTTCAGTTTTCCTTTTGAACCAAACTATGAACAGTCCTAAGTGATCAAAAACATTAAAATACTTTCAATGAAATTCTTAATTTGAAATTATGATTTGGTAGTTTGCAAACAGACAGCTTAAATGGGAGGCGGAAAAAATAAGGCCAGTAAGCTTTGTGTATCTAAAATCAATAGAACCATACCTGATACGAGCAAGAGATAGTTTCTTATACATAATTTTATTAACCAGTATCCACTAAAATAGTTTTCTTTTGGGGGAGAGGGGTTGTTGTCTTACATATGGTTTTCATCGCTATAAATACCACAGTTTTAATGCAATTGTCTTAAAAAAATACAAAACAGCCAGATAGCATTTTGCTCAAGAAATCTACAAAATGTTACAACATGTATGGCAGAAAGCCACAAAAGAAACGAAATCTAACCCCAATATTACAACAAGACTGCTGCTCTGACTGAGTATCATTGAAAGAAACAGAAATGCTGCCAACCCGATCTCAATGAGCTGAGCCAACCCGGTGAAACCTACAAGCTCCGATAGTCTATGACAGTAACTTCTTCTTCTGGGGCATCCAAATCTTGATAACTGCCATTACCAATGGGAAAATTAGTAGATATTCCACTAACAGTCAATACCAGACAACAAACAACTCAATATTTTGATTCCACAAACAGTCAATCACAGACAACAAACAACTAAAGATACACGAACAGCTTGTTTGTTTCCACAGATGATTATTTCCACCACACAGTACTTTTAACACTCCAACAGGGAGCTTCATTCCTAACATCCAGTCACACAGCAGAAATCCAGAATACCAAACACAAGCAAAATTGATTTTATTTTATGAATTGGTTTTGCAAAATTGATTTTTGGTTAAAAGTGACTTAAATATAAAGTGGTTTATGTTTGAATAGATTCACCTAAAAGTGAGTTCAAAATAAATTTAAGTGTACATATTTTTAGGGAAAAGCTGGAAATCTCATCTCCAAGTTAGCATAATTCTAAAACTAAAACAATTCTACTGAAGAACATGCAAAAATCTCTTTTATGGATCTGGAATGACTTTTTCGTCTTACAAAAGTGATTGTGAATCCCATCAAGCAACCATTGACTAAGCCTTCTTAGGCTGGGTAATAAAAGACATAAAATGTTGCAGTGCAGATTAAGGTCTAAAAATTACATGAGCACGGAAAAAAGAGCATGATTGAAAGATACCAAAAGGGAACATATAAACATGGATCCTTCAGAATAATTACCTTCGCATCCGTCGAGGGTCGGATCTAAAGGCTGGAGGAACAGCAATTATAGAGGCCTGTCCCCCCATGTGGGGACCCGCACGCATCATCATTCCTGATGGATCAAATGAAGATGATCCTTGATCCCTAAACATCTGCATGGCAACTTCTGGTGGAGCAGGAACAAAGGGTCCCAAAGGCCTGAACAAGTGTAAATTATGTAAGCACCAACAACTCTCAATAAAGCAATTAATTGGAAAGATTAGATAAAAGTGAAAGGGCAACCAACCCAGCACCAGGTACAGGCATCAAAACTGGAGGAGGGGGCATATCTGAGTTGAATGGAGGTAAAGCAGGCCCTCCATATGTATCATACATCGTTTCATCACGGTTTCCCAACTGCTTTTCACGGGATGGGGAACTGTCAGGCCTATCTCCATTTGTTCTGTCACTCCTATCCTGGTCTCGCCGATTCCCCCGGTCATCTTTCAACCGGCCATCCAATAATCTTCTCTTTAAAGAGGTGTCCTTCTGTATAGAGGGAAGGAATAAAATGGACAATGGGTATTTGAGGATCAAACCATAATGACTTTGTGCAGAAATATATTGCAAAGCTTGAACCAAAAACAGCAGCATATATATAGACGGAAATATTAGTAACAAAATTGCTAATTTCACAAGATGTGCAAACCACATCTGCAATGTTGCTAAAATGCTATATTAAGGATAAACAGGAGACCAAAATGATCTCAAAAGAATCAAGAATTATCATTTGCAATATTTTTCTTCAAGAGATAAAATTGTATGGTAAATAAAACTGCCATTCTACCTGAGGTTGCTGCATGACAGGCATTGAACCAGGAGCAACAGGATCACTACAATGAAGGTGAAGTCAACATTAGTGGTATTTCCACAACCACGTGCCAGACAAACAACTAAACAAAACAAAAAAGCTTAGTTAATACTTACTTCATGTAATTTTGAAAATAAAGATCTTCACGCAATTTGGATGTTAGTTCCAACACAAGCTCTGTGTGTTTTAGCTTGAGATGTTTGTACACAAACTCAACCGCATGAAAAAGCTTTGTGCAACCCTTGGCTCCACAACCATACTTCCATCCATACTTTTCATCCCTAATTTTTCTAACATGTGGATCCAACACATCAGCTGCTGCAGCATCTATCTTCTCCTTTGCAGTCATTACTTCCAATGGATCCTGGCCATCCAACCTTCTCTGCCAAAATGAATCAAGGTTTGGCTCCCATTCTGACCCCAATTTACCTGTTTCTTCATGCCTTGCTCCTTCTGGTCTCACATGCCTAAAACCCTTGGCCTCGTTAGTCTCAAGCATTCCATAATAATCTACACCATGAATCCGCCAAAGGTATGTTATAAGTGTATCCAGTAGCTCAACACCCTCTAAGCCCTTGATAGATGTTAGGCCACGGATAATTATTACAGGGCCCACAGATCCACTGTGAGCCTTATCACCATTTTTGTTGTGATCACTGGTACATAAAATATTGTCTTCAATCCCTTTTTCTTTGTCAAGTTTACGAACAACAGCCTGAACCTGTTGAATATCGGCTTGTATCCTTCTAGGTTCAGAACTGACAGGGTGAGCTTTTGGAGCAGCTGAGAAATCACCATCCTTATTAGATCCCCTGCCATATCTTCTTCGTTTACCACCGGCATCTGTTTCCTCCTCTGAATTTGGCTCACTGGCTTGCTCTGATCTAATAGATGCAGTGGAGTTTAAACCTGGATTTCTGAATAAATCATAATTCAAGTACTCTCATTATTCAATCTATTTTAATAAGCATGAAGAGGAAGAGAAGGCAGAAACACACACAGAATGAGATAGGACAACAACATACAGGTCTAGTGTTCCACTTTGCAAATCAAGCAAAAAATCCTTTGCCAGGCGTCTAGCATTTTCATTCCTCCTAAAAGATGATGTGCCAGATAGGATTGACTATAATTAGATATCTTTAATCAAAATATAAATCTGCCTGACTATCTACAAACCATCTAAGTTTAAATACTATTATCTCGCACATCAACATGTAGAGGAGGCAGTGTTCAGCTCTCCAATAAACTACAAGATCTGATAAACTCACCTTTCAATTACTGTAAGTAAGTTTGTTGGATGATATTTATCTTTCAACCTACATCAAAATTTAAATCAAATAAAGGAATGAACACAAAGTTGTTTCTACGTGAAACAAGATATGGTTTATACTTAAGAAAAAAAGATAATTTCAAGAATCAAATGAAATTTCAGCAGCGAGGAAAAATACATACCATTCCTCACCCTTGTGAGCATTGAAATAAGCTCGTTTTTGTGTAGAAATATACTCTGATTTGTACTCTTGGTATCTAGAAATAATGAATTATCCACAAATTCTTTAATACCAAGAACTTAAGAAAAACACAAAATGATGTTAATTTTTCTAAACATACCTACGCTCAGCTTCAGAGGGCAGTATATCATCTTCAAGCTCCTGAATGAATTGCTTATAGGACATCAACCCCTCTCTGAAATAATTCACAAGCTCTTCAAGTGAACAGACTTTCCCCAAAGGATTACGTTGTCGAGTTCAATAGATTAAAATAAAAGCAACCAACATCCTATGAATCAGCAATAACATAATCAACATTGAAGTGAAACCTCCATAACTACCCTTGATGGGGATAAAAGGATTTTAACTGTAAGATGATTTTAATTCAGGATTATGAATTCCACAGGCTAGTAAGCACTGAAAACATGCATCAGGACTTTGCTCAAGTAGAAATCCTTCCTCAAGGTTCAAGCAAAGGACAAAATGAAAACCTTTCAAACAAATTAATTTCCTCAATGACGAAATGCGGCAGAACATTTCTCTAGTGGAAATTTTTCCTCAAAGTTCGAGCTAAGAATAAAATACCAATATTGTCAAACAACCTAATCTCCTACAAAGAGTGAGATGATCACCATGAGTCCAACTGAAGCATTTTCACATTAAGTGGGGTGGACTACATGAATCAAATGATGCCAACTACAAGTGCACCATTTCATTATAGAGATTTCTAATTGATTAGGACTATAAATTTATTTGGCCTCCCACTATTTCTAACCATTTGACTACCATCCATCCAGTTTAACTCTTACTGATGCTTTTACAGGTATACACCATACATGTCAAAATCACTTGAAGACAAGACTCCGACATTTTTTCTATAATAGGATAGGAACTACCTGGAATTTCTTTCAATTGCTTTTACAGGTCTATCGCCCAGGCACTTTAACAAGGCTAAAGATAAAATAATAAATAAATATAAAGCAAACCTGAATGAAAATTCCAACAAGGAAATGGGGCAAAAATGAATTACAACCACAAGCATAACTTTACTTCAAGACAAATTGAGAGAACAATTAGAGATGGTTTAGGCATATCATATTTAGAGTACATGCCCTAAATACATAGTAGAATTAATAAGAGAGAACAGGGACTAAAACCAAAAGTAATCATAACGAAGTTAGGAAAATGAATATGGTTGCAAAAACCTACATGAAACTTGTTGGATAAGAATGAAATGCAAGAAATAGAAAAAGAAAGCAAGCAAGCAAGGGAGAAACAGACAGATAGAATAATAGTGTAAAATTTTGTTTTAATTTTTGTCAAGAAATTTGCCACAAACTTTTATTGTTAAATCTCAGCATGAAGGAGAACCAGTTATGGTCGAATGCATCAGTGTTATAAAGGTAATGTAAAAGTGAACTTACCACTAGAATATCCTTTCAAGATTCAATAAATGGAGGTTCAATATACATGAAGAAAACGAACACTAGGAGAAAATATAATCAATGAAGATAATTTAGTCATTTTAAAACCTTTCTCATGTACAGAAGAATGAGAAGATTTGTTCATGGATGCATTATGTTTTCTTATGGCTACTTTTTTTGACATTTTCACTCACAATTTCTTTTTTCATATGTATCTTCCATAGCCTGATTGCTTATATCCAAATATGGTTTTGTTTATAAGTTCAAAGCTCATTGGAAAAAGTAAGAGCAATCTCCTGCTTAAAGCCTGAAACAAATCTTTCCTCTAAGTACACAGAATGCGATAAAGCCCCAGCCACCAAAGAAGACTCGGGGACTGTTTGAAAAAAGTGGCAAATTAACAAAATGGGGAGTCTTTCCCCTCTTTACCACTTCTCTCAAACAGACCCTTAGTGTTCTTAGACAACAACTGCCCTCTGATACTTTCCAGTACTTAGTTCCTCACAGAGTGCATTCGTTTGGATCCATTTGGATCTGAGTTCCATATGCCCTTTATGACCAAAGGAGAATTAGGGTATCGACATCACACTCACGCACATAAACATCAAATTCCTCCAAGAACATGCATAATGTCACCTACATGTGGCTCAACAAATAGTAGCATGTAACAGAGAACTGGTATAAGCCTTGTATAATCACTATAACAAGTTGTATGTTCAAATGAAGACACCCACTCAAGATATTGGAACATTTCCATCCAAGATTATTGAAAATTGCTTAACAGCATAAACCTCTAGATCCGAAGTTTTTGATCCTGCACTGTGCAATCTTAATATATTGGCATGCTTTCCATATTTCCTTTGTCAACTAACTACCTTCCCGCCCACCCACCCCCGGACCCCCAATTGATGAGATTCGTTGCCTTGCTTCCCAAGAAATACATGATACATGCAGGTAATATTAGTTATTCATAGTTTATGGTAAGTAGTAAACTGACCTTCGTGCACCCCCACTTGGCAAATCTCCATAGCCACGGTTGGCATCCAGATCTGCAAAAATGAACCCATAACATAAAGAGCATATTAACAATACATTCACACTTTACCCGGAAAGAAAAGTTAGACATACTTGATAGCTCGTAAAAGTTATTCTATAAAAACCTTACTCAATTAATTGATAATGAGATTTTGAAAGAGAGAACGGTAAACTTCAAACATAAATACCAAACACCAGCCAGGGAGACAACCCCCCTCCACCAAGAGATGAGGACAGAAGGAAAAAGACTCTATTGGTTTAAGAATGCAGGGGAAGTGAGGGAAAGAATACCCTCTTAGGTCAACAAAAAGCAAAACAACTTTTTACATCCAAGGTTTATTTTCTTTTTTTATGACTGCTGAAAAGCCACATGCTTGTCATTGAATGTCACAAAATTATAGTGCAAAAAACTGATTCGATGCTCAGTTTTGAATGACAAGATTGGAAAGAATTTGACTGCATAAGGTGAAAAATTAAAGGAATACGAATTCAATAAAGGAAAAAGAAAAGAAATTAAGTAATTTATAATGAAGCGTCTGAACAAGTAACCTTTCAATATACAAGTTTTTTATTAAACATGATGCATAAAATAAAAATCAAATGACTTTGGAGCATAGTTATCAAATGGCAACCCCAAGAGGCCAACCTCAAAATCACTGAATAGACTAAAGAACAGCCTTGAATATTATAGGATTATGATACATATCTATGATAATGAAATCTTTTAAACAGTATGTTTGACACGTCTGGACTAATCATGTCAATTCACTTACTACTAATACTGAATGAGCAGTCAAAAACAACTATCAAATTGATTGTTACCATAGTGCGCAGCAACTCAAATTAGAGTAATAGCAATATCAGCGGAGACCCACTTACAATAGCAGTACTTTTAATTGAGAATTTCTATGAAACATGAGTCAATTCGACATGTACCAGTACATTTGGTCTTTAAATTAATAATTAAATGAGTTTTTTTTTTAAATTATTTCCCATCATTTGTATATAATTATAATAACTTAATATTATTTACCAAAAGTGTCAGCAAAATAACATTTAAATTTTTATTCACTATTATTACTCATAATAATGAATATTGACTATTTTTACGATAAAATGTAAAAAATTAGAACAATGATTATAAATAACGAAATTATGTTTTTAGTATGCAATGATCGTTCATAAAATACAAAATTCAACAAATAGCTTTTTAGTTCAGAAAAATGATCGTTAAACCTTTAATTTGTGAATGTACTAGAAGCACCCCCTTTTTAATTAGGTTTTATGTGTTGTTCAAAGCAGTAGACAAGTACCACATTTAATGCCTTCACTGCACATAATTATCCTCCCTAACATAGAATGTACAGCTAGCTTAGGGTGTGAGAGCAAATCTTCCTTGTAAATGGAATAATGCCCCTAAATTTGCTGTACAGTTTCAAAATAGTTGAAATAAAAAATAAAAAAATAAAAAATAAAAAACAGATCATTCAAGCAAGCATCCAAGTACATGAATAACTAACAGTGAAACCATGGCATAAAATTAAGGAAAAAAACTAATTTATTATGTATTAGTAATTAAAAATGGGATTTGAAGAGTTTAACTCAGTTCAGTCAAAATAAAAGGCTGAAATTAAAACTAAAAATAAATTGCATATAATATGTTTTAAGAAAAACCATATTTGCTAATTAGTTGCAACTATACCAGAAATTCCATTTCGATATCCGGCCCTTCCAGGTCGATGTGCAAACCTGCCAGCAGGTTTCTCATCTGCATAACCAGGCCTTCCACCCACTCCACGTTCATAGCCACCAAAGTGATCATAACCAAATCTGTTTTACTCATGGAACAAAGCAATTAAGGGGGGAAATATTAGCATAATGTCTGATGCAGTGCCTAGGGTGATATGAATGGAAAGAAACAAACAATACAGAAAAGTAGTGCATATCCTCTACTATAAATAGATTTTTACATTACAACAAACAAGAACAAAATCCTTCGAATGAATCCCATGATCACAGGAAAAATGAAAAAAGTATTACATGACTCTCCCAACATACAACCGTTCCTCATCAAGTAACTACAAATGGTGTAATTTGATAGACATCAGAAAAGTTCATAGGCACACAATTTCATTTAAACATGCCGTTGAATATAACTGTAGAAGATAAACAAATTTGACATTGCAACTCAATGGCATAATTTGAAGCATAACAAAAAATACAACTCTAATAAATCCAACATGACTTAGCCAACAAGACTTCTCATTATTCTAAATAAGATTTATTATTGAAGACAACAAATTTTGTAGGACATTCCAATTTGTTTGAAAGTTGAAGTAGGTAGAAAGGTCACAATTCAGGTAAGATTGTCATAGAGTCTAGAGACACCACATCAGAAAAGAAATGGAGCAAAATAGAGCAAAAAACAGAAAGGGATGACAAAATAGGATAACACCTATCATCAATGGAAAGAAGGAAACATATAGAAAACACAGCAAGCAATGCAATGTTCTTCCTCTGGGACCCTAATAAGTAACCAGTACAAGTGACTGATTGCCAGTCATATAAGCAGTAGAAAACAGTAGTTTGTATTTTTTTCCTGTTTATAGTAATCCACAACTGTAATTAAAACACGTGCTCATTCAAAATAATTGTCCATGAAGATTTCTAAAATCTATGATGACAAAACACTTTGACATCAATGACGACATCTAAAATCATCATGTCATTATTTTAATAAAAATAAATTCATACGTCCAAGTGAAAAAGAAAAAAAATTACACAAAAGGGAGGGCAAGGAACCCTCCTAAAACAAGAAATGAACACAAAACAACAAAGGAAGAAAATATCCAATGGAACAAAGCTTCTCAATCCGTGCGCCAAATGCCCAAGCATATCCCAAATCAAATGTTGTTTCAAAGAAGTCTCCATATAAATTAAGAGTTCCACTCCAACCAAATGCTACATGATAAAGTACATACTATCCAGCTAAGAAGATTTCAAACAACATAACTGTAATGACGACATATACTATCAATCCATGAGAATTTCAATGAACATAACCGCAGTGACAAACAAAATTTTCACCGCTACAAGAACATGTTCTCTTTTTCAATAAAGTAGTAATAGTGAGAGATATTATTACTACAGAAGCACAAGATGGCACCCCAAAAAAAAGTAAAAGAAAAGAAAAACATACAATACAATGAACTACGAGCTAGACAAAGAGTCTTCCGAAAAACAACCAGTTTTGTAAACAATAGTTTTTGCATCTTCTATATTTCCCAAGCTTAAAGTAATTGTTTTTTGAAATAAAGAACCATAAATTACTTAACACAAGTGAACAGCCAATGCAATATAAAATTTCTTGCCCAAAATTCAAAACCAAAACGAGTTGCCCTAATCTGCAGTTCATATAAATAATACCTAACCCTATATTAAATGCTTTCGATTACACAAAAATCCGCAATTACTAAACGATTTATGCACTTCTCATCATTCAATTCAAACCAAATTTCCTAAACAAATTCAATTTAATTTAAATTTGCATCACCTGTCGTCAGGTCCATGAGGACTACCCCTTCTTGGTCGCTTATAAGGAGGAGGAGAACGTCGAGGCGGAGGAGGAGAATATCTACGGTCACGGTGGTTAGGGCTAGGACTACGACGGCGCTTGACATCTCTATCACGATTATAGTAACCACCTCGTCCGCCACCTCGGCCGCCACGGTGAGGACGGCGGTCGAAATCCCTGTCGTCACGATGGTCTCTGCGACGAGGGAGAGGTGGAGGTGGGAGATCGTCGTCGAGAGGAGGAGGAGCGGCGGTAGTTGGAGATCGGTCGTGAGATTCGGGAGGTAAGTTAATTACCTCCGCCATTGAAGAGGGGAGAATGAAACCCTAGAAATGGAGAGAGGGAATGGGAAGAAGAGGGTGAAGAAATGGGTTGGGTTTGGGTTTTATGCGGTTTTGGTGAGGAATGAGATGAGATTGGGATTTGGGAGTGTGGTTTTTAGTTCTTTCCGTGATGGTATATATCTCCGTGTAGACCATCGTATCTGCGGGAAATGGGAGTCAATTAACCACTGTCACAAATTAACTAAAATATAATTTTAACTTTTCATCTTTTATTTAATATTATTCACTTTTAACGTGATATTCATTTTAATCTTTATTAAAATATAAATTTGTATAATTTTATAAAAGATAAATGATTAAAAAATTATTAAATAAAAAATTGAATATTAAAAAAATAAAAGACTTAAAAGAACATTAAATAAAAAATAAAATATTACAATTATATTTTAAGTTTAAATTTTTTAGATAAAATAGTAAATTTTAGAAATTTGTACACACAATGGTAGGATATTGAATTGAAACTTGGATGTCTAACTTACTATTATCGGTATGGCATTTGCGAGTTAAAATGCGACAAAAATTCTATTTTTATACTTTTAAAATCAAAAAATAAATAGTTTTCTTAAAAGAGAATAAATAGTTAATCAAATCTAAAACCAAAACAAAATAGTTAATCACATCTAATTTGTCCAAAA
>JBBPBP010009777.1:5042346-5091541 GCA_037974735.1 Cicer chorassanicum | reverse complement strand
AATGGAAAGCTTTTTTTTCTTTCCGCAAATGTTTGGTGAGAATTATAATATTTAATACGGATAGTTTTAGTTTTGTATTGATTAGAGTATCAAATTATGATATAATGAACGCATTTGTTTGAGTTTAAATAAAAATGATTTTTAGTTAAAAAGATTTAGAGATTATTTTTTAGAGATTTGTTGAAAAATAATTTTTAATATATTTGTATACAATTTTATAAAAGTAATTTTTTAAACTACAAAATTACTATAAAATACATAACTTTTTTAATTATCATTTCTTAGACACATTTGAAAATTGATTAATGTACCTTAAGTATTCCTCAAAAAGCAATAAAAGAAAAACATTTCTTATAAACATATGAATAATGTAAAAATACTATGTGGAAAAATTAAAAATGAGAAGAAAATTTACTTGATGAAAACCTATATCAAAATCTCATGGGAGGAGAAAAACAGTCACAACTGAGTGCGTGAAACTGATGCAGTATAGAGAAAACCCTAGTAAAAATTATAGATGACCATTTTGGATTTTCCAAAAAGGGTAAGAGTAACATTTTCTCTCTCATATATGGCAAAGAACGAATGATCATCTATTGCAAGTAACTAATGTGATAAGCTACTATTTTTAGTTTTTCATTTTTAGGCAAAAAAATAATTTTTTTTAACAAATTGATTTTTCAAAAAATATGAAACAAACACCATTCAAACATGAAAAATGATTTTTGGTTTATAAAAATTGATTTTTTTTTCATAAAAAATATGAGACAAACGCACCCAATAATATAAATAAATATTGTTGAAAATATATTTATCATTTATATTTATAAATATAGAATAACTTACTAAAACAATTTTTTTAAATTAAAAGCATGTGTTCATATGATATCTTGGTAAAAATGTTGGATCTTTTGTTGGGGGTATGCTGCAAATCTTGAACAAGAAGATTATGAAATTGATGATGATGAAAGTTGCACAAATAAATTCCAAAGTGTGTGTATCACACTAAGCTTTAGGTTCGATTCGCCCCCACCAATCTATATATATTGGATGCAAACGGGTTAACCAGCGAATCCCCTTCAGGATACTCTGGAATCCTTGAAGTGAATTGCACATTCACATCAAGCCTATCGATCAATGATAGTTTACAGAATAAAGTTCCTTCATTTACTCTCGTGCACGATAGAAAAGAAAAAATGACTCGGAAATACTTTTGACAGAAATTTAGTTCATGTAACATGAAAATTTGTATTCTGCTTTCTGCCTCTAAAGTATCTCTATTTATAGAGCAATTCATACCAATTAGTGAAAGAAAACAACTCTTCAACTCATACCAATTGGTGAAAGAAAACAACTCTTGAGAAATATTGTAACCTTTGGTAACTTAACAGATGCATTGGTTTGAATTAAACTCAAGCATTGCAACCACTTGACCAAGTGATACATTAAGTTATTTAATTTTGCTACATTAATATAGCTATTAGAGAATTCCAAATATATTTTGGAAATTCCCCTCACAATCCCCCACCATTTTCAAAATATATCTAAGTCCGTTATTCCGAAAATCTCATGGTTTCAGATAAAGGTATCTTACGATTTGAACTATTACTTAGTAAATTATGTTTTCACTCATCCCCGAATAGACTGGTAGACAAGCTTTGAACCAACCATTCATTAGAACAAGTGTGCATAACTCACACATGAAATCTCAGTATCATTGATTGAATTATAAATATGACACATTTGATAAGGCCCTGTGTCTCATATCCTTTTCATGAGAATTTAAGAGTCAAGCCCTTGAACTCTATGAAGCGGTCCACTTCATTCTCATATAGGTGGACTATATCAGAAATGTACCCATAATTATACATTCCAACAAATATATGTTATATGTCCATTAAGAGGAGACCTCATCCTACCACTTTTATTTTATGGTCCAAGTACTTTTACCCTTTGGGATGTATCTATTGTCAAGTACTTCAATCACTCTAATAGTGTACTTTCATCATTGAACTCAAGACTTGATGCTACTCAAGTGTGAGTTGATCGTTCCACCATTGGTGATTATTTAGACATGAGCATGTATCACATCCCTAATGATGTCTTCAACACCATGTTCTTTGTCAGACCTTTCGTCAAAGGATCTGCAAGATTCTTTTCAGTTCTTACAAACACTATGGATATCACTCCATTAAATCCTTTATATAGCTATGTCTTAAACCAATATACTTGGCTATAGCTTTTGATAGCGTGGATTAACTATCACAATGTATGGACACCGGTGCCATTGGCTTTGACCAAACTGGTATCTCATACAAAAAATTTCTTAGTCATTTAGCCTCTTTACTACCTACAACTAGAACAATAAATTCTGCAGTCATGGTGGTGTCGGCAATGCAAGTTTGTTTATTTGAACTCAAAGAAACTTCACATCCACCAAGGTTGAAGATCAATCCACTAGTGGAAGTATGATCCTCAACATAATTTACCAAACTGACATATGTATATCCTTCCAAAATTGAAGGATATCCACTATAGATTAAACTATAGTTAATTGTTCCTTTCAAATATTTTAATACTTTATTAATAGCATGCCAATGTTCTTTACTTGGATTGCTTGTATACCGACTTAATCTTCCAATAACATATCTATATCAGGTCTGGTATAAGTCATGACTTACATCAAACATCCGATTACCTTTTATATTCTTGATAGTGTTGACCAACTATCACCAAACTATGAAACTTTTGTCATTTAATCTCTTCACATTGTATCGCTTACAATTGATAAGCATCTCAATTATCACATAAACAAACTTTTATGTTATCCTACCTTTTAATATATTTAATAAGAATCTCAATTTAAAATTCTAACTCTCTTTCCAATATATCCAAGTTCAAGATATAATACATTGAATGCATTAAATATATATTGTCACAAGCTAACAAAACATGATCATAAAAATTTCTCATAATCAAATATCATAAGGTGAGTCTAAACATGTAAGTCATCTACTCCTTAACAAATAAGTATTCCTTTTATTTAATTTAAAGAAACCATTTCTTCATAGTTATATTATAACTAATGCATGCATCATGAATTCTATTTGTTAATTCAAGTTTCATATTTAAATATGTTCTATGGTAAATCCAAATAAGCATCACAATAGAAAATAAATAATGAATAAAATCATTAAGATTTTTTATTAGTTTCTTCCATGAACATTTGTCAACTTACAATAATTTCAAAATAGATCCAAATAATTTTCAATATCAAAATAAGCAAGAAATTGACAGATACTTTCATACTATCATGCACCCATAATACGAGTTAATCAATTCTAGACTTAATAACTTCTCACATGAAGCATTACTATATTGAAACATACACTTAATATTTATGACAATTTATTTTCACTACTTTTAAATAAATTAATGTATTAAATATGCATCTTAAATCATACATATTCATACTTGTCAATATTTAAGAGACCAAAATTATAAATAAATTTTCTTTCACCAGTCAATCATAAATTCTTGTTTTTAGTCTAAAAACATTAACCATACATAAACAAAAATTTCATCAAAACATATTATCTATAATTCCATATTATTAATTTTCCACATCCTATCTCCATATTATTATATATGCATCATAAAAGGAAAATTTATTATCTATGCATTTCAAACATGAATGTAATATATAAATGTATTAACACTAAATAACTTTCAGTGCCCAACCATGAATTTTCATATGTGATTATTTCCAAGACTTTAATTAATTTTTAGAAACCAAACAAGCAAAATTCATGCATAAACCATATTAAATTCACATACTTGAATATATATTCTAAATCATGCATATCAATCTAACCACATGTTAAGTTTAACATAAACAAATATAATTACTTTGGAGAACCACACGTGAATTTAGAACTTCAAACATATCATATATGTTCATATAAATTAAATGTGTACCTTTCACCATGGTCAAGAAAGTCCATCTCCTTTAAAAGTTGCAGTCATAAATAAATTTGATAATCGAACCTAAAGATTGTTGGATCTTTTGTTGGGGGTATGCTGCAAATCTTGAACAAGAAGATTATGAAATTGATGATGATGATGAAGGTTGCACAAATAAATTCCAAAGCGTGTGTATCACACTAAGCTTTAGGTTCGATTCGCCCCCACCAATCTGTATATATTGGATGCAAACGGGTTAACCAGCGAATCCCCTTCAGGATACTCTGGAATCCTTGAAGTGAATTGTACATTCACATCAAGCCTATCGATCAATGATAGTTTACAGAATAAAGTTCCTTCATTTACTCTCGTGCACTAGAGAAAAGAAGAAATGACTCAGAAATATTTTTTACAGAAATTTAGTTCATGTAACATGAAAATTTGTATTCTGCTTTCTGCCTCTAAAGTATCTCTATTTATAGAGCAATTCATACCAATTAGTAAAAGAAAAAAACTCTTCAACTCATACCAATTGGTGAAAGAAAACAACTCTTGAGAAAGATTGTAACCTTTGGTAACTTAACAGATGCATTGGTTTGAATTAAACTCAAGCATTGCAACCACTTGACCAAGTGATACATTAAGTTATTTAATTTTGCTACATTAATATAGCTATTAGAGAATTCCAAATATATTTTGGAAATTCCCCTCACAAAAAATGTCTATGAAAAAATGTCAAATTGGTGTTAAAAGATTGAATTTGTAATCTCAAAAACTTGGATCGCTTTGAGAGTAACCATTAATAATATCTTAATTAATAAATATTGATTAAAAGAATTATTCCTTTTTAATGAAATGATATCTTGATAAATTAACATTTTAGACTTAAAAGGAAATAATATATCTGAATAAAAAGCAACAAACTAAATCATATATTTTTTAAATAGTAAGTTTCTTGTTCATAATAGGTATTTAAATAGTAAGTTTCTTGTTCATAATAGGTAGTTTAGTTGATGAGTTTTAAGTAGGAGATCCAATTTCAAACAAAGACATCGAACCTTTTTTTTTATTCATTGAGCCTACTTTTTGTTTTTGACCTTATTTTTGTTTATGAACTTTCTTATTTTATGTATGTATTACAGAAGGAAAATCATTCTTTTTTTGACAAGAACATAAAGAAAATCACTGGTTGTTATTTTTATACGTGAATTATACTATTATAAAGGAATTTTTTTGGACAAATTATTAAACTAGATCTTTTGATGATTTAAATATGATACAATGAATATGTTTTTATTAACACATGGATAAATTTATATTAGATGGCTTTCAATTGGCTTAATATTCTTTAATGACTTTGAAATTACAGTATTTATGACTATTTAAGAATGTAAAAGTATATTTTTTGTTGTTTATTTTTTAGACCACAAAGAGTGACGTGTAAGGACGTTTGTTATAGATTAAAATCAAAATAAAAGTCATTTTGATATAAATAATTTAGAGATTTTTCAAAACACTTATTTAAAAAAATAAAACATAAAAAAATAATTTTTTATTTATTTAAAAAGTGGATTTTTAGTCAAATAATCTTAAATGAACGCATTCTAAATATTGAATATTAAGTTCACAAAAATCCTTAAAATAAATAGTATTGGTAAAAATGGTTCTGCAATTTTACTTTTGGTAATTAATTAATAATAGTAGTCTTTGACAGTGGTACAAACCTAAGTGACTTGGGCAAGTTCAGAGTACTTTACTAGTATTATATAGTGCATCGATCAAAATAATTCATTTGTTAATTTATTTTTACGATAGTTCATGTGGTAACACGTGTTTTTAAAAGGTTATAACATAGTATGTAAAATGAACGTATATCATTTCATATAATGTGACATTAATGTCACATATTGGCGACTAAAATGCATATGAAATTATTACTTAAAAATTATTCAATGTGTTTGACTTTCAAAGTAAAAGCTCTAGTGTTGTCATAAAAAACATAAATTTAATGAATCACATATATTTTGTATGATATAACATTAATGTGAAATACACTTTAAAAGTTATATGTTCATTTGATATATCATATCATAACTTTTTCTTGATAGAAATTAATGAATAAATCAATATAACTAATGTATGTATAGTTATCAATTCACCAAATTCATAGATTTTTTAATCAATATTCACAAATGCGAGTACCCTTAATTCCTTTATTCACTCTTCCAATGACAATGGCATTTCTTTCAACTCTTATGCCTAAGCATTAAGCTTATAATAAATGCTACTGGTATATTAGTTTTTGAGTTTAATTTGTATATACTAACACTCTGAAAATAGTTTTACATACAAATATATAATATAATGTTAATTTATAAAATGATATTTTTTGGTCAAAAGTGTGTAACTTAGAAGGTTATGTAATTAAATCCATTGAAATTATGTTTTGATGAATGTGAAATGAGTTTGATCAATAGTTCCAAGTAGAGGTATTTAAGTAAAAAGACTCTTTATCACTCTACATTTTTAACATTTGTACGACATTGCTCACTTTCCTCAACAAGAGGAAAGTCATATGAGACATTAATGAATCGAGGATACTTCGAGGGACTTTCTGTTATACTGAAGCAACCAAAAATATATAATATACAAACAATAATATACCTTAATATATTGTCAATTTTACGGTGCAACGTATTAATAGACTTCTTTAATTAATTAAAATATAAAATATAATAATAAATTATTCTATTATTTTAATATGGGTTGAGTGTTCATTTTAGTTAACTCGTTGAGAAGTCTCTTTCTATGTTGAAGTATAAATATTATGTCATTCCATTAGGTCAAAATACTCAGTTGTTTTACTGTTTAGGTTGGATTTGGAAATGATTCATGATGGGTTTAGTCATTCCTTTTAGTTAGCATGTTGAAAAGTCTATTTCTTTGTTGAAGTATAAATAGTATGGCTCCATTAGGTCAGAACACTTAATTGTTTTACGTACATCTAAAAGACGACAACAACTCTTACATCTTTATTGTTCATCATTCAAGCAAGGCTATGGATCATACTATCATGACATGTAGGGGTGGACAACAGGCGGGGTAAGGCGGATCCGGCCCAAAAAATCATAACAAGCTCAAATTGCAGGTGACATACTCATACCTAATTTCGCCCATATGATTATATGAGTTCATTGGTTTATGGGTGATAGAACAAAGTTTAAGATGAAGAATTGTGGTGCTAAAGTTTTTTAACAATAATTGCTACAGTTTCAAATAATGTAAATGTAATAGTATGATTTTTTTAATTTTATTTTAAAATCCTTATTTCAGGAAACATTTCATTTTTTTCTTAACAAATTTTTTCACTTTCCAACTCTATATTATTAGTATATTATTATTCTATATTATTATTATAGAGAATGTAAGGTCTGTATATGCATTAATTATTTTAAATTAATTATTCTATTGAAAAAGTGCACTAGCGCAATGCTTACTATGAATTCTGAAAAGGTATAGCATGCCTATGAATTTAGAAATGGTGGATGGATATTAATTATCGGTATGCATTCATTCTCAAGCGGATATGGCTACCATAGGGTTTAGCATTCTGATAAGCACCCGCCTATTTCAATCCTTGTGCAAGTGATTTTGGCACCGGTTTACCTTTTGTGGGTTTCTCGGTTTTCGATCGAGTCATGGATTCTATCCACCCTTAATAAAAAATACGATTTATATTGTTTATTATTATTATTATTATTATTATTATTATTATTATTATTATATGTTATATTTTTATATGTGATTTAAGTTTATTTTGAATATTTAACAAAAAAGACCGTTACTAGTTAAGATGTATATTTCGACTCCTGGAAATGTCATTCATTTATTTTATTTTTTAAAATTGTGAGAGAAAAAAAATAATATTGTAGAGAAGTCGATCTCGTATCATTTGCAAAACCATCATTTACCACCGCACCACTGACATTATATTGTCAAACAAAAGATATAGTAGAATATTTGAGAGAGCCATATGTCGTAATGATTTTTTACTATTGCGCAACACATTATATTTTGTTTGAAATAGTCAAGATTATAAATTATATGTTAATTTTGTTATAGAGAAAAACTGAACTCATGATATCCTTATCACTTCAACTCCTCTGAACAACTCCTCATAACCATGTTATCACTCCCACACCACTTTATTGTTCATAATTGTTTTTCTTTTTTATATGAATGATAAGAAGAAAGCTAGATGGTTGAAAGAGATTTTGCCTACTTATGAGAAGATTTTAGGACAAGCTATTAAATTGCCAAAGTTTGAAATATTTCAACTATAAAAACACTACTCAAATTAACATAGATATGCCTTACCATATTAATAATAGCCGGAATACTTATAATACATAGAATATGTGAACCACCAAATTATGCACACAAAAATTCTACAATATTTCTTTATTTTTCTCTCTATTTTCCATTATTCTTATATGACCATTTTCAATTTTTGCTATTTTTTATTGGTCAACACAAAATCAAGAGATGATAGATCATGTGAATTTTTTATTTTGCACAAAAATAAAATTAATTATGAATTTAATTATATGGAATATAATTATTCACTATTTGGAATTTCTAGACATATTGAAAATCAATATCACCATACTAGTTTGGTGGTCAAGAATCAACATATTTTTTAAACTTCTCTAACCTCTTTTGAATCAAATGATAGATATCACCATCGTACATAAGTAGATTGCTGATTTTAAATTCAGTTTGTCAAATCTTGTTCAAATTTCTACGGTGTTATATAAAGGCAAAAAAAAAAACTAAAGTCTAATAGTAAATATATTTTTCTCAAAGTTTTAATAAGCATAGATATCACAATAAAAACAAAATGTGTATATAAATAATCACGATAATATATAATTTTTAAAAAGGTAAATATGAACTTTTGGCCCCCAAGTTTCACAATATTGCAATATTGACCCCAATTTTGTTTTGTAAGTTTTTAAAACACTGAGCTGATAATTTTATTTAAAAAATGAGTCAATATAAACATTAAAAAAGAATCCACATCATCATTGACCGAGTCAGAGTTAAGGGGGTCATACTTATGCAAAGGGGTTAAAATTGATATTTTCAAACTAAGGGCTAAATTCGTCATATTTTAAAATTTTGGGGCTAAAGGTGCATTTTAGCCTAAACAAAAATGGAACTAAATCTTCAATTTCACATGACCCCATATTGGATTCTAATAATTCCAAAATAAATAACCAAAGTCAACCAACATAGGGACACATGGTAAACGGCTAAAACTATGTAATACATTTACGACATATTGATTACTCTTCAACTATTTATCAATTTCATCTTCTTTTCACAACTCATCATCTATCCGCACAAACGATGTGCGAGCTACCACAAGGGAAGCAAACAAATGCGAGTCATAATTTCTTTAAGTCTAAAAACAACAATACAAGTTTAAGAGAAACATCTCAAATTCATACCAATTCATTAATAAGCATAACATTTACTCATATAAACAACACTTATCAACATCATCAAAAACTAAAATAATCATATATCGTCAATTATCTGACACATTGTAAGATCTTGTCTCAATTTCACAATTAACTTAGTTCACTGTCTTCACTTCACAATGATAACTAACACATAAAACATTTGTGATGCAAGATGTAGAGATCATGAGACATTAATATTTAAATTAACAACTCTAACTATCATTATATTAAAGAGCCAAACTCATTTTGTACCTTAAACTACAAAAACATGAAATAAAATAATTGTTCGAAATAAAGGATACTCCTTGTTGTCCAAAAACCTCAAGAATTTAATAGCAAAGGTTAACAAAAAAGGTTGTTATTTTGCATAATAGAATAACATAATGAAATTACGAATTTACCAAATAGAGTTTAAATTTGATTAGTGATAGTTGATTATTGGGCGATTCTCCGTTTCTTTGTGGTTCTACAATAACAAACAAAATCGAGAACTATCAAAAAAATGAAAAAGTTGAGTATTCTAATGTTTAGGTTTGATTTCTCAAAGAATGACAAATTTAAATGGTACAGGGTGACGTTTTGTTTCATAAAAGATGTATTTATCATTTAGGGTTCAAATATGAAGATAAACTTCGGTTTAAAATTCAAATTCATGCCCAAATTAGTGGAAAAATGGTTTTACTTCTTGATTTGGTTTAATTTAATCAATTAGATTAATGACTCAATTGATTAGTAAAAGAAAATCAGGATAACTATTCATGGGCACACCCGATAATAGATTAGCAGAAACATCTAATTAATCAACCATAGATTTAATCGGTTAACAACAAAGTTTAATCGTTTAACTATTGTAAAACATTAATTAAAAGATTTCTAACTATTATATTTTGATGTCTAAGTATCCAAATATCTATCAAGTAGCAAGTAAGACAAATAAATAAATAAACAAAAAATGAGGTTTTGCATAACTTGTTTTAGATTGGTTTGATCCATTGTTAGCTCTACTCCTGATCGTTAATTGAATTGGAAGTTGTATTATGCAATATTGTTCTCCTCATATTTCCAATTTTTCAAATAACTTTATTTACTACACTACTTACTCAAAGTTGTTGAGGTTGCTTTTAGATCGTCTTACGAATTGCTATTGAGTCTAAATTGATCTATATGAAATAAAAAATGAATGAGCGAGAAATTCGTGACACTACAAAGATTTATTTGTACGAGGAAAAATTTAGAAATGGGATGTGAGGTAGAGCTTGACCACTTTGCTTTTGTTCTTATTTTTTAATTTCAGGTGCCCTTGTATTTTTGATGGTCAAGTAAGTTTATGTTTTAGAGTGAAAGGTTTTTAGGGTAAGAAAATTGTGTACCTTTATCTGGGTCAGATGTCTTTTATAGGACTATTTCTAGGATTTCTAGAAGAAGTCTATCAGGGTTATGAATTGTATGATATGTGATTCACATATCATTGTTTGACTCTGAATGTGTGTCTATGTTGATGGATGAAACCTGTTGCCATCAAGTGGCCTTAGAAAGAGGCTAAAGTGACTTCTGATGATAAATCACCTCATATCCCTTTTTTTTTTTACTAAAATGATATTCACCCATTCATATTGATAGAAATTACATCCATTGAAAACATTACAATTCAATATTATTACAACCGAAAAGAATGAATATGCAAACAAACTCACAACATTTAGGTTAATAGCGTAAAACGGAAAAATGTCTACAAATGTGACAAAGCCAACAAAAATAACAAAATTGAGGTGTTTGATGTACTCATGCCTCCGAAGCTGTAACGTTGATGACGACGTCAAAATCATTGATTGAATTTGAACTTGAATGAAGTTGATCTGTCAATCTGAACCAAAGAACAACACAACAAGATAGGAAAACGAAACGTTGCACCAAGACGAAGAACAAACACAGCGCCGCCAAAGGCAACGAAACCAGAAAAACGAAAGAAAGCTAAATATGTGTGAAAATAAATTATTGAAATAAAAAAAACAAGAAACAGTTAATAATATATTGTTATGTTGGATTAGGTTATGTTGTTATGTGTTAACTCAAGAATATGTCATGTTCACATATGAGTTGGACTAGGTTAGGCCAGAGTCCAACCTAGAACACAAGCCAACCCATCCATATTGTGGGTTCAATGTTTTTAGGGCCAACCCACCAATAAAATATTAAGAATATGTATTATTACAAATATTATATACATATGTTTTAGAAGTTTAAATATGTTTTTAGCCTTTGTAAAAATAACTTTTTTTTTTTTTTACATTTACTCCTTTTAAAAATACTTTTTTGATTTTAATCCTTGCAAATATATCAATATTTATTTTCGGTATTTCGTATGTTGTTTTATATCCTTGCAAAATTTATTCATATTAAACGGTCCTTAAATTTTTCATTTTAATTCTTATTTTAAGGAATTACGATGACCAAAATTCAATGTGAATAAATTTGCATGGACTAAATTAAAACATCAAAAACAAGAAACAAAGTGAAAAATAAAAATAATATATTTACAAGGATTAAAAAGAAAAAAATGATATATTTGCAAAATCAAAAAATATTTAAACATTTTTTACTCTAAAATGTGTTAAAGGCAATGTTTAAAAATGATATAAATTCTAAAACAACACCAAAACAATGTTTTAAAGTGAGAAATAAATATAAGTAAATAATTCAAGATTAAAAGGTCTACAAGATGGCAATAAAGCCTACAAATAAAGTATATTTGACCGGCAAGTTAAATGGTCTGAACTTAACCAAGATATCTCTACACAACAGCAGAGACTAATGTCTCGAGATACTGGAATTTATTTAAAGAATTGATTGCTCTCAATTTTATGTTTTTTCATATGCACCTTATATCATCCACTCATTTCCCACTATATTTGTAAATATGATCCATTTCGAACAAAAGCAAACGAACACAATACGAAAAGGTCCACCTCAAGCCACAGAGTATCATGCTTATAAGGTGTTTAAATGTGGAGGCAAATTATATTTAGGCTTGGTTTTCATTTCACAAATGACATCATTTTTAAAATAACAAAAGGGGAGGATGCAAAGAACATGAATGCTCTTACTCGTTTTTCATAAAAACAAAGTCGAGTCAGCCAAAAAAATTAAAAAGTCCAAATCAGAGTACTAATCCAAATAACCATCCATTTGCATCAAGTAACAAAGTTTAAAAACACATTTAAATAAATTTTCTTGACCATTTAAAAATATACTGCATGTGTCAAAACAAAATTCATGAACTGCATTTTAGGGTGCCTATGTACACATTTCACTGGTTGTAG
The DNA here is from genome assembly GCA_037974735.1 of Cicer chorassanicum. NCBI lineage: Eukaryota > Viridiplantae > Streptophyta > Magnoliopsida > Fabales > Fabaceae > Cicer > Cicer chorassanicum. The sequence continues at coordinate 5,078,730 of JBBPBP010009777.1, read as the reverse complement.
ACACATGCCAATATTTGTTAGCACTAAGCATTTTAGTAATGAATCAGCAAAATATCACTCTGCTTCAAGTGCTGCAATCTCATATCTGACTTCTTCTAGATGTTCATTGATGGCCATGACAGCATCCTGGACACTTCTAATAGCTTCATTGAGAGCGTTATCATACTCAGCATCTGCTTCTGCTTCTTCAGTCCCTGATGCTTCGGTGATCTCCTTAACATGAACACACTCATGCTCTGTTGGCTTTGTAAATTTGCAATTTTCATGGCTCACCAGTCGTTCAGATGGCCGACCGGCTTTCTTTAGCAGCTGAATGGTAGCAGTCTTTAAAGTGAAGTGATTGTCAGAAAAATAATCCCGAACATTTGAATGAAGGTAAGTGCAGTGCAAAAGCATAAAGAGTTCATAATCATGAAGGCAATTAAGAGCAAGCAGAATGACTAACTGGTATCTGAAATCATGTGAACTGTGCAAATTTTTCAAGGTCAACCAACGGCAAGCAACACCAGTACACCACTTGAGAAAAGGATGGCTAAGTAAATATAAAGCCCGATTTACCCTCTTAAAATATTTTCAGATTAATTTTCTAAAATTTATGTTCATTTTAAATTACTAATAAAGAGATGTAAGACTCACGTAGTAAATCATTGTGATAGAGAAAGGATGGAAGACAGGTTAGAAATAATATATTTTTAGAAACGATGAAAACAATATTTTGACATTTTCAAAGTTATTGAAAATGTTTCAATCTGTTTACAAAAATTGTGAAAGAAAATAGTGAAAAAAAATATTTGATATGTATTCTTTTATGTTTATTAGTTGAAGTGAAAAATAAAAACAGGAGCAAGTCAAGTGAAGTGATAGAGAAAGGATGGAAGACAGGTTAGCAATAATATATTTTTAGAAACAATGAAAACAATAATTTGACATTTTCAAAGTTATTGAAAATGTTTCAATCTGTTTACAAAAATCGTGAAAGAAAATAGTGAGAAAAATATTTGATATGTATTCTTTTATGTTTATTAGTTGAAGTGAAAAATAAAAACAGGAGCAATTCAAGTGAAGTGATTCAACAAAATCATGGATTGAGATCTCTAAACTCCAAAGTGAGCAATTCACTTAAGAGAATAAAGTGCGTAATATCAACCGTTTATAAACAAGTCAATAGATTATATGCACATAGACAGTTACAATCTTAACCCTTAATTTGCTCACTTTACTAACTTATCACTTTAGAGAAGCCTAATCCCAAAATCATTATTGATTTTACCTTAGTGTGATTGGAAATGTATCTGTGTAGAAGTGACATGTAAAATCAAATCAGTCCTGCATACAATGCTTACTAAATGAAACTGGAGTACAAGAAACCTGGGAAACATATCAAAAGATGTCTAAGTATTGACCAGCCCTTTGAGGATTTTTGCTTAGGGTAAAATTACAAGGGTTTATACATACATGTATGTAGTATGTTCTTGGTGGTTAGTGGCCACCTTAACATAGGATAAAGGAAGTGTTGTCTGATTTTGCATCATGACTGAAGTTTTAGCATTAATAAAGAAAGAGAAATTAACCTAATCCAACCACGGGTATATTTGCATAAAAAATTGTACTGCAAAAAGGGGATTTGAGGTATGCAAGTCCTAAAAAAAGAAGAAAGAAAAAGAAGCCTTAATTTTGGTATGAGACTTCGATACACCGACTCAGCATCCCAACAGGATCAATTTACAATGTTACTAATACTAATTATTGTAGTTGATTAAATTAAACATGTTTTTGAGCCTACCACTTTATTAACGAAACACTTCAATGCTTCAATGCGTTTTAACAATAGAAGAACTGCTGAAGAGCCAATTGTCAAAGAGTTCCCACTCGATATTCCAATAATACAATAGAACATCATAAACATACAGGGTAGCATGTTTAAGTTTAAACATAAACATTACACAAAGAGAAGATATAAAAAGAACACAGTACAAGAAAGAAAACTCAAACTAAGTGATCATAGCTTCATGCATCAATACCAACAGGTGAAGTTTGTTTTTAGTTGAAGATAGGGGCATACCAGATGCAGTTTCTGCTTTTCCTGGTCTTGAACAGCTCTAAGGATTTGTGCTAGATCAACACGGCTATAGTCAGGGCTCTGAAAAAGTGACTCCATTTCAAGGACCTATGCTAAATCAGAAAAGATAAGAAAAAAAATGTTAAAGAAATGCAGTAAAATTAAACAAAATCTTTCTATATTGAAAAAAAGAAGATAATGTTAGGATCATGTGTCAAACTTTTTTTGAGCAAACATTGAACTCTATTGTGATTTCACTGCAAAGCTTCTGGTAAGCCAATTCCCCTCCAGAAGTCATGTAGTCAGAAAATCCACTGCCAAGTTAGACATTCAACCAAGAGTCAAATTTCAATTTCATTAGAAAATATTGGGCAAGTAACATTAATACACTTTCAGGGATCCAATGACACCACTGCTACACTATGGTTTGAATTTTCATAATACAAAAAGGTGCAAACTAGCATTATCCCTAAGATTGAAATTAACCTACAAGTACAAAAATAATTTTAAAAAATGTTTTAAAATATGACTAACTTAAATGTAGCAATTTTAGTTATATTTTTGAACTTTAATTTCATAATATGAAAAGGGTTGTCTATACAGCACTATAGCAGCGTAACAGAGTAGAGCAGCCCTTGACCACTATAGAGCAGCCAATAGCATAGCAATTTAGTTTAGTGGCCGATGTAGCCACCAAAAAGTAGCTGCTGCTGCAACCACGATGATACCCCAGCTCAGAATGAGGTCAAAATTTGATAAAGAAACCCTCAAAATTTAAACATTAGGGCTTTTTGGTAGGGGTGTTTCAGAAATTTTGCAATTAAAATACACCAGAACAACATTAGGGTTTCTCCTCTCTCGTTCTATCTTATTCATGCTATCATTTTTCACCGGTAGTCGCAGCTAGTTATTGAGTTTTTATGAATATAGTATAAATTATATAAACTGTACAAATTTTCATAATAACATTCATCTCGTTAATATTTGTGAACACACTATCATATTTTTGTTCTGGCTCCTGTCCTAGGCACTAGTATCCAGGATAGAAAAATGACTACACTGTCTGGAACCCTTTTCGATCACAATAAGCAAAAAATAAAAACAAAATCTTTGCCCATATTTTCATATAAGAGTTTTCAATGTCATTTACAATTTTGTTGCTGTTTTTTAGACTCTTTTTTAAATACAAACAAACTAACCAAATAATTGAGCTCAAGTGATTAAAGAACTCTAGCTAACTATGTGTGTTCGACACGTGTTAGCGTCTGACCCTAACACGACGTCGGCACATTGATTGCATCCAATTTAATTTAATTTTTCAAATTATTAACAATGTCGACGTGTCAGCTTTAGTGTGCGTATGTGTCTGTATTCATACTTCATAGCTAGTTATAGATAAACTGTTCACTAGAACCCAAGTTCAATCATGTCTGGAACAACTTTTGCCAAACTTTACTTAACTCTCAGTCGAACTCCATATTGATACCCTTGAAACCGGAGGATTAAAAAAGATACGAACAAACCTCACTGTGTTTGGATTGTTGGTATAAGGTGGAATGGAATAAAATAGTTTAGTTAGATTAAAATGAATATTATCGCATTTCATTTCATTCTATACCAACAATCCAAACATAACCTAAGAATCACTACCACCAAAGTTGTTAGAGCCATAGGTTCCAGATCAAAGAAACTCGCAGAAAATAAATACTATAATTGTAAAGTAAAATTACAACAACAAGTTCAATTTTTATGCAATTTCGCTGAATCCAAACAAAACCTTGCATTTGAACAAACTAACTAACCTTTTGAGTTTGGAATATGCTTGGGCTCTGCGTTGTTGAATTTCGAGAAAATCGCGAAGCAAAACAACGATTTTCGTTGAATCAATAACTTCTTCCATTGTATCGTTTATCGAAACCTTCTTCTCAAAATCCAAATCTTCTTCCATTGTTCCGATTTTTCAATTTTTTTTCACTCGACTTGTATTTTTTTTTCCTTTCCCAAAACGACGTTTCTATGAGACTCAATTAGTGTCGTTTGGGTGACGTAAACGACTTGGTTTGTATATCGTCTTGCACCGTTTTAGACTTATTTATAAATTAAGTGCGGTAACCTGAGCGATGCACGGGACTTACAAACACAAATATAATTTATATTTTAGTATATAATAATAATTTATCAGAAGATTTGTAAACATATTATAAAGGATAATAATTTTTCCACATTAATCAATAGTTATAAACAATCAAGAGAAATATAACTATACATTTTTTTCATAAGAAAATATTTTAAAAAAGCTATACATTGACTGAAATGATTTAAAGAATGGATATAAATTGAAAAGTAAATTTAATAATTGGGTCTTTTAATATAGTCTCTTTTAAAAGAGTTTAAAGATGAACTAATTGTGGTCCATCATTATTTTTTTTTAAATATGAGATCGTTTTTTATTAGTTTCTTCTTTCTCGTTTAGTTAATCCACACAAATATTGTTTGTATAAAAGCCATTAACAAACGTACGATAATGCATTGTTAAATTAGTCATTTAGAGTTCGTTTGATTCGAAATATTTGGAGAGAAGATAAAGTGATATTTTTAAATTTTTGTATTTGATTCATTTTTTAAAGGTGGTAGGTGAGGGACTAAAATTTATTTTACTCTACCTCCATTTTGAGATGATTTGTAGGGGAGAGAAGGGAACTAACACAATTAAAAATCATTTAAAATATTTTATCTCCTTTTAAACCAAACAGAAAAACATTAAAACTATTTTTCTCTTATCTTTTCTCCTCTTTTGAATCAAACATATTCTACTTTTCATTCAACCAAATAGACATTAAAAATCATTTGCAATCGTATCCTCCAAGTAAAATAAATGGTTACAAAAATAAAATAGTTAAATCAAACAAAATATGACAATAAGTAGTTTGTCAAAGCTGCTGGAAAAATAAAAATGAGAGAAAAGGCGTCGCAAATGTGGAATCATATGGAGAGGGATCAAAGTTTTTGCCTATTGCTTGGTTCTTGCATCAATGTGAATAGTTTTGCAAGATTGGAATCATATGGAGTGGGAAAGGGATTAATATCCTCTTTCGGTATTCCTGCCTCCCTTCTTCCTCTTTCTACTAATTTTTAAATATTTTCTTGTTTTCTCCATGAGTAGCAAGATAATAGTCCCTCCGATGTTATAGGAAGATTAAATGTGTTAGAACATTAAAATATATTTTATAATATATTTTTTTATTATATTAAAATATTTTAAGTTATTTGTTTTGATCAATTTATAATTATAAAAATATCTTAAAATATCTCTCATTATTAGTATGATATGTTCATTATTTAGAATTGAATCTATGAATATCTATAAATAGATATTAATATTGAGTTTTTTGAAATAAAATTAGCATAAAACTAATAAATAATAATATTCAAGTTCTTATTATTCTCTCTCTCTCTCCTCTAAAATCCCACAACTTCAACATAATATCTATAGGGTATTTCAATCCCCCTATAACGGTCACACCACTATTCCGCCACCGAGTTCCCAAAATTTGGGGATGTAGTCATAGTTTTTTTTTTTTTTTTTTCTCGATGTTATCTCTTGGCAAGTTTTAATACTTTTTTAGAGTTGTTGCATCTTTGAGCCACCTAAACAACCTTTTTTTGTTTTGGTTGACCCTCTTCCAACACTTATTTCAAATTTTTCTGTCCAGATTCACTATTGCCACGACCATTGCTCTTGTTTTCGACGGTTTTTCACTGCATCAATAAAAGGTGTTGAGACAAAATTTCTCTCAATTGATTTTAATGATAACAAAATTACTTAAGAGATTATGATTGTGATTAAGGACTAATATGTGCTCTTGAGTGGATTTATAGTAGAGAACAGATTATTAACCATAAAGACTAAAAGGATGAATATATGACTCAAAACTATCATATTTGCAAGCTAGAGGATGTGTTGAGACTACGTGAGGATGGCCTCGCAAAAGCATAATATATATCCAGCAACGTAATCATGATTCTTAATCAGGTTAAGATGTCAATATTGTAACTAAGAATGACCCAATAAAGCATATTATCTAAAGAGGTCAGAAAGCACATTTGGACTAGTACGAGGATATGCTGTTCTAGGTAGAGGACGGCTAGTACTAGGTAAAAGGTTGAACAATGTGTCACATCATTCTTCAAAGGTTGAATTCAAACCTGGTACTACACGAATTCAGGCGGCTTTAGCTCACACAGTCAAAGAAATAGCCTTTTCATGTCTTGGAGAAAGAAAAAGAAAAAGGCTACAAAGGACCAAGTACCTAGGAGGTTTGAACCTCAAGGCTGAGGATGGACTGGAACTGTTCAAGACAGCTGGATGGCAGTTTTGTAATTTCAGCTCAAAGACCATTGGACTTTTTGATGCATCCTCCTCAACGGTCATGAAGTGTTTAACACATGGAAGAGCTGTGCAAGAACTCTATAAAAGGCAACAAGCTCTTCATAATCAAACACAACAATATTGCAGAAAAAGATCAAGAATCTTAAGTTTATCAAAAGCAATATTCATCCTCTCTTCATACTTTCTACATTCATACACTAGATCTTTGAAATATCTTTTTAGAAAGTGTTTAAGAAAAGAGAGAGCAATCATACTCATATTATTCTGTAATTTTCAAGTAAGTTGTACTTGAAACTTGATTGTAAGCTTGGTGAAGCTTGAGAATACACAAAGTGTAATCATCCTCGGTGAGAGGTTGATCTGATTGATCGTTAGTGAAATCTCACAAGAGTGTGAGGACTGGACGTAGCCATCTTTGGGTGAACCAGTATAAAAGTTATGTGTCTATCTCTTTATATTCTTCCTACATTTATTCTGTTCATGATTAAAAAGTTTGAATTTCCATCCTCCAGTTCGCATCCTCTCAGAGAGGACAGAAATTCATAAGTTCGTTAAAATAATTTTTAAAAGCCAAAATCCCTATTCAACCCCCCTTCTAGTGATATTTAGCTCCATCAATTGGCATCAGAGCAAGGTTCTCTAGAAATATTACATTTAACCGTGTAAGAGAAAAAGATCAAAGAAAAAATGTCAAAAGTTAAGTATGTTCCTGAAGGAGGATCCTCCACCAGACCTCCCTACTTTGATGGTACAGATTACTACCACTGGAAAAGTAAGATGAGATTGTTTCTCATATCACAAGATAACAACATGTGGTATATTGTTGAAAACGGGGATCATGTCATCAGAATCAACAACACAGATGCAACCTCCGACGAGAAACCTCAAGCACAATGGACGACTGATGAAAATGCTAAGGTACTCCTAAACTCTAAAGCTCATTTATTTCTAACGTGTGCTTTGAGCAGGGAAGAATATGATAGAGTTGAAGAATGTAAAAACGCCAAGGAACTCTGGGATACTCTAAGGATTCATCATGAAGGATCAAGCCATGTAAAGGAAGCAAGGATTGACATGGGAGTAAGAGAGTTCGAGTTATTTGAAATGAAGGAGGATGAAACGATTGATGAAAGGTTCTCAAGGTTGACAATCATACTTAACAACTTGAGATCTCTTGGAAAGGTTTATTCTGTTCAAGAGATGATAAGAAAAATCTTAAGGAGTTTACCAAAAGAATGGAGGCCAATGGTGACTGCCATCACAGAAGCAAGAGACTTGGCCAACATGAAACTAGACGATCTGGTTGGAACTCTAAGAGCTCACGAACCTCTGTTGCTGGCTGACAAACCAAGCAAAAAGGGAAAAATGGTAGCTTTAAAATCAAGCCAAACAGAAAGCTCATCTTCCAAAAGAGCTGAAGAAGTCACAAAGAAAGAAAATGCAGACTATCCTCTATCTGAGGAAGAGGATGAACTTGCTCTAATCTCCAGAAGAATCCAGATGATGATAAATCGTAGAGGACAGGAAAAAAGATCTCCTCAAAAAGAAAAAACCGACAAAAGTCAGATTACTTGCTTTGGATGCAACAAGCTGGGTCACTACAAAACTGAGTGTCCTCTGAACAAAAAGAACTCAAGAAGATTTCCCTATAAAAACAAATCTATGATGATCACGTGGGATGATAGTGATGACTCATCCTCGGAGCAAGAAAAGGAAGAAGAGGCCAACCTCTAACTGATGACGAACTCAGAAACTGAAAAGGTAATCATATCTGAACTTTGTCCTAATTGTGAACAATTAGAAATAGATTTTGACAATCTTTTGAATGACTCAAACACTTTGTCTCATAAATGTTGCTTTCTTAAAAACCAATTTTATGAAATAAAGAAGTTAAATGAGGAACTTCAAGCTAAGAACAAAAAATATGAACAAACCATTCTAGACTTGCATTTATCTCATGAGAAGTTGTCTGAACAATTATCTATAGTAAACAAAAGAAATGTCAAAACTCATCCTCCAGAAGAGGATGCAGAAAAGGAAATTTTGAAAATAGAGGTCAAATAACTCAAAAATGATCTTACCAACTTTGTTAAATCCACTGATACTTTTCAAAAGATTATGGGATCACAATCTGAAATCTTTGACAAAGTTGGTATTGGATTTAAAAGTTCTCAAAAACAAAAACTCTATGAAATTTTTTTTATTCCAAAGAAACAAGAGGATAGGCCAAGATGCACCTTTTGCAAAAAACTTGGACATACTTTCAAAAGATGTTATGCGAAGAAAAGGGCAGATAACATTAAGAAAGGATGTTCATTCTGTGGTAAACATGGGCATCTCGATTCTATTTGTTATCACAAAACAAAATTCCTCACAAGAGGACGAACTAACCAACAAGGACCCACCTCTATATGGGTACCTAAGTCACTATTAAACTCAAACACAGGTACATCCTCTGATCAACAAAAGAAAGCCTTGGTTCTTGGACACTGGCTACTCAAGGCATATGACAGGGGATAGGCATTGCTTTATTTCATTGGGAATAAAGGATGGAGGATCGGTCACATTCGGAAATAATGATAAAGCTCAAATAAAAGGTACTGGTATCATTGGTAATAAAAATTCTGCCAAAATTGAAAATGTTCAATATGTGGATGGTTTAAAACATAACTTGCTTAACATTAGTCAACTTTGTGATAGTGGTTTTGAAGTTATTTTTAAACCCAATCTATGCGAGGTTAAACACTCATCCTCGGGTAGAGTTTTCTTTTCCGGTTTTAGAAAAAAGAATTTATATGAGCTATATCTTGATGATTTGCCTACTGAATCTTGTTTTGTATCCATTGAAAAGGATAAATGGGTTTGGCACAAACGAGCTGGTCATACAAGTTTAAACACTGTCTCTAAATTGTCTAAACTAGAATTAGTTAAAGGCCTTCCAAAAATTGATTTTAAAAAGGACAAAATTTGTGAAGCTTGTGCCAAAAGAAAACAAGTTAAAAGTAGCTTTCATTCTAAAAATGTTGTTTCCACAAACCATCCTCTTAAGCTACTTCATATTGATCTTTTTGGTCCTATTAAAACTCCTAGCCTTAGTGGAAAAAGGTACGGATTTGTAATTGTTGATGACTTTTCTTGTTTTACTTGGGTCTTATTTTTAAAACATAAAAATGATGCCTTTGAGGCTTTTCATTATTTTTGTAAAAAGATCCAAAATGAAAAGGGATAAAAAATTATCTCCGTAAGAAGTGACCATGGAGGTGAATTTGAAAATGAATCTTTCAAAAATCTTTTTGATGAAAATGGTATTTCTCACAATTTTTCTTGCCCAAGAACCCCTCAACAAAATGGAGTTGTTGAGAGGAAAAATAGAAATTTGCAAGAAATGGCTAGAACTATCTTGAATGAAGCCAACATTGAAAAATATTTTTGGGCTGAAGCAATTAATACCGCTTGTTATGTTTTAAATCGTGTATCCATTAGAAAGATTTTAAACAAAACTCCATATGAACTATGGAAAGGAAGAAAACCAAACATCTCATATTTTCATATATTTGGGTGTTATTGTTACATCCTAAATAATAAAGAAAATTTGGGAAAGTTTGATTCAAAATCTGACAAATGATTGTTTTTAGGATACTCCAATTCGTCTAAAGGTTATAGAATATATAATCTTAGGACTCAAACTGTGGAGGAATCCATGCATGTTATTTTTGATGAGTTTGATGACTTGTGCTTAGAAAAAATTGATCAATCTGAGGAAGATGAACCTTCATCCTCCAACACACCCAGTCCAAACGAAGAGGATGAGTCTGATCCATCCTCTCAGCAACCTCCACGAGGATGGAAGATAGTCACTTATCATCCTCCAGATCTGATTATTGGAGACACGGCTGATGGTGTAAGAACAAGACAGTCTCTACGAGGAAATGTAGCTAACATGGCCATGATTTCACAAATTGAACCCAAAAATATTGATCAAGCTATTTGTGACAAATCATGGGTTGAAGCCATGATGGAAGAACTCTCACAGTTTGAAAGAAACAAGGTATGGAACCTTGTACCTCTTCCACTAGAAAAATCCATAATTGGAACATAATGGATTTTCAGGAACAAACTGAATGAGGATGGAGAGATAATAAGAAATAAAGCAAGGCTAGTTGCTCAAGGCTACAACCAACAAGAGGGAATTGACTACGATGAAACATTTGCACCGGTTGCTAGACTTGAAGCTATACGTATCCTCCTAGCATATGCCACCCATAAAGGTATCAAACTATACCAAATGGATGTCAAAAGTGCTTTTTTAAATGGTTTTCTAAATGAGGAGGTAAATGTTAAACAACCTCATGGATTTATTGATGAAAAGAAGCCCAATCATGTTTATAAACTCTCAAAAGCTCTTTACGGTTTAAAGCAAGCTCCTCGAGCTTGGTATGAGAGGTTAAGCTCATTTTTAAAAGACAATGGTTTCTTAAGAGGACATATAGATACAACACTCTTCAAGAAAACTATTGAAAATGATTTATTAATTGTGCAAATTTATGTTGATGATATAATCTTTGGGTCTACAAACGAAAAGATGTGTGAAGATTTTGCCAACCTCATGCAAAGTGAATTCGAAATGAGTTTGATGGGAGAATTAAAATTCTTTCTTGGTTTACAAATCAAGCAATCAAAGAATGGCATCTTCATATCTCAAGAAAAATATACCAGAGATTTGCTTAAGAAAAACAACACGAGTTCAACCAAGAGTATGGGAACTCCTATGCACCCATCCTCCATGCTACACAGAGATGATGAATGAACTGCAATATCAGAAAAGGAGTACAGATGAATGATTGAATCATTGTTGTACTTAACTACAAGTCGACCTGATATAGTATTTTCCGTGGGTCTATGTGCCAGATTCCAATCCTCACCAAAAGAATCACACCTCACAGCTGTGAAAAGAATTTTGAGATATCTTGTTGGTTCAACAGATTTGGGTTTATGGTATAAAAAGTGTCAAGACATTGACCTCACAGCATACTGCGATGCTGACTATGCTGGAGACAAAGTGGAAAGAAAGAGTACAAGTGGAGCTTGTCAATTTCTTGGAAGTTCTCTCATCAGTTGGTCATGCAAGAAGCAAAGCACCATTGCCATTTCAACTACGGAGGCTGAATATGTATCAGCTGCTCAATGCTGCTCTCAAATTCTATGGGTAAGAAATCAACTTGAAGATTATTCACTAAGGTACACTAAAATTCCTATCTTCTGTGACAATACTAGTGCCATTAATCTTTCAAAAAACCCCATACAGCATTCTAGATCTAAGCATATAGAAATTAAACATCATTTCATACGAGATCATGTTCAAAAAGGAGATATAGAATTGATTTTCATTGATACTGAAAATCAACTAGCAGATATTTTCACCAAACCTCTTCAGGAGGATAGGTTCAAAAGATATCTTAAAAAAACTCTCCATCGTTAATTTTTCAAAAATTAATTGATTAATTGTTTTATCCATTGTATCATAACTGCACGTCTCTTATTTTATTTTGTTTAATTATTTAATTGTCAAATCCCTGAAAGATCAAATCTGATCTTTGAATATAAGGCTAGAGTTTAGAGGATGGCAAGACACCAGAGGATACAGTATCCATTTTGGTGTATCTGCATTTAATTGCCTCAGTCTTTGCGTGCACGCGCCTCTTTTCTCATTGGACCGTCCATGTGGCGTCGTCCCCTTAATCCATGCGAGCATTTAATGCTACAACGGCTGAAACTGCCGTTTCCCAACACGCGTGCTGCACACGCCTGCCTGCACGCCTCCGTCTAATCAATCACGAGTGCATCCTCCTAGGCAGAATTCAATCAACGTTTCTTTCCCCAAAGGACACTCCCTTCCATCTTCCATCCTCCTTACTTAACTCTGCCTATTTTCAATTGTATTCATCTCCCTCTGAACCCAAAATCATCTTTTCAAATCTTCCATTAACAAAAATCATGGCTCGTACTAAGTTTGCTGCCAAGCGAAAAATCCTCTCTCAAGCCTCTAAAGATGTTGAAGATCACTACTCCAGCACGGAGTCTAATCAACATGGAGAAGAATCACTGAACACCACTCTCAATCAAGAGCCTTCATCAGAAACCAGTCTCTTCGAACCTTCTGAAACAACCTCCACTCCTTCTATTTCACCTAAGTCCTCCAAACCTCTATCCTCCTCCACATCCTCGGCCCCCACTAGGAGATCCTCCAGAATTCTTTCTGGAATTCTTTCATAAAAAAAAACTCGTATCTCAAGACTCCACTGTTCATCTTATTGAATCAAATGATTCAGAACAAACATTATCCACTGAGCCAACACCTTATTCACCACCCGTCAAGACTCCAACAAAAACCACCACCTCAAAAAATTCCAAACCCACTCCCAAAAAACCACTGTCCTCTCCATCGCAAAGATCTACCAAGACCTCTCTGTTTAATTCTACTGATCAAGAAACGACCTACATATCTAAATGGCTGAATAAATCTGTGGTAAACGAGAAAATTATTGATCTTGCTGACTTAAAGGAAGGAGGCTTCAATATTGAAGACATTTTTGATCAAATGGGTTTGACGTCCTTTCTTAAGATCAATGAGCCCCAATATCCAAGATTGGTTAGGGCCTTCTATGTTGCCTCTAACAATTGCAAGGGGCTTTCTGGATTAAACATTGTTCTCAAAGGCGTTCTGATGGAAATCAATCCAACATCTTTATGTCATATATTAGATGTTCGCGATGAAGGCGCCTATTTCTTTTCAGAAAATTGGTATTCTCAGTGCCAAATCACTTGCTCATCTGTTCTGAAAAACATCTTTATCTCACCATCTAAGCAGCATGTTGCTTCCAACCTACTCCCTGTATGCCGTATACTACACAACATTTGCGTCCACTACATTGTACCATGAGCAGGCAGCTTTGAGAAAGTGACTGAATTGGATGTTCTGCTCATCCATCACTTGATAACGGGCACACCTCTTCATTTAGGCAATATTATCTTCAACTTTATGATAAATGCAGCTGTACTGAGTCGATCAGCACCTTACGATATGATCTTGACTAAGATCTTCAAGTTCTTTAAGGTTCCTTTGGATGATGAACCTTCTCTGCATTTTAATCATACATTCCCCATGAATAATGTTAAACAAATGCGTCTTCAGCCATCTGCAACACCTACTGCCCCGACCTCATCATAGAAAAGGAAAACACGAAGCTCCTCATTTGCTGCTTCTCCACCAGAACAATCATCAGATCAACCTCCATATGAGGATACTCCCATTCCAACTCCATCTGAGGATACTCCCACTCCAACTCCTTAGGAGTCCATTGTGGAAGCTGAACCATATTCATCATCTCCTCCTCATACCCCTGATGTTCCTTCACCACCACACTCACCTCTGCTGCCATCTCATTCCGTCCCATCTGAAGATCCTCTTCATAAGGATGCAGTTCAAGATGCTCCTCCTACACTCATGGAGGAAGGTGAAGAACTCTACTTTGATATCAATCTTACTTATCACCATTTCTCGCCTCAAAGTCCTCATGAGTCAATGCCCGACCTTCCATCTGAATTGCACGAAACTGATCCTTTTGCCGCTGCTCCTCTATCACAAATACCTCTTGTTGCTGCTGAAGAGCCATCACAACCTCTCCCTGAGGTTACTGGCTTATTTAGCTCTCTGGATTCCTTTTTGGGTACCTCAAATGACAACACATCTAAAGACAAAGCTGGCAACTCTCAAAACAAAAGCTCCAGCGTCAACGATCAACCCAAAGACTCCAACATAGGGAAGCAACCTAAGGACAAGGATCTCAATAAGTAGATGAAGCTGTTGAAAACGATAAGGAAGGATCAAAAGAAAATTCTTCGCACCATGACGCAGTTTGGCCTAATTCTTGAATGGGTCACCAAAAATTTGATCAATACCATTGCTCCTAGAGAACATCCTCCTGAGCTTCCAGCTGCTGATGAACCATCCTCCTCCTCTAATGAACCATCCTTTCCTGAGTAGCCTATTCCTATTTTTTGCTGCTGCCAAATTCAGGGGGAGAAAGATTATGATGTTTTGTTTTGTTTGTTGCTATGATTATGATGTTTTGATGTTTTGTTGATTAATGTTTTGCTGTTTTGCTGTTATGATTATGATATTTTGATGTTTGTTAAATTGATGATTAATGTTTTAAATGACTATGCTATTATAACATTATGGTTTGAAATATCATTATGATCTTTATTCTGTTAGATTCATATTTCTGGCATACATTCAGGAGGAGTAATATTTTTAGAACTTAAAAAATTTAAACAAAAAGGATTACTCACTTCAGGGGGAGCATAAACATTAAATCTCACCATGCATTCATATTTAAAAATCATAATCTAAAGAATTTTGTCATCATAAAAAATGGGGAGATTGTTGAGACAAAATCTCTCTCAATTGATTTTAATGATAACAAAATTACTTAAGAGATTATGATTGTGATTAAGGACTAATATGTGCTCTTGAGTGAATTTATAGTAGAGAACAGATTATTAATCATAAAGACTAAAAGGATGAATATATGACTCAAAACCATCATATTTGCAAGCTAGATGATGGGTTGAGACTACGTGAGGATGGCCTCGCAAAAACATAGTATACATCCAACAACGTAACCATGATTCTTAATCAGGTTAAGATGTCAAGATTGTAACCAAGAATGACCCAATAAAGCATATTATCTAAAGAGGTCAGAAAGCACATTTGGACTAGTACGAGGATAGGCTGTTCTAGGTAGAGGACGGCTAGTACTAGGTAAAAGGTTGAACAATTTGTCACATCATTCTTCAAAAGTTGAATTCAAACCTGGTACTACACGAATTCAGGCGGCTTTAGCTCACACAGTCAAAGAAATAGCCTTTTCATGTCTTGGAGAAAGAAAAAGAAAAAGGCTACAAAGGACCAAGTACCTAGGAGGTTTGAACCTCAAGGCTGAGGATGGATTGGAACTGTTCAAGACAGCTGGATGACAGTTTTGTAATTTCAGCTCAAAGACCATTGGACTCTTTGATGCATCCTCCTCAACGGTCATGAAGTGTTTAACACATGGAAGAGCTGTACAAGAACTCTATAAAAGGCAGCAAGCTCTTCATAATCAAACACACAACAATATTGCAGAAAAAGATAAAGAATCTTAAGTTTATCAAAAGCAATATTCATCCTCTCTTCAAACTTTCTACATTCATACACTAGATATTTGAAATATCTTTTTAGAAAGTGTTTAAGAAAAGAGAGAGCAATCATACTCATATTGTTCTGTAATTTTCAAGTAAGTTGTACTTGAAAATATTTGAAACTTGATTGTAAGCTTGGTGAAACTTGAGAATACACAAAGTGTAATCATCCTCGGTGAGAGGTTGATCTGATTGATCGTTAGTGAAATCTCACAAGAGTGTGAGGACTGGACGTAGCCATCTTTGGGTGAACCAGTATAAAAGTTGTGTGTCTATCTATTTATATTCTTCCTGCATTTATTCTGTTCATGATTAAAAAGTTTGAATTTCCATCCTCCAGTTCGCATCCTCTCAGAGAGGACAAAAATTCATAAGTTCGTTAAAATAATTTTTAAAAGTCAAAATCCCTATTCAACCCCCCTTCTAGTGATATTTAGCTCCATCAAAAGGAACCAACTACTATGAGACAACTAGGAGAAATACCAATTATAATGGTGATGTGATGTTAGTGATCTAGTAATGGTGATGCGATGATAAAGAAATGAGGAGATAACCCTAATTCCCAAAACCTATTTTTTATTCTGGATGAGGGACTAAAACATAACACCTTCAGTTTTCCTTCATTTCTTTTTCAATCAATTTAATTACTTAACTTCATTTTTTTTAATTATTTAAGGCTTAATTATAGTTTAAGTCCCCCTATTTTTACTGATTCACGAAATTGGTCCCCCTATTTTAAAAGTCGACAATTTTGGTCATTCCCTTAGATTTTTGAACTAAAAAATGATGATTTGACATATTTTTAATGACGTGACATACAATTATATGATATAGAACCATCTAGATGCATTAGTTATCCATATGTTATTAATTAAATTAAAAATATGAAAAATTTCCGAAGTTGAAATATAAGTTTTTACGGCGTTTTATTCCAATTGCATGGGTGTTAATCATTCTACATCGTCGTATCATATGTCACATTATTTAAACCATATCATGTCATCATTTTTTAGTAAAAAAATTAGAGGGAGGGACCAAAAATGTCGACTTTTAAAATAAGGGAACCAATTTCTTGAATCAGTAAAAATAAGGGGACTAAAACAGCAATTAAGCCATTATTTAATTTATTCCTCTGCCACGTCACTCATTCGTTTGCAACATAAGCGATTTTTAAACCGCAACTAACGACAAATATGATTTTAAAACTAAATTGAACTTACAAAATTTTAATTGAAAAAAAAAAACTTACAGGGACGAAAATAAGAAAGACGCAAACTTATAGGGACAAATCAAATATTTAAACCTTAAAAGAATCTCAAAATTTTGGATAATGTGAAATTTCTGAAATGCAATTTTTCTAAAAGGTTGGATACCAAATGATGTGGATACCAGACTCTGATACCAAATGATTTGGATTTGAGTGCTTCCACATGTGATTAAGAATGCACCACAATCAATGATGATTGATAAGCCAATGTGAAATCGTCACAATGGTAAGAAAACCACTCATAAGATTCAAGCAAGTTATAATCTGATAACTCAAAGAGGAGATATATCTCACTCACTATTCTCATGAGAGAAATTCTAATTCATTTCAACTTATCCAAAATGATATTCTTACAATATATTTAAAGAATGATTTACCGTATTCTTAACATGGGCCAAAAGACAATTCTTTAGACTCATATTAGGCTTACACCGCTTAACTAAAATTATTACAATTCAAATTAAACTAAAAACTATTATGAAGTCTTGACTTGAAATATTCTTTGTTTTTTTTCCTAATTAACTCATTTTAGGTCTTCATCACTTGAGAACTTACTTATTTGCCTCCCAATAAAATGGTGATTGGATGTAAGTGGATTTTTAAATTAAAATTTCATGCTAATGGTCATGTCGAACAACACAAGGCCCTCCTTGTTCCTAAAGAGTACAACCATACTGAAGGTTTTGATTATTTAAATACCTTCAGTCCAGTTGTGAAAATGACCACCATTAGACTATTACTTTATATTCCTGCCATTAAAAATTGGTTTTATTTTCAACTCAACATAAACACGACTTTTCTCCATTGAGATCTCATTGAGGATGTTTAAATGCAGGTCCCTCTTGGACTTGATTTTTCTAATAAAAATCTTGTTTGTAAACTCAAGAGATCTCTTTATGTATTAAAAGAAGCAAATCGACAGCTTAATACCAAATTATGTTCATTTTTAAAACATTTTGGTTTTTGTCAATCTAAATTCGATTATTCCGTGTTAACTCGCTCCATTTTTGCTGGTTTTACATTCATTCTTATTTATGTTAACGATCTTCTAATTGCTGGAAATAGTTTGAATGAAATTCAATCTATTAAATCTTCTTTTCAATATGTTTTTAGCATTAAAGATCTCAGTGTGTTGAAACATTTTCTTGGTTTTGAAATAGCTCGCAATACCAATGGTATTTCCTAATGTCAAAGGAAATACTCTTTGAATCTTCTTGAAGGACTTGGATTGCTTGGTTCAAAATCATGTTCTACACCAATGGATGCTAATTTGAAATTATCGATTTCAACTTGCCATCCTCTTTCTAATGCCACTATTATTAGAAACGTGATTGAGCCAATTTATGTCAGCACCTATAAACTTGCATCTCCAGACTTCCTTTCGTATCATTCGGTTCATCAAGAACAATCCTGGTAAATGACTCTTTTTTCCAACAAATTCCTCATTTCACATCAAAGGCTTATGCGATTCTTATTGAGGTGCGTGTGAAGACACAAGACGTTCCATTATAGATTTTTGCTTCTTCCTTGGTGATTTGTTAAGTTAGGCAAATTCGTCCTCAAAATTGAAAGCGTTGGTCAAGTTAGTCATTGAATTTTGCAAATTGACAATTACATCCCTGAAATTGTTAAATATAAGTCAAAATAATTCATAGGTAAATTTTATCATTAGAGATTATATTTTGGCACACAAATTGAATAAGTGGTTTATCCACATTGATTTCACATCAATGTTAGCTCCATGGAGATAAATTCACCTATAAATTTAGGTTTTTCACCGACAAATTTATCAATAATTAGTTCTTGTACTGTTACAAGACAAATTTGTCTTTGGAATGACAAACTTTTAGAGGCAAATTAGTAATGTTGTGATGCCATTAATATGTGATTAAAGTGGAGAAGTCATATATTCAATTAACATATCACATCACAGTTTCTAATGATAAAAGCTTGTTGAATGATTTTTTTTATCGACACTTTATAATTTTGAAAATGTTTGCCAATTCAAAAAATCTAGGAACTAATTTCACTTATGCTTACAATTTATAATACTAATTTACATATTCACTCATTTTTTAAAGCACAAACTTGACTTAATTACCAAAATTGGTTAGCAGCAAAGCTTTTAACAATAAGCAACCCTATAAGTTTTTCCAGGTGAATATTGCACGGCTAGCTTTGAAAGTGTACAGCAAAAACAAAGAACAATTATTTTGCTTAATTCTTGCAAACGAAGTTATACCTCAACTCACCAAGCTAGGGAATGCAAAAATCCATCCCAAATACATCAACAAACCAAAGTACACAAAAAGGAATAGTCTCTTCACCAAGAAAACTATGCATGCTTCTATGTATATATAATATTAATTACATTCAAATCAAAAAATTATTAAATACATATAGGATCTTATATCCAAAATTTGTTCATACAAAACTTATAGAACAAAACAAGAATGAATAAATAAAGGCTATGGCTATGAGGTTAAGAACACCTACCTCTAGAACAAAACCTTCTATTGATCCTGCGTATGAAACTTTCGAGCCCAAGTTAGAATTTAAGGAAAAATGAGGAAGCATACTTTCTTCATATTTACCTTCATTTCTCCAGGTTGGGCTTACATCATATTTTTCTAAAATAAACTAAATATAAAGCCAAATACTTTCACTTATACATAACATCAATTAAATCTAAATTAAAACTATTACAATTTCAAATTAAAGCAAACTAAGAACTATTACATACCAAATTAAAATAAATAAAGTTCATTCTAATTTATTAAAATATGAATTATCTTCATGCTCTTGAGGTCCTTATCATTCCCTTCTTATTGAAGAAATTCGACCACGAATTTAAGCTTCATTATAACGTACATGATGAAAGAATCCAAATAAATCAGAAGTTCATCATATCTACCGGAATCAAATGAAAGTTTTGAAAAGTCTCAAAATGTGATAAATCGGTGAAACACATTTCCATCTTGAACAATTACCATCTTATCACATTTATGGTCAAGGTAAGAAATTCTAAAGATGGGGACAAAGTTATACCTTTTGAAGTTGATATTCAAGACCAAATTTATCTTCTTTGGATTAAAATTGGTGACAAACAATAAGTTACTTTGTATTTGTAAAGGCTTCAAAGTAAGTTGAGTCCCATTTGATTAGGAATATTTGAAATTTTTTTAATGATTGAAATTTGATTAAAAAATCCGTTTGAAATATTTTGATTATATATATATATATATATATATCTTAAAATTAAAAAGTAAAAATAATTAGAATTTCCAAATTTAAAATAGTCTACTTTATAGATTATTATTATTATTATAATATAAATTATGACTCAATATCAATATCATAACTCATAAGATACTACTATGTTTATTAGTTGATTGTGCATGATATAACAAACGATCCAATTGGAAAGTAAAAACAAAATAAAAATAAGTTAATTAGATAATGATAGTCATGAGACATAAGTCTAATAGTGAGGATCCTATGAAAAACTAAAATTCTGATTAGTATGAACTCTGCAGATTACATGTTTTGATAAGAAATAAACAAATTTCTCGTTTTATGTGGAACAACCCACGAGTTAGTTGACTAAACGTAGGAGTCATTGGAAAATTATGGTATCAGCATAAATATAAATATGTTAAATAGACTTATTTAATAAAACAAATTTTCCTAGAAAATAAAGCTTCTTACTAATAGAACTAGATAATTATGAGAGAATTTTGTTGGCATTATTGATAAAATGTATGAATTATAGAGAGCTCTGTTCATATATATAGAGCTGGACTAATTACGGCTGTCACTAACTAACTACATCTGTCACTAGCCGAAACTGTTACAAGACACTAAAACTTTAAACCAGTAATAGCTTGCAGTGCAAGATTCTAAAGCAGTAACTTCTAGAAACACAAACTCAATTAAAATAACTCTAATACTTCCCCGCAGGTTATTGTGGGTGAGTGGTATGTAAAGGAGAAGGATGACACACACTGACCTTGGATCTCATGGCTTCAGTGCATAGCAGAAAGGACTTTGGTGAGAATGTTAGCATACTGATCAGCTGCAGGCACATGAACCACTTGTATTTGTTTGCTAAGCACATTTTCTCTGAAAAAAACAGATCAAGCTCCATATGCTAGATCCTAGCATGAACAATAGGATTATGAGCTAGAGGAGACTGTGCTCATGTTGTGACAATAGATGATGGGAGAAGTATGTTCTACAACCAACTCAGTTAAAAGAGACTATCCAATAAACTTGTTCTGCAGTAAACCTGAGGACTATGTCATCCACATATTTTAACAATATTGTTAAATGATCATTATCAGACATAACAAAGAATAATCTGGAATGGATTGAGTATAGCCTAACTTAAAGAAGGGCAATGATATGATAGTAGAAGACACAAGGCTAATCAAGAAGAAGCTAGTAGGCATTTGTGTGCTGAAGCTTCTCGACTATCCCAGATAAACGTCATATACGTTTGGATCCTGTCCAATAGGAGCATAATTATAACTTTCATTACCCTTGGCGTATCTATAATATCCACTAGCGTCCTCTGGTTTGGATCTGGCTGACCCTTAGAAACAAAGCATCCAAAGTCACTGAATTGGAAAGACATTAAAACTTAGTTAGCACAGAGTTTTAACAATAGCAACAACAGCTTTTTATGACCACTTGAGATAAGATACATATATCAAACGATACTAAAATAACTTTCTATGTATCGTGTCTAATGACCAGCCATTTAAAACTAAATATTTTTCAATAATTTAGCTTTGTGGATTTTATTTTTCTCTTCCTCCACCTCTGACTATTTGGCTATCTTACATTTGTTCAACTCTGCATCCTAGAGTCTATATAGGTCTTTGTTGAAATATTGTCATTATTAAAACTATTCATTTTCTTTTAGTTTTTTTATTTTCTTTATATCACTCCTAAATTTAAGGAGCTGAGTAATTGTACTTTCTCTTATAAAAGGAGCTCCTATTTGTCAGAATAATACACAACAATTATCAATAATATTTCACTATAGTCTTCTTCACATATGTCCATATCACTTACGACAGGTTTCTACCATCTTATCTGCGATAGGTGCTACGTCTATCAACCTCAGTGAATACAATTACCTGTTTGTTTGAAGGACTGCAGACACATGAAAGTGGAACATCTTGTCCTCTCAGTAACATTCCATTTAAATTTCATAGTGCCTCTTCTGCACAGCAGGATGCATGAAAAATCAAGGAACAATAAGAGTGTTGCCTAGACCAGAATGATTTCACATAGGTTAAATATCAACAATTAAAACATTTTTTTAACTTTCCTATAAATCAAAGAAACTCACATCATTTGTCCGCTGGAATCTTCACATATTCTGATTCTCCATATTGGCTGAAAACTTGACTCAGATCAGTTATTCATTTATGTCTTGCCCATTATTTTTGAAAGAGAAAAAAATGCCACAAAATAAAAAAAGCAAGACATAAATGGAAAGCTGACCTAAGCAATTACCATTTCAACTGAAATCAGTCATAGGCTTTGAGATGGGAGAACCTCTTGACAGTTGATACCCTGCTTTATGACAACAGGAATTCTGTAAGATTGAATGATTTATTACTATATATATTCATTTATCATTTTGGACCATATTTTTAAAGAACATTACAGGAAGAAATAGTTTAAACAACAAATGTTCAAGAGCATAACTAAGAAGAATCAAAACCTAGACAATAACATTTAGCGTACTCCACAAAAGATGATTTGATACATAAGCCTTGTATACAGTGTTGGTTAAAGATAGTAACTGACAAGAATCATAACTTAAAACCACAACATTTAGCAATCACATTACTTTAATGCTGATCCCTTCCTGACTCGGCTCAGATGAACTGGCTCTAATGTTCTTCTAGAAAGCCATGACAGTATTATCATCATAAATCATGTAGCAAATATCCTACTCCCAAATCATCAGTTGATAACTGAGTGTTGCTAATTTCGTATAGTATCTTGCAAATCATATGAGAAAGTGGATGAGAAAGGTCCCCTTGGTAGAATTTATGAGCTCTTCCTGCAGTATTTATCCAGCTACATCCAGGAGTTTTAATCAAACCTAAATCCCTCATCTTTGCTCTAACAGTTGAAAAGCCATGAGCCATACCACGAGACTGATAGATTCCACACAAAGCTACATAGTTGCTAGTATTATTTGGCTCTAATTGAAAAAGATGATGCGCTGCAACTTCTCCAATTTCGACATTCTTGTGCATGACACAACTGGCAAGAAGGGCACCCCACATGCTTCCTGTCACTGATGAAGACTTCATTCTTTTCAACAACTGAAGCGCTTCCTCAAGACACCCACAGCGGCCAAAAAGATCCACCATACAGGCATAATGCTCAGCAGTGGGTTCAAATCCATAATCTGAAATCATTGAGTTGAAAATCTTCTTGCCTTGATCCACCATACCAGAGTGGCTACAACTAGCTAAAATAGCTGTGAGAGTAACAGCATTTGGTTTAAACCCCTCATGGATCATCTTCTCAAATAGAAAAACTGACTCCTCCCCCTTTCCATGCATCCCAAAACAAGATATCATAGTCGTCAATGTCACCAAATTTACACAGCTCATGGTCTTGAAGACATTTTCTGAATCCTTCAAGCAACCACATTTGCCATAATTATCAATCAATGCATTCCCAATGGGAACATCAACACTAAAACTAAAGTTCCTAACGATAAAGCCATGCACTTCCTTCACTTTCAACAAATCCCCTTCCTTCCCACAAGCACTCAAAATGCTAGGGAGTATCATGTAATCCAACTCAGTCCCACTTTGATGCTTCAACATCTCTCTGAAACAACGGATAGCATCAGAATACAAGCCAGCCTTTCCAAACCCAGAAATCATCAAATTCCATGTCACTGAATCCCTACAAAAATATTGGAAAACAAGTTATTCTATTTACTCAACGAAAAATTGTACAAATATGTGTGAAGAGAGAGACTAGGTAGGGTAGTCAAACAATCTCATCCTGTCTGCCATATATTAACATTAGAGAAAGAGAAAAGTAAAATATTCTTTAAAAACAAAAATGTTAGGGTGACACGACCATGTACCACTCACCAATACATTAAGATTTTTAACCATTGGATTCACTAAATGTTATGAATAGATTCTTATTACCCAGTGGTTATCTACATGTTTGGGCACGCAACAGGCGTGCATTGACACACATTAGACGCAACGCCGCATGTGGCATCACATTTAAAGTGAGCCCAGCACATTCGGTGTGTGCACAAATACAACCTATAGCTATTTGCGCATCAATGCACCACTAAAGAAGGCGTTTGGATATAGGAATTTGATTAAGCACTTATTGAATAAGTACCCATGTACACGTGGTTTCTACAATCAAAGAGCTAATAAAAGCTTACAAAGTTACAACAACAAGCTATGTGGAGAAACTTATCAAAAATAAGTTGAAAACAACTCATGGACATGTATCGAAAACTATATAGCACCAACACCAGATTGAAGGTGTGCTCAGTATTCGACCCTGACACAACACCAACACATGTATGTAGTACATTCAATCACTTCCATTATCTTAAATTACTATCGGTGCATATGTATCAGTGTCGTGCTTGTGTATATGGTTGCGCTTCATAGATCCTATGCTATTTTTAAAATCTCTTCCACATTGAACGTACGTAAATAAGTTTAAAACAACTAATTGGCATATATCATAAGTTATTTTCATAAATTTTTCCAAACACTCTTGCAACTACTTATATCATAAGCCTACATAAGATGTGTCTCACTATAACTTTGGTACATAAATGAAAAATTATTTTTCGTACCAAGAACCATTATGATGGGAGAACACAGACAAAGCCTGAGACATGGTCCCACATTTGACATAAAACTCAAGGACAGAATTAGTTACAACAACAATTTCCACGTAACCAAGCTTTATGACCAAACCATGACACATCCATCCAAAGTAAGGTTCACCAATTCCCACAGAAATTTTAAACAATGGCGGCAAAGTATAACGATCCGGCAATGACCCACATCTTTTAAAGCCTTGAAAAACGGTTAAGGCATCGAAAAACATTGAGTTATGAGCATAAGAAGCAATCATGATGTTCCAAGAATGCATATTTCTTTGCGGCATTTTGTCGAACAGTTTGCGAGCGTGACCCATTAGGCCCAATTTTGAGTAAGCCAATAAAAGGTCGGTTTCAAGAATGACGTTTGGAAGTAAGGATTGGAGGATGGTTTGAGCGTGGCATTGTGAGGTAGTCGAATGGGTTGTGGAAGTTCGAAGTAGCGTTGATAAGAATTTACGTGACATTGTTAGTTATTGATGGTGTGGTGGAATTAGTTAGGGAAAGGTGATACTCATGATTGGTTTCAGTGTTGGGAATTTGTTGTTGAAAGATTTGTTATGTTGTTTTGTGAGAGAAAGAATCGACAATGCTTTGAATTTGAAAATTAGGAAGGAGGACAGAAATTGAAATTTTGAAATTATTAGTAATAGATCAACTCTATTCTAAAAATTGAAGATATCTGTCATATTTATCAAAATATTTATATATTAAATTTGTGTTAATTTTATTCGTGAATAAAAAAGATAAGAGATTTTCAATGAGAACAATTATTTATATTTTAAAATATAATAAAAATATTTAAAAAAATTGTTTTCCTTATTTTTAAAAATGCATTTTCATTGATTAACATTTTTTTAGTTTAAAAGAGACATTAAATATTATTATACTTAACTCACACAACTATGAGTTCCGAATTCGAATCTAGAGTGTAACGTTAACAATATCGATATTTGTTAGTTGAGTTTGAACTTCAAATCATTTCATCTTATCTTTATAACAATAGTTTACTTCAAAGATCTGTTATTATATAAAATATAAAATGAATATATATATATATATATATATATAAAGAAGTAAAACCAGTAAATATTTCTATAAATTAAACTATTACAAATTATCTTTCAATTTTGTGATCATTTGTTGCATGTAGGGATGAGAATAGGCTGAACCGAACTAGGTTTTGCTAGGTCTAAGCATGGTTTGTCAAAAAAATTCAAGGACTAAGTACTTTGAGAACCTTTGTTAAGGATATGAAAATGATATGCAAGTACTTGAATTTATGAAAAATGACTTTGAGAAAAATTCAGAAAAGTTGTTCAAAGTCTTTAAAGTTATGTAGTAGGATTGATGTTGTTTAATATGAAGTTATGATGTATTTATACTCCATAAACATCTCTTCAGATTCGTGGCCATTGATTCAAGAGGTTTGAAGAACAATTGCAATGATCTAGAACCATTTCAGATATGAAAAATTGTATTGCTTCCAGTTGTATTCGAATACAGGATGTATGTATTCGAATACACCTCTTTGTAACGTTCAAATTATTCAAAAAAATTCACCTTGTATTCGAATACATATTGATCAATTTTGCCACTGACTTGATGGTTGTATTCGACTACAGCAGGTCGTAGTCGAATACAGATGCGAGACTTTTGCTACTGACTTAGCATTTTAGCATATGTATTCGAATACACTTATGTCGTATTCGAATACACCTTTGTATTTTGTCAAAGATATTAATTTTAACATTTTGTAAATGTAATTTTGACTTTTGAAAATACTTTTTATGCATATGTAAAGATGTGAGGTTCTCATTGTATTCGAGCTATGGGTTGTATCATTTACCTTCACATTTAAACATCTAATATGTTTGAAGTCTAAAGTTTATCAATAAAATATTTTGGACTTATTCTCTTTGAGCTTGTTGCCTTGATCATCATCATCGTTGGTATTTTGTCTTCATCAAAAACATATATTTTACAGCATAAACTTAAATAAATTATAAAGTTAAGTATGCAAACTTAACAAGAACGAAATGAAAATACAAAAAACTTTAATAAATGTTATTCATTCCAAATAGTTTATATCTATTTTGAAGCATGTAAATAAAGTTTTTTCAATTGTGAACCTATTATTTAATTAATTTAAAAGATATTAAGCTTAATTGCAGTTTTAGTCTCCTATTTATAGTGATTCACGAAATTGGTCCCCCTATTTTAAAAGTCGACAGTTTTGGTATCTCTCTATGATTTTTTAGTTAAAAAATTATCACGTGAGATGTTTTAAATAACATGACATATGATACGATGATGTAGAGTGATTAACACCAATTAAATTGGAATAAAACGTCGTAAAAACTTAACTTTCAACTTCGAAGTTTTTTCGTATTTTTAATTTAATTAATGACATATGAATAATTAATGGATCTAGATGGTTTTATATCATAGAATTGTATGTCACGTCATTTAAAATATATCAAATCGTCATTGTTTAGTTTAAAAATCTAAGGAAGGGACCAAAACTGTCGACTTTTAAAATAGGGGGACCAATTTCGTGAATCAGTATAAATACGAGACTAAAACTGCAATTAAGTCAATATATTATAACAGACACATATTAATAATTGTTAGAAAAGATTCAAATGACAAAAAATTACTTAAAATTTTATAAGACAAAAGATTAATAATAAAAAATAAAAAACAAAAAAGAATATTAAAAAAAAAAATGAACCAAAATTATATTTAACACTTCTTTTTATCTACTTTCCCAACCAAACAAAGTGTATATTTATGCTTGCGCAAAAGTTGTTCACGTGATTTGCACGTGTGATATATAAAGCTTCTTTTGTCCCTGAGATTCCACCACACCAAAGCAAATTCAAAGGGTTCTCGAAACGAAGTTTCAGTTACATTTCTACAGTTTTGCTTGAACTCATCGCTATGGTTCGTTCCTCTTTCTATTTGTTTTCATTAACATCAATACACTGTTTCAAAACTGTTATTTTGTTGGATGAATTTTGATTGATTCTCATGTCAAATTATAAGAATCGTTATTTACTATTTATAAGTCAAATTATTATTTTTCATTATTATTTACATGCTATAAATATTTCTCTGCATCAAGCATGGACATGTATGATTTGCTACATTTTAAACTATGTAATGTTATTTGAACAATAATTTGGAGCACTAAGTTCTGACAACTTTTTACCCTGTTAATAAAGTTCATACACGCTGGGTTAATGCAGTTCAATGAGTGGTTAATTGGTGTATCAAAATTGGATTACTCATTAATCATTAACTAAAACTTTATTAACAACTAATTTGAATGTTACTACCACAAATTTGAATGTTATTAACCACAATTTCATGTGTTTGAAATACACAAATACGCTTAGACTTGAACACTTGAAATTGTGGTTAATAAAATTCAGTAGATAATGAATGAGTTGTGACGCCTGATGTATTATCTATTAACCGAATATAACACTTAATTAAGCATGTGTGTGAACTCCGTAAACCATATAAAAAGTTGGCTAATTTTGGAATCCTAAATTGATGTTCAAATGTTTTCATTTTAAACAATTTTTCTATCCTTATTATTATTATTATTATTATTATTATTAGGATGCTGCAAAGACGCATGGTTCTGTGTTGGCATGTACAGATGAAGCTGTTCTTCCAGTCAGTCAAGTGTATGATGCTGTTAGAGAACTTGGGAAAGAAGGGGTTGAGCAATTGGATCCTCTAGTTATTACATCTGCAACATCACTGAGTAATTATATTGATCGCATATTTAGTATTCTTTATACTTATATGATACGTGTGATGATTTTTCGTATGTAAAATTTGTTTTAAGGGTAATTTAGTTCTTAAATATACTAACCAGTAAATTATACTTTTTCATTGCTTACATTTTGCTCAAATTTGAATTTACCAAAAGAAAAGATTTTTATTACGGGTGATGTTTGACAATGTCCCGTTTTTAGGGATGCTTTTGCCACATAAATGTCCAAAATTTGCATTTAGTGAGTGTACAAGTTAGGCTTCTATACGTATTAGCTTCAATCAATGGTTTAAAACTTAGAGCTCAATTGCCTTTTTCCTAGATTCACGCCTGATGAAATAGTGTAAATTAAAATGCTATCAACACTGATGAAATAGTGTAAATTAAAATGCTATCAACACTTTAGATTGAAGGCGTGTCCGATGTCCGACATGTATAGCTACATCCAATCATTTCTATTTTTAAAGTTATTATCAGTGTTTACATGTCACTGTCATGTCTGGTGTCCATGTTAGTGCTTCATAGGATGAGCATGCTTAATGGCTTGTGAATTGTGATATGGATTTATAATGCTAGAAGTTGGTGGGGCGAGTTTGTGAGAAAACCGGAAAAATGGAGATAGTTCTTGTATTTTTCCCAATTCCTTGAAACATGTGTCAAACCACAGGTTGTTTGTTGGAAGAATTTAAATGAAAGCTTCTATTTCTCTTTCAAATACACGATTTTTCATTTTGTGCATATATATATATATATCATACTGTAGCTAAAGAAATCAATTTATATCATACTGTAGCTTAAGAAACCAATTTTTTTTCACCACCTACCTATTTATTACAAACTTCAGGTAAGTTTCCGGTGGAATCTTCCTCTGTGGATTTTTTCATTTTGATCTGGCAGTCCCTTGATTTTCCTATGGACCAACTGATTCAAGAAGTTCTCAGAGTGTTAAAAGCCGGTGGGACAACTCTTATTCGGAAGTCCTCCCAATCTGCTGTGTGTTCAGATGATAAGGTAATAACGCTTTAGAATTAGATTGTGCCTGAGTGAATTTATGACGTTGCAAATGATCTGACATTTTCCCCATTGTCCATACAGATGATATCAAATCTTGAGAACAAGTTATTATTAGCAGGGTTTTCAGAAATACGTGCTTTACAATCAACTCTCCCATCAGGGGGCATATCTTCTGGGGTAAGTTTCATTCTCTTATATCTATCTCAGCCATCTCCATTCATCATTGATTTTTCTTAAATTAATTAATTTAATTGTTGTGGTATATAATATGATAGAAACATTTAATGAAGAATGAAACAGTTAAAGTTTTCTCATGTTTGGTTTGCTGTAAAACAGAATAGATATGTGTCACCTGAGTTGAATAGTAGGCTGGCTTGTGTCTTCAAAATCAGACTTCTAGTATTTGGCAACCATTGTTGTAGTTAATGGTTTTTTATTTCGTGTAAAATCATTTTTTCAGCTAGTTTTTTTTTTTTTTTTGTTGTGGTACTTTTTATTGTCTCCGGCAAATTTATTTACCTATTGCCTGTCAAGCAGTGGTGTCAATGTTGTGCTATAGCTGTGTAGCAGAGCATCCCCGGGCTACTACAGGACACACAGTAGTGAAGCGGCCAAAATAGCGGCTGTTGTGGCTGGTACTGGCCGCAACTCAGAGTAAGATCAAGAAGTCCAAATAAGCTCTTAAATTTTAAATTTTAGGGATTTATGGTTGGGGTGTTTTAGGAAATTTGCAATCAAAAAGCACTTGAATAGTTTTTAGGCATATCCTCTCACTCCTATTGTCATTTTTCAACCTCTCGCCGATCAATCATGACTAGTTGAGTTTTTATGTCTATGATATAGTTAACTTTTTAAATATTTCAAAACAGCGGCCTTCCTGCTATCCTCTATCTCTCGCTGTAACGTTTTTGGGGTTAGCCGCTACACACTGCTATCTGGGATTGATAAGTGGAGTATAGGCCATAAGTCATCTAGAGTTAATGCTTTTTCTTTCCTAATTTACTTTGTTATGACCATCTTACAAATTATAATTTTAAACATGTTCTGTATTGCACATAGATCAAAGCTAAAAAGCCTTCATGGAAAATTGGTTCATCTTTTGCATTAAAGAAGGTGGTGAAGAGTTCACCTAAAGTGCAAATTGATGTTGATTCAGATCTGATTGATGAAAATAGTCTTTTGACCGATGAAGATTTAAAGAAACCCCAGCTGCCATCTGGTAACGTGTGCTTTTTAGAATTCTCTCGCTTTGTTCCTCAATTAGTATTCTGTGTGATATTTGGCTATGAGCTAACATGTTTATGCATCAGGTGATTGTGAAATCGGAATTACAAGAAAAGCCTGCAAAAATTGCAGTTGTGGGAGGGCAGAAGAAGAGGAAAAGGTGTTGAAGTTAGGATTGACAGCAGAACAGATTAATAATCCTCAATCAGCTTGTGGCAGTGTATGCTTTTCTTTCCTGATTCATTCAATTTGTTGGTTCCTCCCCTAGTGACATCCACTTTTTAATCATGTCCCTAAAGATTAAAAAGTTAAAAGTTGTTTTATCTTTAAAGTGTTCTGATTAAATACTTAAATTTATCGTTGACCTTTTGTTAAGTATTGTTCCTTCTTTTTTTGGTAAACCAAGGCATCACCCGCACACAACTGTGCAGACTAATCCCATGAGGTAACATAGATCCATTTAAGGAGTTGAATTCTCCCAACATATGCTTTTTCATACGTACTGGTCAGGGATCAAAATCAGGACCAAATGATTGAGACTCAAGCATCTATCACTTGTGCCATACATGTTGGCAGTATTGTACCTTCTTTATTCCCATCTTTATTTCTTTTTCTTCACAAAACTTTGTTCTTAAAAACAATATTTGTTTTCAAAGCTCTAAATCCTCATTTTGTTGTTCCACGTTGTAACTTCCAATGTCATCTTTCTAGTCAAGGTACACTTTGTTTTTGATGTTATTCTATCATCCTATACACCTTTCCTATTACTTCATTATGCTTACATCAAATTACTTTTTTGGTTATGGTTTGACTTCAATAAGCAGTTGAAGGCACAATTTTCATTACCTTCAATCAAATTAAATGCAATAATCTTCCATTGTCACTTATGGTTAAGGCCTAAGGGTGATGCACACTTAAAGTCAATAAAAAAGGAAAAAGGACCCAATACTATATATAGCCAGAAAAGAAAAACAAGAAAAATATATGCAAATTTTTATTGTTGATTTATCTTCAATTGAGTCACTCCCCCATGACCTACATACTGTTACCAAGTTCTTTTCTCTAGTCAAGCATGTGTAACTTCAGTTCTTATCTCAGTTTTTGTATTGTGTGGGATTCAAGTTCTTTAGAAGGCTTGGGATCCTATCTGCTGTGAGTTGATTCTGTTTTCCGATTCTGATGTCAAGACTATTTGGTTCTATTGTCAAGATATTCTAAAATATATTTTGATGGTAGCCATGACTTTATTCTATTTTTGTTTTTCTAGTTGCCATTACTTTATTCTGTTTTCTAGTTTCGGGACTTCTAAAGTAACATATCTCTTCAACATAAACTTTTGATTAACAAATATCAAACTGATTTCATTAATAGCATGATTGTTTACATATTGCAAGGATATAGTTCATATCCATTCTAACTCAACATCTCACCTGACTTACATACAAGCTCTGGCTTAACTCCCACTCCTCACAGCCATGATTACCTATCAAACTCTACAACCCGACTAATTTCTGTGCAAAATATGCACACTTAAATGTTCTCTGCCTTCAGAACTTTCATATGTTCTTCCAATGTCAAAATTCAAGGACATTTGACATGACATTCTGTTAGCTTCATCCATCCTTGCTTCTGTCGCTGTTACTTTAGTTGGAGGAGCATGGATCTTGTTCAATTTTTTCCTTTTCACGTTTGGCAGATTCAAGCATTACTTCTTCAGCTGATTCTGCTGTCACTACTATCGGAACAGTGGAGATTTTGTTCAAAATCTTCCTTCTCACACATGTCCTCTTTCAAATTTGGTCATTGTTTGATTGAACAAGTTTTGGGCTAACTGGCTTTCGGTTCTTTTGGGTTGCTTTCTTTACAGCATGAAATTCCATTCTTGTCAGTTTCTTTGGGTTGGCTGAGACATTAATCACCTGATTTTGGTAAAGGTTGATTTGATAGGAGCAATGTTTTAAAAACTGGATTGAACTAGCCGGTTCAACTGGGAACCAGCCAGATTAGGGATCGAGTTAACTGATAGTGATTAGGGATTTAGTTATAAGGTTTTAAAACTTAAGGGCTTTTTTAAAAGGCTTTGAACTAAAGGGACTTGATTGCAAATTGGATGATACTATAGGGACCAACATATTAATTTAACCTTTTTTACTTCTTTTGCAGTATATAGTTCGTTTGTGCTTTATTTTTCATGTTCAATATTAAGAACTCATTCTGTTACGTGTGCATTTTAAGATAAAAAAGTTCTAAATTGTAAAAAATGTTGATATGTAGAATGTTTTGCCCGTAGCTCTTGCAAGCAGTTTAATTAGTTGACAGTTGTTTGATTAGATAGCTTTTTTTTCTCCCTTCAGTTTAGATGTTTTATTATTGAAAAGCAAAGGAGGTAAACTAAATTTCATAAAATGTAAGAGTTAGTGCTGACCATAAGCCCTTTTCTTTTTTAGCTACATATAGCTCAGTGAAGTGAAATATAGAGGCTTATGCATGGAAGAATTGCTATTTTCTACCACTATCATTTATTTCAGTTTACATGCGGAAGCTTTGCTGCGTTTGGAATTTTTAAATAAGCAGAGTTTTCTCAAATCTAAATCCATTAACCAACTCCACTTAGAGTTAGTTTGCGAATTGGATTTTGGAGGGAAAGACTTTGGAGAGTTAAGTCTATCTTTTAATATATATTTGATATTTTAATAAAATTAAAAAAACATGATAGTAGTTGAAAAAGACTTGTTTTAAATTTAGCTTATGGGCTATAAACCCATCTAAATATGGTTGTGTTTGCGTTGAATATTAATTTTAATCTGCCATTCAACATGGATTGATTGATTGAACAATGTTTTCTAAAATTGGTTAAGAGTTATAGTCTGCAAGCCTGAGTTGGACAGAAAATTTCTGGGGTTCTCTTGCAAAATTTGGAGTTTGCTCTCTGTGAATAGTTACTATCTACTGTCCATATCTTCTCTAATGCATTTGCATATTTTTTTATCGTTCTATAATTGACCTTGTTCTCAAAATTTGTCTTTGGTCTACAGTGTGGGTTAGGAGATGCTTTTAGGTGCAGTACCTGCCCTTACAAGGGGCTGCCTACCTTCAAAATGGGCGAGAAGGTACTCTTTTTTCTCCCTCTCTTGAGTTGTTTGCTGTCATTTCTTTGGTATTTTAATTACTTTCTATTTGTTGCATAAGTCGTTCGTTTGTTCATTCATTCATCATTTTTTTTATGCAGGTAACACTGTCCGGGAACTTCCTTGCTGCAGACATATAATGAATAATGTTGCAATGTTGTCATGGGAATGGTATAATACAATTTTTAGATAACATGGGATTGGTATCAGTTATGCTAAAACTAGCTAATCATTCCTTTGAGGTGTTTCGTACCGTACAATTTAAAGTGTGAATGAGATACACCAATTTTATTTTTCGGGTATTATATAGGTGTCATTCTCTCTCTCTCTCTCTCTGATGTGTTACTTTAACACATGACATACAAATTAAGATACCTAGTTTACTTTGTATGAAAAAGATAAATTATGACTTTACATACTTATATTTCACTAATGGTACGAGAAAGAGGTTAAAAAAAAAAAGAGATAATAGTAAATAGTAAGGGGTATAATAGGAAAATCAATATTAATACTTATTGATATTATAAAACTGACATATAAAATAAGAAGATTTTTTTTGTTAAAATAACTTATATTATGGAACAAAGAGAGTAGTTATGTTTGTATTTTCTTCATTGGGATTTTAACCTCTGTATTTAACTCTTTTAACTCCAGTTAAAACCACTTGGAAAAAATGCACTTTATTTTAAAAAAATTGAAAAATATTAATGATAGTATATTCACTTCTAAATGATAAAAATATTTAATAAATTTTTATAAATGTTTCTTAAAAATTTAGAGTGTATTTTTTCAATAAAAAACTTAAAGAACGTTATGTGATATATGTCACATGTCCTTACATATATTTTTATAAACGTTTCCTTAAAAATTTAGAGTATATTTTATATAAATTTTATTTATATAAAGAAAGTACATTAGTTTTTTGTTATTTTTTTTAAGAAACAAATTATGTAGATGATATTAGTATTTTAATAACATCAAATAAAAATAATTTTAATAATAAAAGATCAAATAAACCAACAATTTGGTCCGAAGTTATTACTCTCTTGAGATTGGTCACTAAAGAACTATTTAGTCCCTCCATTAATTTTCATGTTTGGTGTAAGTTTGACCATTTTAAATTATTTTGTCATAAAACTATGAAATATAAAAATACATCAATATAGCCTAATTCCTAAGCTAAACAAACAAATCAATTAGCATATTTCAACCAGTAAACTGATACAACACCAATTATTCTTTCCTATTCATGCATGATTAAAGTTACTAGTAGTGAATAAACATAACGGAAACAAATAAACTAATTAAACTTTACTTAAACCAGTATACCAATATAAAAAACGAATAACCAATAAATCAACAAACATTATCTAAACTAGTAAGCAAGAAGAGTGACTTAACTAGTAAATCAAAATTAATTATGTGAAAAGTGGGATGTGAAGAAGAATATTGACCTTAGTAAAATAATAGTTGGTGTGTTGATTTAGTTAGTTTCATGTGTTTAATAGTTCACTTGTTTAGTTGATGAATTAAATTGTTTTCTATGATACTTTATGGATTATATTGATTTTATTTTTATAGTTTAAAGCAAAATTTTAAATTGCAAATTACGTCATGTGATACGACCATAATATTTTAGTTGCGGCGGTATACACATCGCAACAACCACAACGTTTGCCATCATAGTTTAAGGACTAAACAATAAAAAAAAAAAATAGTCAATTGATGAAAATCCAAATGACAAAATTGATGGAGGACTAAAAAATTGGATTAAGGAATAGTTTAGGAACCTTTTAGTAGATTTTAATAATTTAGGGATCAATTTGGAGAGAGGGTAATAGTTCAGGGATCAAATTAATAGTTTATTCTAAAAGATAAAATGTCAAATATAATAAAAATAAAAATAATAATATCATAGGTTAAATAAGTTTTTAATCTTTATAAAATTTTAAAATTTTGTTTTTAGTCTCTCTATATAAAAAAATCATATTTTTTAGTTCCTACATATATTTTTGTATGATTTTTTTCAATCATGTCTATAACATTATAAAATATTCCACTACACAAATTTAGAATTTTTTTAACTTGAGAGGAATTAAAAATGAACTTGTTTAACACTCTAAACTCTAATTAAAAGTAACGATAACATGGACCTAAAAATCGAATATTGAGCTCATATTTATGGAGAAACTTTTTATAATATTGTAAACATGATTGCAGTAAAATCATTAAAAAATATTTGGTGACATTCAACGGAGACTAAATTTGTTTGCATAATAATTTTATAGAAACTAAAAAATGTGATTTTTCACAAGAACTAAAAATAAATTTCAAAATTTATAAAGCTTAACAATTTATCTAAC
>JBBPBP010009777.1:5026082-5041908 GCA_037974735.1 Cicer chorassanicum | reverse complement strand
TATATATATATATAAAAAAAAAATAAAAACAATATTTACAATTATAAAAATTTAAATGAGACTAATGAAGAAGATACTTAAAAATATTCTTCAAATTTGAAAGTCCTATCTTCATAATTTAATAAATTGTTACCAAAAAAATACTAAAGTGATAAAAGTGTGTGTTATGCAAAAGACTGATAATAAACATGCTTAAGAAAAGAGATAAAGTTATAGTAATTTATCTTAGTTTACTAATTTTTTTGGCTATATTCAGCCTTCACTCTTTGCGAGATTTTCCACTATAATGCGTTAGAAAACTTTCTCAACTCCAACATTTTTACACTTCAGTCACAAAAAACTTCCATGTCTATATTCTCTTAGCTTCAATAAGTTTACACACTTCTGTCAAATTACTCTTAACTTTACAATACATCACAATTACTCGATTTTAATTTTACACTTATAAATATAAGATGGAAATGCTTACAAATGAGATAACAATTTTGAGATTTAAGTAATCAACATTTATGATAATTTGTTAGTGATGAGAGTATATTCTAAGAATGATCCACATTTGTAGTGTAAGTTTCGAGTGCATTCAGTATTAAAGAGATTTGAATATTTTGAAACACTTGTGGTGAGTGAATTGATTCTTGTTTTCAAACTATTGGTCTTCAAAGGTTCTAAGGTATGCTCTATTTATAGAGGGATTTGAACTGTATATGATCGTTGGTTACTTGTTTCAACAAGTGTCATTACTTTTTCTTGTAGACTTGATGAATATTATGAGTTTTTGTTAATCATGGGTAACATTGAATAAATGTGTGCTTAAGAAATAAAAGACAAAATTTTTTTTTTTATTAATGTGTTTGACAAGAATGTGATCTTACTCCTACGTATCTATCAGTGCGATGGAGAAATTAAAGCTACATAGTTCTTGGATAGAAAATGCGGATGTATTGATAGTTTTTAAAGAAAATTTGTTTTAATGTTGATAAAAAAAAAGTTGTTTGGACGAAGAGAAAAAAAATGAGTTTATTTGATTTGAATAATTATTTTGAAATAAAAGTTTTAAGACTATCAAACTGTACAATTGGTGTCTCAAAAAAACTCAAAAAATAAAAAGATGTCTCATCTTGTCAACCATTTTAAGAATATTTTATTATTTTTGATTTTTAAATTGAGTATTTAAACCAACAAGTCGTATCACTTGTATCTTAACAATTCAAAGATTAAAAAAATATGTCACATCTAATTTAATCAAACTTTAAAAATTGGTTTTGAATTAATTTGTTAAAAAAACGAATTTTAGAATTTATATGATGTATCAAATTATATTAATTTATACATGACTTGAACCAGTTATTTTCTTTGATTTTTATAATTTAATAAAAATAAAAATGCAAGCAAACATGGAAGTAGTATCTAGTCTGTCTTTGTGTAAAAAAGAAACCAACTAGTGTACTCTATTTGTGAAAGAAAGTGTGTCTTGCTTAATGTGATAAAACTTACACATAGTTGCCTAACCTAATGTGATACCTATATCTATGTTGAGATAAGAACACACCAAGCAAACTTCAGTTTAACAACCTCTCAATTTTAAACAAATAAAAAAAAAAGATATCACTCTTAACTATGAATTCAGCAATTTTATCAAGCAACCAACAACTAAATGACATCATTTTTGAAGGGTAAAATCTAAATTTCAGCAAATAAACAACAAAATGAAAGTGCCATATTAAAGAGATAAAGAACGAAACAAACGTGATAGACGTGGATCGGTGTATAGCAGCGAAGAGGAAGGCAACGGTGTTGGTGGTGTAACGGTGGTCGGCGATAGTTACCGGTGGTCATGAAAAAAAAAACTATACTCCTTGGTTTTTTTAGTTTTGAAATACTTGGTTTTGGGGATGAAATTTGATGGTTGTTTCCTTTGTGTTCAATTTCATCTTGTTCCTCACTTTTTATCAAAGAAAAAAAATCACTCTTTTTCTATTCTTATCTGTTTTTATTTTTTATCCCAAAATCTACTCCATCCCCTTCTTTTTATTTTTTTTTTTATTTTTTTTTATTTTGAAACCAAATGAAGATATATTTATAGAGTTTTTTTTTCAAATGTTTAGTAGCTTTCTTGCTCTGTCTTTGTGTTTTCCCATTAATTTCCTTCTTTATGTTTTATTTCCTTTGTCCATAATTTGAGTTCTTCTGTCTGTCTGATGCAATCACGTTTTTAAAAAAATTTGTTTTTATCTGAGTGTTTTAATTCTCTGTTTATGTTTGAGAAATAAAGTAGGTTTTGGATGAGTTAAGATTTTTCTCTATACGTGTCTTTGATTTTGCAGAATGTTGTCTTCATGCTTCTGCTTTAAACTCAAAGCATTGTGTTCTTCTCTCTGCATCATAACAATCAGATAGGACAATAGCAATTTTTATTTATTTTATTAATTAATTAAATATGTGCCATTGTTTGTTATTTACTCTAATGTTATTATCATTTATTAATTTTAGTTGTATTATTTTTATTTCTTTTTTCATATATATTAATATTTTATTTTTTTGTATTATTGATTATGAAGACAGAAATATATACATCTTTATATATTTATTATTTTTTCTTAAATTTTTCATAGAGAAAAGTAAAATAATGATAAATATAAAATTTGATATATTATAATAAAATGGATATTATTACTTTTTGATTTATTTTTAGTTAGTTCGACAAAATTGGGGTACTACAGTTGTCCCTATTTAATTATATTTTTACTAGAAAATGTGAATATTATCGTTGTAAAATATGATTAAATATAAAGATTCAAATTTTGTCTGTGAAAACGAGTAGAAAAAGGCAAAGGTGAGTAGACTGATAAATTGCTAATGCGAAAACATGATCTTCTCCACCCGTTCGTAGATCGACAAAATAAAAAAAATGACCGTAATGAAAGAATGATCGTCTTCAGATTGGTTATCGATGCGTAGATCGGAAAAATGAAAAATGATCGTCTTCGAATTGGTTACCGGTGCATAGATCGACATGAATGAAAGAATGATCATCTTCGAATTGGTTACTGATGCGTAGATCGACAAGAATGAAAGAATGACCATCTTCGGGTTGGTTACCGATGCGTAGATTGACAAGAATGAAAGAATGACCATCTTCGGGTTGGTTACCGATGCGTAGATTGACAGGAGTGTAAGTAATGATCGTTTTCGGATTGATTATCGATGTGTAGATCGATAGGAATGAAAGACTGATCGTCTTTGGATTGATTACCGATGCATATATCAACAGGAATGAAAGAATGATCGTCTTTGGATTGATTACCGATGTGTAGATCGACAGAAATGAAAGACTGATCGTCTTCGGATTGATTACCGATGCATAGATCAATAGGAGTGAAAGAATGATCGTCTTCGGATTGATTACCGATGCGTAGATCAACATGGATGAAAAACAAAATGACCGTTTTCAGATTGGTTATCGATGCGTAGATCAATAGGAATGAAGAAAACTATTTTAGAAGGTTGTTGAGTATAAAAACAAGATATGAATGATTCATGCTTGTTATGCATTATGCAAGGTTGTTGAATAAAGACGTACGATTCATATGAGTAAGTTTTGAATGTAAGATGCATGGTTTATGTGTGTTATGCATAAATTCTTCTTCATTTCTTTGATTCCCCGATCCTTATGCTCTTCTACGCCCCAAAATTCAACGGATAAATAAAAACAAATATTGTTTCCGCATGATGAATCTTCGTACCTATCGTGTGACCGCTTTTTTGAGGCGAAGCAAAGTCCATTGTTTAAAATGATTACCCTCCTTACTATTTTTTACACACTCATATATCTTGAGAATCAATTGAGTTCCCGTGTATATATTTTTCAAGTGTCAAAATACTTAAAATATTTTTATATTTCCACATATTTCAAATTCCAACATTTATTATCATAAAACAACATTTTAAAACACTATAACAATCAATAATGAAATTGGATTAGTTTAGAAAGAGTGTAACGTACAACATCGAATGACAATATTGGAAAATGTACATTTGCTACATTGAAAACAAAACAATTGAGGCAGGGGTTACAATGTGGGGACGAGTGTGTTTAGCTTTAGTTGGAGGCATAACAAACGCTAGTCATTCTTGTAATTTAAGACTTGCCCCAGTTTGAAACGCTTGATTTTATTTAATCCCTAATTTTTACATGGACCGCTCTTCCAAGTTTTCAATCCATCAGAATACTCTAATTTTTGCCTAGGTTGCCTTTTTAGGTTTTCAACCTACCGAGTCCATTTTTCAATCATTTTTTTTTCAAGCATAACATTTTTTGATTGCATCTGAATTTACTGGAAGTGGAAATTCCTCTCCATCCATATTTGCGAGTATTAGAGCTCCCCCAGAGAAAGCTTTTTTCACAACATATGGTCCCTTGTAATCCAGAGTCCATTTTCCACGAGAATCCTTTTTTATGGGCAATATTTTCTTTAACACTAAGTCCCCTTCTTGAAACTCTTGAGGGCAGACTTTTTTCTCGTATGCTTTTTTAAGTCTTTTTTGATATAGCTGGTCATGGCACAGAACTGTCATTCTTTTTTCTTCTATGAGATTCAATTGGTCATA
The DNA here is from genome assembly GCA_037974735.1 of Cicer chorassanicum. Taxonomy (NCBI): domain Eukaryota; kingdom Viridiplantae; phylum Streptophyta; class Magnoliopsida; order Fabales; family Fabaceae; genus Cicer; species Cicer chorassanicum. The sequence goes on along the minus strand of JBBPBP010009777.1, from coordinate 5,037,300 downwards.
TCGTGATTGAACCCACTCTACCTCTTCTAGTTTTGTTTCCATCAAGACTCTGATAGAGGGAATTTCAACTTCAATGGGAAGTACCGCTTCCATTCCATACACTAATGAGAAAGGAGTTACCCCTGTTGAGGTACAAATAGAGGTTCTATAGCCATGTAATGCAAAGGGAAGCATTTCATGCCAATCCTTATATGTCTCCACCATCTTTTGTATGATCTTCTTGATATTCTTATTTGCTGCTTCTACAACCCCATTCATTTTCGGATGATATGGAGAAAAATTATGGTGCTGAATTTTGAAATTATCACATAACTCTTTCATCATTTTGTTATTCAAATTAGTCGCATTATCAGTGATTATCTTATTTAGCAAGCCATATCGACGAATCAATTCTCTTTTGATGAATCTGACAACCATGCTTCTCGTCACATTGGCATAAGAAGCGGCTTTAACCCATTTTGTGAAATAATCAATAGCTACTAGGATAAACTGGTTCCCATTTAAAGCATTAGACTCGATGAGTCCTATAACATCCATCCCCCACATTGAAAATGGCCATGGTGATGTTAAAACGTTCATAGAGGTGGGCGGTACATGTACTTTATTAGCATAGATTTGACATTTATGACATTTCATTACATAACTAAAGCAATCAGACTCCATGGTAACCCAATAATAGCCATCCCTTAAGATTTCTCTTGCCATTGGGTGCCCATTTGCATGAGTTCCAAAAGAACCTTCGTGAACCTCTTAAATGATTTTATCTGCTTCCACTTTATCCACACATATGAGGAGAATCATATCATGATTTCTCTTATAAAGCACATCACCATTTAAGAAGAAATTCATTGACAACCTCCTTAAAACCCTCTTGTCGTTCTTTGAAATACCCAATGGATATTCCTTATTCTTAACATATGATTTGATATCATAAAACCATGGCTTGTCGTCAGACTCTTCTTCTATCGATAAGCAATATGATGGCTTATCCTTTTGTTGAATTTTTATGATCGACACCTCATGACCGACACTTATTTGTTACATTGATGTCAATGTGGCCAAAGCGTCGGTAAATTGGTTTCCTTCTCGAGGAATATGGTGAAAAGTGATATGCTCAAAGTGTTATACATATTCTTTCGTATGCATTTGATACAGAATCAATTTGGAATCTCGAGTTTCCCACTCTCCTTTTGTCTGATGGATGACCAAAGATGAGTCTCCATATACCTCAAGAACTTTTACCTTTGATTCAATGGCTGCTTTAATGCCCATGGCACATGCCTCATACTTTGCAATATTGTTTGTGCAATCAAAACACAATCTAGCCGTAAATGGAGTGAACTGGTTCTCTAGGGAAATCAAAATAGCTCCAATTCCATGTCCTAATGCATTAGAAGCACCATTAAACACCAACGTCGATTTTTTTTATCAGATGATTCAGTCTGTTCAAATAAAGTCATTATACCTTCATCGAGGAATTCCCACTGCATTGATTGATAATCTTCTATAGGTTGTTGGGCCAAATACTCTGCTAGTGCGCTTCCTTTGATAGCCTTATGTGTAACATACACCAATTCATATTCTGATAACAACATCTGCCTACGGACAATCCTTCCAGTAAGAGCAGGTTTCTCAAAGATATACTTAATTGAGTCCATTTTAGACACCAACCAAGTTGTATGGCATAACATGTATTGCCTCAACCGACGAGCAGTCCATGCTGATTCGCAACATGTTCGTCCAAGTAGTGAATACCTTGTTTCACAACTAGTGAACTTTTTACTCAAATAATAAATAACATGTTCTTTCCTACTAGGTTCATCATGTTGCCCTAGTACACAACCCATTGACTCATCAAGTACTGTTAAGTACATAATAAGTGGTTTTCCAGGAAACAGGAGGCACTAAGATTGAAGGTTTTGACAAGTATTGTTTAATCTTTTCGAAAGCTTTTTGACAATTCTCATTCCATTCAACCTTTTGGTATTTGCGCAACAACTTGAAAATTGGCTCGCATGTAGCGGTTAGATGTGATATGAACCTGGAAATGTAGTTCAATCTACCCAAAAAGCCACAAACTTCTTTTTTCGTGCGTGGAGCCGGCATTTCTTGTATTGTTCTTACTTTATTTGGGTCCACTTCTATTCCTTTTTGACTAATGATGAACCCAAGTAACTTGTCTGATCTCACACCAAAAGTGCATTTAGCAGGGTTTAAACGGAGTCTAAATTTTCTTAATCGCACAAATAATTTTTAAAGGTTAAAAACATGGTCTTCTTCGGTCTGAGATTTTTCAATCATATCGTCCACGTAAACCTCTATCTCCTTATGCATCATGTCATGAAACAAAGTTGCCATTTCTCTTTGATAGGTTGCCCCAACATTCTTCAACTCAAATGGCATCACCTCATAACAGAAAGTCCCCCATTGTGTGATAAATGCAGTTTTCTCCATATCTTCGAGAGCCATCTTGATTTGATTATACCCTGAGAAACCATCCATGAATGAGAAAAGAGAATATTGAGCAGTGCTATCCACTAAGACATCAATATGAGGCAAAGAAAAATCGTCTGTATAACTAGCTTTATTTAAATCTCGATAACCAACGCACATTCGAACCTTTCAATCCTTTTTTGGAACTGGGACAATATTAGCAACCCATTGAGGATATTTTGCTATTGCTAAGAAACCAACATCAAATTGCCTCTTGACCTCTTCTCTAATTTTAAGTGACATATCAGGCCTCATCCTCCTCAACTTTTGTTTAATTGGAGCACATTCGGGCTTTAGCGGTAGCTTATGTTCAACTATGTTAGTATCTAGCCGAGGCATATCCTGATATGACCATGCAAAGACGTCCACATAGTCAAATAAAAGTTTAATTAGCTTTTCTCGCTCACTTTCTTTCATAGACAAACCAATCTTAATTTCTTTCTTATTAGATTCAGTCCCTAAATTGATCACATCAACAGGTTCTTTATAGGGTTGGATTATCTAAGCTTCATGTTCAAATAAACTTTCTAGTTTTGGGGGATCGTCTTCACAATCCTCATCAGCGTGATTAATGGGGCGTTCAAAATTACAAGAAAAGGTTATAGCGCTGCTATTTTCAACATGTTCATTTTCGACTCTACATTGTTTAAATTAAGAAGAAAAAGGAAAAAAGAAAATTTGAATAAAGATTTCCATTTCAAGAAAAAGAAAAGAAAAAAAAAGAAAACGATTGGAGAATTTTAAAATGCATTTATTGATAATAAGTACAAAATTGAAATATATGTAACTTAATTAGTTATCTTTATAGCATTGGGCAGAGCAAAAAGAGTTGAAATACTTAATTACTTTGAACATGAATTAACAAACACGGGAAACTCAATGATCTTCCAATTGTTGAGATTGGTATTTGGAAGACAAGGGTACACTCATTTGAGGGTATCATCACCAACATGCTCTTCTTCCGCAACAACCACTTGATCAACATATACTATTCCAGCGCTCTAAAATGTTTGGCGAATGTCACAAATAGAAATCTTCTATGAATTTAGTGTCTGATTTTTCAAACGAGCCATCATTCTTTCCATTTTTTCTTTCACGACCTTTTTTTTTGTCAGCTTTAGTAGGTACATATCCCAACCCCGTACCTATTGTTCTTTTTGGTTATATCTAACAATTTTCCCAATTTAACAAAAACCACTCCTTCCAACATCAATTTGGTAGACTTTAATGATGTGGTAGAAAACTTTGGTTCTTTGAAGGGAGATCCTTCACCCATGAAGACAACATTGACGATTTCTAATGCTTGAAAGGAAGTCTCTGTGGCTTCCTCCGTGCCTTCAATGTAGCCCGTAGAAGATAGATGACTCACTATCATATCTTCTTCCCTAGATATTATCACCAACTTATTGTCCACTATAAACTTTAGCTTTTGATGGAGAGTGGATGCCACTGCTCTAGTAGCGTGAATCCACGGTCTCCCTAAAAGGAAATTGTACTTGGCTTAATATCCATCACTTGGAAGGTTATTCCAAAGTTATAGGGTCCGATTTGAACCGGCAAGTCAATCTCACCAACAACTTGTCTTCTGAATCCATCAAACGCTTTCACCACCATAACACTCGGCTTCAAACAAGCTCCATCAACAAATAGTTTTGATAGTGTTGATTTCGGCATGATATTTAACGATGAATCATTATCAACTAGAACTCGTGCAAGAATATGATCATGACACCTCATAGAGATGTGTAGTGCTTTATTATGCCTTGTCCCTTCAGCTGGTAATTCACCATTGCTAAAACTCAAACAATTATTAGCGCTGATGTTACCAACAACACCATCGAACTGGTCCACAATGATGTCATGAGTAACATGGGCCTCGTTTAAAACTTTCATTAATGTCCTTCTATGCGCTTCAGAGTTTAATTACAAAGAAAGAACAAATATCTTGGAAGGGGTTTTATTTAGTTGATCTACCACTTTATACTCAATTTGCTTGATAAATCTCAAAAATTCGTTAGCTTCTTCTTCAAGCATTGTCTTTTTGCAAGTCTCTGGCCCTTTTATAGCATAATTCATAACTTCTTTCCCTTTTCTTCCATGGCCCTCCTTTTCCTTAGGTTGTCCGGGGGCATATACTCGACCACTCCGAGTCACCCCACCAATTCCTAAAATGTTGGTGACATCAATTCCTTTAGATTCACAGCTATCACTTGATTGACGATTGGCCAAGTGTGAGGTAACTTCATAATTCCATGGCACTGCCTTGTATTTTCGTAAGGAAAAATGTTTGTTGCTTGGACAATTATTGCATTTAGCCTGCTAGGAGTTGGCTTAAGATTTTATTTTTTGTAGAGGATTTTGAATGGTCTTTGGAAAGATCTACTATTTTCCATATACGGCTTTATGGTCAACACATGATCATCTTTTGCACATTGGTCTATCTCATCTTCAATGATATTAACAAAGGTATCCCCGTGGCCTGGTAAGGGATTACTCCCTACGTTGGAACCGTCTTTCTTGAAGGTATGCCATTTTGCATTAATCAGTTCTTGCACTTTAGATTTTAGGGCTTGACAATATTCGATGGAATGCCCTACAGCTCCTGCATGATATTCATATTTGGCGTTTGGGTTATACCATTTTGGGAATGGTGTTTCCATAGGTTTCATTGGTCTAAGGACTACTATTGAATTTTGGAGTAGGTGAGGCAACAATTGGCTGCTTGTCACGGGATTTGGGTCAAAATGGGTTATCTTTTTTTTTTTTTTCTCGATTGTCTAGTGGTTTGTATTCATTCGGGTTTGGGTTTTGGTTCCATTGGTTTTGTTGGGGAAATGCGGCAGGTGGTGGTTGGACCAGAGGTGGTTGATAAAAAGGTGATCTTGAAGGGTGATATTGAGGGTATGAAGCTTGTGAGGTTGCAACCACATATGGATAAGGAATGTAAGGAGTTTGGGGTATCGGGGGCTGGAAATTTGGGGTTCGTTAAGTATTCATGGATGGAAAATAAGAGACTATTGGGTTTACCATTACAGTGTTAGCATCCCTTTCTTTATTTTTTTGTGAATATCGTGTGGGGTATCTTCACGCCACTTGCTGCACATATGATCTTGCCACTCCTCATCCCACTTTCTATTTTTTCTCCTATCATGACCAAGTAAGAAAAGTTTGATGACATACTCCCAATCATCTTATCATAAAAAGGTGACTGGAGATTATCCATAAACATACCAACCATTTCTCTTTCAGATAAAGGATGTTCTACTTGTGATGCCACTTCTCTCCACCGTTGTGCGTATTCTTTGAATGTTTCATTGTCTTTTTTCAATGAATTTTGCAATTGCATCCTATCAGGGGTCATGTCAATGTTGTACCTGTATTGTTTCAAGAAGGCATCAGCCAAGTCTTTCCATAAACGAATTCGATTTCGTTCGAGATGCATATACCAACTTAACGATGCCCCACTTAAACTGTCTTGAAAAAAATGGGTGAGAAGTTTGTCAGTATGAGCATGAGAAGCCATTTTTCTACAATACATGGTCATATGGTTTTTATGACATGTGGCACCTTTGTATTTTTCAAACTCAGGTACCTTGAATTTTGATGGGATCGCCGCATCAGGAACCCAACACATATCAAAAGCTTCGAGACCATAGACATTACTGCCTTCAATTTCTTTTATTCGTTCTTCTAAAACATTGAATTTTTCTTTCGACTGTGTATCTTCACTGATAAATTGAGGTTGTTGCCAATTTTCATTAATATCAAAATGGGGTACTTGGGGTGCGCTTAATGGAATATTTTCTGAGGGTATAGTGTTTTGGGGTGGCATGTAGCCCATATGAGATGGGATTTGTGATTGGTTTAGGTTTTGGGGGTTGATAGTTAAGTGGTGTGGGTTATTGTTCATGAGGTTAATGACTAAAGGAGGAGTATAACCAGGTGGGAGACCATACATAGGAAATTGCATAGTTGTTGTATGAAATAATAGGGTAGTCGGGGTAAAGTCTGGTGGTGGGAAGGAGTGGTTTGGTTTTCTTCAGTTGTAGTTAGAGGATTCCCATCTGTATTCTCCTACCTTGCTAAAGCTTGTATAGCTTCTAGGATTCGATCGACCTTGTCCTTCAATTGGTTAACATCTGCTCTCATCACTTCTTGGTTTTGCTCAAGTTCATCCATGATCTTGGAGTTTGCACGAGTCTAATAAGGGTGTCGGGGAAACAACTTTATTGATATTATTTCTTCTATTTTTTTAAATAAAAAAATAAAATTTATGAGTATGTATTAAATATGAACGGAATTAAGATGAAATCAATTTTACTCTATTTTTTACATGATAGTTGGGTGTTAGGGCATCATAAGCCTTAAAAAAAAGAATTATTAGTGCAGTAAATACGGGAATCAGAAATCAAAATAGCAAATCCTTCATTGATGAGAAAACGAGTACATCACATTTAAATTAAAAGCTACATCGACTATCGTACTTCAATCTTCTCTTTTAATAGGACAACCAATCTTCTCCTCCAATTCTTCTACCAGATTTTTGAATATTCAACGAACTTGCAGACTTTGACTGGAGTATTGAGCAGATGCATTACTGCATCAATCTCTCTAAGATGCTTTGGAATTTTTAAGATTGCTTGATTAGCTAGCATTGCCAATTTTGAAAAGCGGTCTTCCAATGCCTGCCTTTATCTTCTAGCTCTTTATAGATCTCTTGATTCTTCAACTGACCTAGAAACATCATAAAACAATCCTCCCAATATATGGTTTCATCCTTTAAGTCATTATAGATCTTTTCTTGGTAATCAATGTAACTATTTAACTCACTAGAAGTCTCCTTTTTGTTCTTAGTGTAACTTGACGTTTTGAGAGTAACTATTCAATTTCTTCTCTCTGTTGCCTCTCATTCCTTACTTACTCTCGTACTCAACTACCATTTCTTTCAGTTGTTTCTTTAAATCATCAAACTCCTTTTTTATATTCCTCTTAGAGCTTTTGATTTTGTCCACAACTCCTTCCACATTAGCTGCATTCTTTTCGCACATCTAACTCTTCATTTGCACCTCTCAAACAATCTTGTATGTCAAGTTTATTTTCAACCTCTTGTTGCTTTTCTCAATAAACTGACTCTTACGTGTGTTTTCTGATCGTAAGTTCTCGTTCTCTTGGGAGACTTTTTCTAACTTCGCTTGTAGCTCTTTTTTCTCCTCTTAAGATTTTAACAATGATGCTTTGAGTTCTTCTATTTCTTCATTGGTAACAAGGGTAGGTTCAGGTATTTCCTGATCACTCGAGGGTGCATTGTGGAAAGATAACTTGATTTCTTAGACTCTTTTCTTTACCCATTGTTGATAGGGTTCTTTTGTGATGCAACTTCTACATCTGAGTACTCTTCCTTTTCTAATGATCATTTCCCAAGCTCGAATTATCCTTCGCAACATTGGTGGGTCTACTATACTCGTATTGTGCAAAACAAAAGCTTCCAACGACTTATCATCTGGTTTCTCCAACGTAGGGTAGCCAAGCTGTCTCAGAGCTACCGTCAGATTGTAATTAATACATTACTTGGTTCCCATGAGAGGTACATTTGGGAAATTTCCGCATTGACATATTATTTCCTCCACCCATTGTTCTCTATGATACCATGAAATTGTGTCTCCAGTAAGGCTAACTATACTCTGAGCCCATTCACGATTACTTTTAACTCCAACATGATACCCTTTCTTGAACATATCAGACATGAACCAAGTATACAACACTAGAACACAACACAAAATTGTTCCCTCTTTCTTCTCGTGTCACATATGTAGAGAATAGTATACATCAGCAAGAATCGCTGGAACTGGATTTTGTTTATTTTTGTTAAAAGCTAAAAATACATTGATGGCAACAAAATCTACAAAATTATCAAGGTTTGGGAATAAAACAATACCATAGATAATAAGAGCCAAAACATCTACAAAAGTACCCCATTCTTTTTTAACGGCTAAATCCTGACACTTTTGCTCTAGATATTTTCTTGAAAAACCATGAATAGCTAATTTTTCCTATTTTTTACTTGCCAACTCTCTTATGTCGATTTTCAACACTTCAGCAATTGCACTCAAACTCGGTGGTTTTCCCAGTATATCGATAAGGATTTCCTTTCTCTAAGGAGTAACTCAATGTTCGTTCAAATTTCTCTAATGTCGGGGACAACTGAAAGTCTTGAAAGGTGAAACATCTTAAGAAAGGGTCGTAATACTAAGTGAATGCCGTGAGGGCCTCTGTTTGCACATTCACTGCCAAGAGATTTAGGATCTTCCCATATTTTTGAAAGAAACTCACGTTGTATGGTTTTCATTTGATTGCTGATGTCTTTTAAACTTTTCAAATCAGGTTGCTTGAACTTTGAAAGTAAAGTTTTTCTTTTTTCCGATCCCATTGTCCACTTTAATTTAATACGTGACTAAGGTCCTTATGATTCCCCAACAATCCTAAAAATTGATGTAAAATGCCAATTTATTTTTCAAAAGAAACAATGTCATGAGATATGAATGCAATTATGTAGAATGATTGTTGTGAATATATAAAGTTTTGAATGAATGTATGAGGTATTTTTTGCTTATATGGATATTCTTATGATGAAAGGGTCTATTGGCTTATGTAGTGAAACTCTCACAAGGGTGGCTCTATAGTTCTAAACACAGTTCCTAGAGCCAGTAATCCTATTTTGGAATATTGTCAACAACAATAGGTAAAGTATTTGGAGTGACAATACCCTCAACAAGATCAAACTCTAGGTGAGATCTTCATGTTAACCAAACAGGATGTACATCCAAAAGACTACCACTACGCAACCTCGAAACTAAACTTAAGTTTTGTTCAAACTCGGGTATAAGGTTCCACTCATAAGTGTGTGTCTTAGTAAAGGTGTAGGTTGTGGAATAAGTATAATTCAATAGCTCCATAATGCTAATAAAACATATATACATATACAAAATAAATAAATAAATAAATAAATGATATACTAGCTTAAAATAGTATTATACTATCAGCTAATACTTATTAAGAAATAAGAAACACATAAAGTAAAAGAAAAGGAAAAACAAAAAAATATATAAAAAAAAGTAAAAAATTATGCACAATTAATTATGTTAGGCTTGACTCTCTAAAATATCTCCAGCAGAGTCTCCAGCTGTCACGACCTAAAATTTCGAGTGTTTCTCGAATTCAATGGAGTCGCCACCAAAATTTATTTTAGAATAGGGAAAATATTGGGAAACGCTTAAAAAATGGTCTTTGAAGAATAGGGAAGGTATTAGCACCCTACGACGTCCGTTAAAATACGGTTACCTATAATTAATTGTGGAAGATTAATATTAACTTAAGTATATTTATTTATCTTTATTATTAAATATAAATAACAATTATTTTTTTAATACGATTTTGGAATAAATGTGTGCTTAATAAATAAAGGACAAAAAAAAAGAAATTTTTATTAATGTGCTTGACAAGAATGTGATCTTGCTCCTACGTATCTCCCAGTACAATGGAGAAATCAAAGCTACGTAGTTCTTGGGTAGAAAATGCGGATGTGTTGATTGTTTTTAAAGAAAATTTGTTTTGTTGTTGACAAAAAGAAAAGTTGTTTTGACGAAGAGAAAAAAAAAGCGAGTTTACTTGATTTGAATAATTATTTTAAAATGAAAGTTTCAAGACTATCAAGCTGTACAACTCGTGTCTCAAAAAACTCAAGGAATAAAAAGATGTCTCATCTTATCAACCCTTTTAAGAATATTTTATTATTTTGATTTTTAAATTGAGTTTTTAAACCAACAAATGGTACCACTTGTGTCTTAACAACCCAAAGATTAAAAAAAAGATGTCTCATCTAATTTAATCAAATTTTAAAAATTGGTTTTGAATTAATTTGTTAAGAAAACGAATTTTATTTATACATGACTTGAACCAATTATTTTCTTTGATTTTTATGATTTAATAAAAATAAAAGTGCAAGCAAACATGCAAGCTATATCTAGCATGTCTTTGCGTAAAAAGAAACCAACTAGTGTACTCTATTTGTGAAAGAAACCGTGCCTTACTTAATGTGATAAAACTTACACATAGTTCCTTGCTTAATGTGATAAACTGACACCTAGGTGCCTAGCCTAATGTGATACCTATATCTATGTTGAGATAAGAACGCACCAAGCAAGCTTCAGTTTAATAACCTCTCAATTTTAAACAAATAAAAAAAAGATATACTCTTAACCATGAATTCAGCAATTTTATCAAGCAACCAACAAGTAAATGGCATCATTTTTAAAGGGTGAAATCAAAATTTCAGCAAACAAGCAAAAAAATGAAAGTGTCATATTAAAGAGATAAAGAACGTAACAAACGTGATAGACGTGGATCGGTGTATAGCAGCGAAGAGGAAGGCAACAGTGGTGTAACGGTGGTCAACGATAGTTACCGGTGGTCGTGAAAAAAAAAAACTATACTCGTTGTTTTTTTTAGTTTTGAAGTACGTGGTTTTGGGGATGAAATTTGATGGTTGTTTCCTCTATGTTCAACTTCATCTTTTTTTTTTCTCCAGAATCTCCTCTTTTTGTTCCTCACTTTTTATCAAATGAAAAAAAATCTCTCTTTTTCTATTCTTCTCTGATTTTATTTTTTATCCGAAAATCTATTCCATCCCCCTATTTTTTTTTTTTTTGAAACCAAATGAAGATCTATT
>JBBPBP010009777.1:4943629-5021167 GCA_037974735.1 Cicer chorassanicum | reverse complement strand
GTAAGTCATTGCAAAAAAAAAAAATAACACCAATATTTTTTAATAAATAAAAATATTAAGTTATACATTAAATATTTTCAAAAGTAATATAAAATTTGTGTTCATTTTTCTCTTATTAGTGCTCGAACACATATTATATTCCTCTAATAAAAAATAAAGTATTTGTCTATATAAATTGTTCATGAAAATAAAAACAATAATTTCACAATATTAAACTTACATATTTGAGAAAGGATAAATCAGATCATAGTTTCAATTAACGGCAAAAATAATCAAAATTAAATAGAGATGTCTTATCATTTCCAACATTATTTCGTGTTTTCAATGATAAGAAATAGTATTTTGAGTTTGTTCATTATATATACTCTCCAAAAGGTCGAATAAGATACTTTTACAAAGGAAATACATAACCAATTAGATGTGAAGTCCCATTATTTATTAGACTTAGGGTTTTTCTATTCATTACTACAAAAATTGCATGCAACTCTTTCATTCTCATCTTCATCTTTACCGTTTTTTGTAAAAAAAATTCAAATTATGGACATTGTTTTCTTATGTGTATTGGTATTTCCAAATACTACAAAATGAGCTTCATCAACAACTTCATCTTTACCGTTTTTTCATGATCGTAGTTTTTTTCATAATCGTGAGACTTTTATTTGAAAGTACATCGAAAACGCTTTATTATCTATTCCCCATTTCTCTAAGCAATCAAACAAAGTGGTTTCCAAGACAATACCATTGTTTCATTCGACAAAATTTAAGAACACGGCTGATTAACTTCCATTGTTCACCAACAAAATGAACGGTTAAACAAATATAACCCTCACTAGTAGATGTTGTCCAAACATATGATGTTAGACAAATTCGATTTGGAATTCTACCCATTATATCCTTAAGCTTAGTCTTCTCTTTGTTATATATTTCTCAATATTTGACACACTGGCATTCCTAGAGACCGTTTTAACATAAGGATTCAAATAATGCACCTATACTCGAATTTTATCATACTCAACAAAGCTAAAAGGAAGATCATGTGCAATAATAGCTTCTGCAGGCACATCATGATGGTTTTTTTCGTTGATTCTAATCATGTTAGACAATTCATCTTGATTAAAAAGGTCAAATAAAATACTTTTACAAAGGAAATACATAACCAATTAGATATGAAACCCCATTATTTTGCCCAGACTTAGGGTTTTTCCAATACTTAATTCATTACTACAAAAATTGCATGCAACTCTTTCATTCCCATCTTCATCTTTACCGTTTTTTGTAAAAAAATTCCAAATGATGGACATTATTTTCTTATGTGTATTGGTATTTCCAAATACTACAAAATGAGTTTCATCAACCGCTTCATCTTCTACATAAAAAAGAAGTTCATATGGATCTAAACAAACAGCTACAGTTAATCATAGGTAACTTGAGATTATTAAAATAAAATTGTATTTAGTCAAAGAATTTAAGCATGTAATATGTAGCTAGCCAAGTAAATAACTAGTAAAGGATATTTATAAATGATGCAACTATAAGGTCACTGAATTAGAGAATCCAACTTCACTTTCTTTCAATATGAAAAAAAAAAGTATAATTAAACATGATGGAAAAGTTTTGATACAATCACATAAAAAGCTTCAAAATAGGCATAAATAGTGCATAAAACAGTGCATAGAACCACAATTCATCTATTAGGAAAACCATTTTTGCATAATATAGTCTCAAAATCACAATCACGAGAACAATTCAAATTCACTCTAAAAAACTTCTATGTTTATTAAAATGAAGTAATGGGTATGTGTAAAAAAATTCAAAAATCAATGAGAATCTTAGTCCGATAAGAGATTCAAGAATAACAAAACATAATGAAAGTTACTAAGACTTTATAGCAGATTCATAATCGAAGATGGAAAAATTATATAGTTTTTTTTTTCATAATCGTAGGACTTTTATTTGAAAGTACATGAAAGTTCGAAAACGACTATAATAGTAACAGAGGTTATAATCATAGGACTTTTATTCAAGTATTTTATATATTATGATTATTTGTCTTTCCACATAATATATGCATAAATTTATTTTATATATGATTTTTATTGTTGTTACAAGACTCACAATAATGTCATAATTTTTCATTTGTTTTATGGTTAAGTTTTAAATGCTTTTACTATCAATTTTATTAAAAATAAGAGAAATATAGTTATCTTCTGTTGATGGATCTTTGCAGAGGCCATGGGGATGGGAACAAGGAGAATAAATTAACGAGGAGCATAAATTTTTCGAAGGGATGGTGGACATTCTGAGTGGCAAGGACGGGAGCGGAAGTACTGTCTGCTCCCGCCCCGCATTGTTGATATCCCTACTTGAATTTATCAAAATTGAAAGAACTATTTAAATTTGTCTTGTCACGTTTACATTGTTTATGTGGAATCCTGAGAAAGAAAAGGAATGCTAAATACAATTTGTTTGAACTTGTTCTAAAAATTATGCCATAGAAAAATATTAACAGTTACCAGCTTGTATTTCTTCCTCAGTGTTTAGTTTCTTATGATTTTCATGAACACAGTAAATAATTCAACCATTCTCATTGTTTGCAGATAATCAATTTATTACAAATGCTTGAAGACCTGAACAATATTAATTACACCATCTAAAGGGAATTATAATTTTTACCAGACAGGTTTCAAAAAGATCAGTGATGACAGAGTTTTTGATTCCAGCTTCTCAATTTGGTTCAGGACAAAAAAGATCAAGCGCATGAGTTTTGCAGCCAGATTTCAATAAGTTTTACTGTCTTCAAATATAAATCAACTTTGTATAATGTCTTCTCTTCTTTCAACATATGGCTACTACTGATATTTTTTAGAATATGAAATTTGAGAAACATCATTCTACACTTATGTTGCCACTCTTGCAATGCAACAAGCAACTCTTACAGGGAATACTTTTTAATCACACCAATAAAATATGTTGAGTTTCACCCCAATAATCTCAATCACAAGTTATATGTCAGGGTGTATAGACTGGTCCAACAAAATCCAAATATATGTAGTCATAATTAGTTCATGATTCTAATTCGGTTTGCTTTTACAACTGTTTTTTAATAATGTATATTTTTGATGAATGCAATTAGTTGAGTACTCTTCAAGCATCAAGGTCATTGTTAAAACAATATTGGGATCTGCAACAAGAATTAACCAACAAAGCAGAAAGAACAAACAATTGCAGAAAAACAAAAACGGAGAACGTTTTGCGTTTTCTGCTGAAAACAGAGAACGTTCTTGACAGAACTGAAAAACAGAAAACCAGAAAAAACAGAACAAACGGAGATTGATTATCGTTCTCTGTTTCTGCAGTTTTGTAAATCAGTTCTTTCACTCAAATTAAACGAAAAATAAAGAAAGATAAGGGAAGAATGACACCAAGATTTACGTGTTCGGTCTCAATTGTTGAGACCTACGTCACGGGCAAGCAAGCAAGATTAATCCACTATTGTTAATTGAACTTTACAAGATTAAAGCCTTCTCAAGATTGATCTCCTAGTGTTTGTTTATAAACCAGCAACACTAGCCTTTTCTCTCAATCAACTAACTAACTATAACCACCTATCATAACTAACTTGGCCAAAGTTAGTTATAACAACCACTAAAGTTTAACTAACTTTAGTTAGATGATTTGAGGCACTTATTCACAGTCATGCACTTCACTAGCTTGCGCAAAGAACTAATCCCGATTTACAGAGATACCAAGACTCAATTCGAAATCATTAACGAATCATAATAATAATACATAATATAAAATCCAATTCTAAGAGATACTTTAAGATTATAAAACAATCTTAAAGTAAAACATATTTTCTAATATTATAACAAGTGCTACAACATAACTTATAAGGTGGGAGATTCTATCTTCCTCAAATTTTATGGCCCTATCAAATTGAGAAGAAGCTAGGGGAAGTAGTATATCAGCTGTATCTCCTTGTTTTTCATATTACTCATCTCATAAAAGTTGTTGGGAATTATGATCAATTTTTGAAGTGGAAGTGGCTAAAGATGTTACCTGTGAACAAATTTTGAAGCCTCTTAGAAAGCATATTTAACATGTGCTCATTATGTAAATTATAGCAGCTAGGAATTAGCGATAGAGTTACACAAATTAAGGATTTTATTTGATCCTATGTAGGTATGGCAAGAAGAGTTTCTCTAGGGTATTGCAGAATCTATCTTCTGTAAGACATTTTATTGCAGAATTCATTTTCTATCCTCAACAGCACCTTTTTCTAATTTTTATTTATTTTGGTCTCATGTCACCTAGATTCTTTAGTATCTTAACAGTTACCAATTGTTTAAAGACAAAACGTGCTGCTGAAGAAAGTCGCTGTTGCTTGAGTCTCCAACTATATCTCCAAAACAACTTAATTTTGCTTTATGTATTTTATTGTTTAGATTAAATGTTCACATACTGATATGTAGTAAAATATTGTGCATATCAACATTTAAGGTTAAAAATAATGATGAGTACAGTGGCAATGAAATTTAATCATCGTACAAAATACAATGAGTAAAAATTGGTCTCTTCATGTGTATGTATTTTGCATAAACTCTAGGGTGCAGTGAACAATATTCCACAAACATTTCAAATGCATAGTAGACTAAAGTCATATTCAGAACAAAATGAGTTTAACAACATCCAACACTAATTGACTCAGCAACATGCATAGATGGATCTACCTGGAAACTAAAATCTTCTTTCATTATTCTTTTGAAATGTACAGCTACACTAGTATATTTTATTTTAAAATATATTATAAAAATAGTATTAATATTAATAAATAAAAGAAGTGATTTTGTCACACTCGCCTTTCCAAATTATTAACAGGAGACACTATCCGGATGGGACATAATAGGCCAATACCAACATCAATTATTGAATCACTTTATCATATATTATTTAGTTGGAAAAACTTTTACATGCCTTCTAAATTTAAATTTATTTATAAAGCATTTACGTGACTATGTACTATTTTAAAGATGCAGAAGTGAGTACTATTTCAATTATTTTGTCTTCTTTTACCCAATACTCCTAAAAGTACAAATTCAATTATTCATTCACAACACAACCGTGTCTTGTTCTTGAGCCTTATCACTTTACTATTTCCACTCCAAACTATCCTTCAATTAAATCTTCATAGCTCTCAATTTAGTTACAACTTCCTTCCTTTTGCTATTTTACATTCACAGTAACAATACAAGATGGCTGCAACTTTGGTTGGAGGGGCTTTTCTCTCTGCAACTGTTCAAACCTTAGTTGAGAAACTTGCCTCAACTGAATTTCGTGATTACATCAAAAACATCAAACTGAATGACTCACTGTTGGCAGAGTTGAAAACAACACTGCTCACTCTTCAAGCTGTGCTGATGATGCAGAGATGAAGCAGATCACCAACACTGCTGTCAAAACATGGTTAGATGAATTGAAAGATGCAATCTTTGATGCTGAGGATTTACTCAACCAAATCAATTACGACTCCCTGCGGTGCAAGATGGAGGGCAGACAAGCTGAAAAAATTACTGGTCAGGTATGGAACCTCCTTTCATCTCCATTTAAAAACATCTATGGAGAGATCAATTCACAAATGAAGATTATGTGTCAAAAGCTGCAACTTTTTGCACAACAGAGAGACATCCTTGGCTTGGAAACTGTGAGCAGGAGAATTTCTCGTAGAACACCTTCAAGTTCAATGGTAAATGAATCTGTTATGGTTGGTAGGAAGGAAGATAAAGAGAAACTAATTAGTATGTTGTTATTAGACAATGACACAAGTAGTAATAATATTGGTGTTGTGGCAATTTGGGGCATGGGGGGTGTTGGCAAAACAACCCTTGCCCAACTTCTTTACAATGATAAAATAGGACAAGATCATTTTGATCTGAAAGTCTGGGTTTGTGTGTCGGAGAATTTCAATATTTTGATAATAACTAGATCGCTTCTTGAATCTATCACTTCAGAACATGGTGAAAACAATGATCTTGATTTTCTTCGACGTGAAGTAAATAAAAACTTGAAGGATAAAAGATTTTCGTTAGTGCTGGACGACCTTTGGAATGACAATTATAATGATTGGGATGAACCAGTAACTCCTTTGATTAATGGAAAAATTGGAAGTAGGGTCATCATCACAACACGCCAACAAAAAGTTGCTGAGGTTGCACACACATTCCCCATTCATAAAGTAGAGACGCTATCAAATGATGATTGTTGGTCTTTACTCTCAAAGCATGCATTTAGAAGTGAAGACTGTCAACGCAACAAATGCCCAAATCTAAAAGCAATTGGCAAGAAGATTGCAAAAAAGTGCGGTGGATTGCCCATAGCTGCTAAAACACTCGGAGGACTTTTGCGTTCAAAGGTAGATGCAAAAGAGTGGGCTGCAATTCTAAACAGTGACATATGGAACTTAACAAAGGATAATATTTTATCTGCTTTGCTTCTGAGTTATCAAGATCTCCCCTCTCATTTGAAAAAATGTTTTGTCTGTTGCTCAATCTTTCTGAAGGATTTTCCACTTGATAAGAAGCAATTGGTTTTGTTGTGGATGGCAGAAGGCTTCCTAGAGCATTCTCAAGAAAATAAAACACCTGAAGAAGTAGGCGACGACTGCGTTATTGAATTGTTGTCCAGATCCTTAATTCAAGTACAACCATCAAATGGTGATTTTGGAAGACAAAAGTTTGTTATGCACGACCTTGTCAATGATTTAGCCTTAATGGTTTCTGGAAAAAGTTGTTTCAAGCTTGAATGTGGTGGTAACATCGACGAAAATGTTCGTCATTTGTCATATAATCAAGAAAGGTACGACTTTTTCAAAAAGTTTGAAGTTCTCGACAATTTCAAATGCTTGCGAAGCTTCCTACCCATTGACGTTTTCAAGTACAGTAATGGTTGTTACTTATCTAGAAAGGTTGTTGAAGATTTGCTACCCAAACTCATAAGGTTACGTGTGCTGTCCTTAAATAATTATCAAAACATAACCACGCTACCAGAATCAATTGGCAGTATGGTGCAGTTGCAATATCTAGATCTCTCATTCACTGGAATCAAAAGCTTGCCTGATGCAATTTGTAAGCTTTACAATTTGCAAACCTTGAATTTAATGGGGTGTAAGAATCTCATTGAGTTGCCACTATGTTTCGGACAGTTAATTAACTTACGTCACCTGGATATTAGTAAGACAAACATAAAGGAGATGCCAAAGCAAATTATTGGACTAGAAAACCTTCCGACATTAACTGTTTTTGTAGTTGGCAAGCAAGAAATTAGGTTAAGTGTCAAAGATCTTGGGAAGTTTCCTAACCTATGAGGAAAACTTTGCATCAAGAACTTGCATAATGTCATCAATGTTGTTGAGGCTAGTGATGCCAACATGAGAAGCAAAGAACATATTGAGGACTTAGAGTTACAATGGAGCAACCAAACTGAAGACTCGCAGATGGAGAAAGATGTGCTTGATATGTTGAAACCATCACCATCACTAAATCTTAATAAACTGAGCATTGACCTGTATGGAGGCACAAGCTTTCCGAGTTGGTTGGGAGATTCTTCATTTTCAAACATGGTGTCCTTGTGCATCTCTAATTGTGAATATTGCATAACAGTTCCACCACTAGGACAACTACAATTGGGATAGAATTCTATGGAATGACACTAGAACCTTCAATTTCTTCATTCCAACCATTTCAATCTCTCGAGAAACTGAAATTTTTTAGCATGCCGAATTGGAAGGAATGGATACACTATGAAAATGGTGAAGTTGTTTTCCCTCGTCTTAGAACTTTGTCGTTAAGGCAATGTCCTAAACTAATGGGACATTTTCCTAACCATCTTTCTTCAATAGATGAAATTAGCATAAGTAGCTGTGATAGTCTCTTGACAACACCACATACTACTTTACATTGGGTCTCCTCATTAAAAACAATATCTATTAAAAAATATTTAGATTCTGGAATGTTTTCTAAAAGCATAGAGTTGTTACCTGTGAGTGAAAGGACCCAATTGTTGTTACTTAAGAATGATTCTCCATGTCTACTACAGAGTTTATCCATTTGTTACTATGATACCCTATTTTCATTACCTAAAATGATTATGAACAGCAATTGTCTTCAATCCTTGGAACTCTATGATGTTCCGTCTCTTGCTGCTTTTCCAACATATGGTCTACCCACTTCATTGCAATCACTTAAAATTCATGATTGTGAGAATTTAGCATTCATGCCTCTTGAAACATGGGGCAATTACACATGACTTGTGAGTTTACGTTTATGGAATAGTTGTAATGCACTTACCTCCTTCACATTAGATGGTTTCCCAACACTCCAAGAGATTTCAATTAAAGGCTGTACAAAACTGGAATCCATTTTTATTTCAAAAACATCTTTGCTTCTTCCGTCAGCCCTCCAACTATTTGCGGTACATGAATGTGACGCACTTAGATCAGTGACTCTACGAATGGAAACTCTGACCTCTTTGGTACATTTGGCTCTCGCAAATCTTCCAAAACTATCTTTACCATTGTGTGAAGGAGCTTGCCTACCTCCCAAATTACGATGTATTTATATTGAATCGGTGAGAATAACAACACCTATATTTGAATGGGGTCTCCGACGACTTACTGCTCTTTCATGGTTGATTATTGGAGGTGATGATGATATTGTTAGCACCTTGTTGAAGGAGTAATTGCTGCCGATTTCCCTTATGTATCTAAGTATTTGTAATCTCTCTGAAATGAAATCCTATGAACGAAATGGACTTCGACACCTTTCCTCTTTAAAAACACTTAGGTTTGAAAATTGTCCAAGGCTTGAGTATTTGTCAGAAGACACATTGCCTTCCACTCTTAGGAAATTGAGCATCGAGAAATGCCCTCTATTAGAAGCAAGGTATAAAAGTCAGAGGTGGGAGCATCTGTCCATCCCAGTCTTACAAATAAATGATGAAGTGATAATATGAGGCATGGGAAGAGACAGGAAAAATTGCCATCAAGTTTCAGGTATGATTTTCTTTTATGTCTCTATCTACATAATTGTTCAATTTTATATTTATTTGTAGATCTATAAAATAGTCAAGTTTCTAGGAACTAAACTACTAAGATTTATATATATTTTTTTGAGATTTATATATTGTTGATATAATAATAACTAACAAATTGTGTTAATACACTTAATTATTTGATGTAATCGTTGTTGCACCCTTAATTATTTGCATACACTTATGTTTTATTACACTTCTTCAGTTGATAAAAAACAATAGTTCAACATTCCTTGTATTAGAAGAATCTTTGAGAAGAATTTGATTAATTAGATCTCCAATATAAATAAGATCAAGGAATTAGCGTCATTTGCTGTTTTTAATCCTTTCATCTTTTACTTATTTTTGAATTGAGACACTATTTCTGAATTATTGTTGTTTTATACTTCAATTCTTGTATGTATTTTAATTTACATTGGGTTCAAAAAAAATTGTTGACCTTGATAGTTTTTCTTCGACTCCACTTAGCATTTTAGATCAAAGACTAACTCTTGATGATAACAAAATACGTGACACATAACTTAGCAAGATAAGTTGTGGAGAATGTAAGTATTAATCATGACAAATATACATAATGGAAGCATCTTGTTTCATATTTTTTATTCAATAATTTTTTGTTAGTATTAATTATGTTTTTAGATCATATAAAATTTCAAAATTTTATTTTTAGTACTTATAAGATTTTTTCTTCAATTTTTGGTCCCCACAATATTTTCGTTAGTTGTTTTAGTCCCTATAGAATAAAAAAAAATTGAGACTTTAGTGAAATGCTATAAAACTTTGCAAATACATTATGTGTTATGATAGAAATCTCTTCAAAAAATGAGCTCAAAATTCTATATCTAGAATAAGATTTCGATAGTTTTTTTCTTAAGCTTTTGGAGTTTAAAAATTCATATTCCATTTATTATTTGTTAAAAAAATTTAAAATTTAGTAGAAATGTTTATAATGTTTTAAATATACTCGTAAAAATTATGCAAAACTTTAAAGGTTACACATGAGTGACTTAACAATATGGACGAAAACTAGTAGTGAAAAATGTTATAAGAGCTAACCAAGTAATTGGACTTCAGTGATTAATGAGCCTAGGTAAATAATGAATTGTTCAGGAAACTCAAATTTGAATCATTGCTAGAACAATGATAGGAGAAACTTTACTTACTCTCGACCGAATTCTAGAATACTATAGTTCATTTCCATTGGGAACTAGAGGGTTGAGAAGTAAAAAACTAATATATTTTTTTTTTTGTAGATGACTCATTTACCTTCATAGGTGGTCCATTTTAAATTAGTGCTTAAAAATTACTCAAAATTAAAAATTACATCAAAAAATATGTAACTATTAGAAATTATATGATATATATAATTTATAAGTCATTTAGAATTAATCATTTATAAGTCTCATTTTTTATTTTGCTTCGTGAACTAACACTCTTATTAAACAAATATTATATCTTAGTAACATAAATGCAATGACGTATATAATAAATCAAACACAATAGTTGTATTTACAATTTTATTTTACATAGTTTTATTTGTAAATATTATCTCAAAATAGTAATAGTTAATTAGATGTACGAATTACAGGGAAGGAAATTGACAGTAAAGTGCTAGTCATGTCATAAAAGAATAACTTGAAAAAAATATTAAGTGACATTAACATATATAAAATTCACAAGGCAACTAAAGAAATTAAAAAATGGTTAAATGATTTAAATTGATAGTAGTAATTATTTTTCTTTCTACGATAATAGGCTATATTTTAAAGGAAAAAGTTTGAACTAAAACAAATGTATAACATAAGTGCAGCTTAAAAAAACATTAATTAAATTCAATTATGAAAATATGTGCATTTAGAATAGAATAATTCTGGAACCCAGTAGATACTTCGTTTTCATTGTAATAGTGTGAAAAGCAACATCACTCTTCAAGATAAGTACTTCCTCCGTCTCATTTTAAATATCTCATTTGAAGTGTGTACAATTCTTTAGAAAATGATTAGTTGATTTGATTTTAATGATAAAATGTTTCATTTACTCAATTTTTTTTTATTAATTGCAATTAGCGGAATAATTTGAAGAGTTGAAATATAATAAATAAAAGTATTAGTGGAAAAAAGTAATTAATGTTGTATTGATATTGTAAAATGATAAATAATTTGAGACAAAAAGAAATGGAAAATGAAGTATTTAAAATGACATTGAGGAAATAATTGTTTCCTCGTAAGCTTGACTTGTCAGAATAGAATAACAATTTATAAATTTGTGACAAATCTAAAATATTTGGTTAAAATTTAATTTTTAGCCTCTATCTGTTCATCGCCAACTCACATGTCTCTTGTGTGGGGTCTTTTTTGTTGAGTTATATGAGTCTAAAGCAACAAATATAACGTAATAATGATTCAATTATAACGCAAAAGGAAATATCGAAATTTGATTTAAAGAACGTAAAGTTAAAAACATGAATTAGAGGTTTCAAATTATCCTGTAGACAAATGTGTAATTATTATTGTTTCTTAATTACTGTGGGAACTTTAATTTTCCAAGAATTGTGTAAATTCCAACAATTGTTCAGTTGATTTATTGTGCTAAAAAAATATGCATTATAACAATAGATCTACTTTGAATGATGAAAATTAGGAACTATCAAGACCTTATGGTTTAAAAAAAAAAGGGCAAATAACCTAATAAGAAGTGACTGAAAGGAGTTTATTGAATGGAACATCAATAATTGGCATCGACATAAATTAAATAAATTAGATTTTTTTATCATTGATATTGTAAATGAAAGATAACATAAAAATGTAAACATCAGTTGCATTTCATCAAACACCACAAAAATAATTTTGTTATACTCAAATTGGAGAGGAAGTTAGCGTAAACAATGATTCATGTCTCGAGGTTGTGGTATGTGTTTTCTTGAATCTTGGTTCAGCCAAGAAAAATTGAAAAGATATTTGGACTTACATTGGAAATGATTACGGAATAAATTCATATTTAATAAATGATAAATTACTAGCCCACCACACATCAACATACCCAACAAATCATGATAAAGTGAATGGAAATTGCTTATCTCCTAGTCTATTATCTTATCTATTATAATATATTAAAATAGAGTCCCACATACTATTAGGGTCGGCCCAAGGGGGAAGCGCCTAAAGCCCTTGTTTTAGGCCTCATCAAAAAATATTTTTTTTACTTTACTTTTTATATGGTATAGAGGTCCAATAATATATTATCAAAAATCTTTAACCATATGCAGAAACAAAAAAGGCCTCCAACAAAATTTTAATTTTCAATTTTTGACATAATCATCATTTGAATTTATAGATGTGTTGTGTGTTGATGGTACTATTAGCCAATTGAAATCGATGCAATTATTTATGAGGATGAGATACTATACTGTTGAAAGAATCTTTTAATATTAAATGCATTCATTTTTACTAAAAACTATCTTATATTAAATGCATTATTTTTTTACTAAAAATGTCTCTTAGAATCCTTCACTAAAAATGTCACAAGAAGTTTTTTCACCTTCGACCCTACTTCCTTATTCCTTGCTTTGATTTTATTTTTCGTTTTGAATTTTCATTGTGTGAGTAGCTATTGCAGTGACCAAAATATATTAAGGTATGTGTTTTTAATTTATTCGTCTCTTTTTCATCGACAATCTGTTAAGTATTAAGTAAATATTTATATTCTAAATTATACACCAATTGACATACTTAATTATATAAGAAGGTTAGATTCTTTTCCAAATGCATATATTGCTTAAAGAATAATGTTAACAATTCCTGTAACTGTCGCTTAAGCATAAAGAAGCTTTTCGAAAGTCAAATTAATTAAATCTTATCTAAGATCAACGATGTCACAACAAAGATTAAATGGATTAACTTTATTATCGATTAAAAAAGAATTGTTAAACGAAATCAATTACAATAATTTGATAAATGATTTTGCATGAAAAAAAGTACGAAAGATCAATTTTAAATAAAAATATTAATAATTTATTTATTAACTTTGAAAAGGCACCGTATGATAATTTCGCTTTAGGCCTCATAATGGGTTGGACCGGCCCTGCATACTATTGTGACACATCATCCAATATTGTGCCATTTCATTCAAATATTGATACCTCAACAAAAATTCCATTTGGCACATCTAAAAGAAGGTACTCTTTCATCCTCCCTCTTCCATCCTCCTTATTATTCCACTTCTAATTTCTAACACACATTTAACTATTATTATTACTATTTAACATCTAATATTATGTATAACTATTCATGTGTCATGAGTTACAAATTAAAGTACAATCAATATTAGTTACTCAACACTCATTGTTTCTTCATCGTTATTGGTAACAATTTTTCTATGGTTTTAACTCCAATTAATATATTGATCCTTTTAAATGTTTCTCAAATATATAAATGACAACAATTTGTAAAAATTATTCTGTATCATATATTATATATGTTTATTTAGAAATTGGAATACAATGACACATATAATTTGTGAAAATTATTTTGTATCATATATTATTTAAATGGTAAATTAAGAAATTATTTGTTCTTTTTTTTATAGAAATATTTTATGTTGTCAAATTTTTTGAAAATACTACCTATTTGAAGTTTCTAAATCTGTATTACTTCTACTCAACCATACATACCCGAGAGTTGTTTGTAAAAATTCACAAGTCAGGTTGTATAGAAGTCTCATACTTGACATTGGAATTTAGATTTGTCATTTCTTTGATAGGGTTAGAATGAAATGAATACCAAATGACAAAATTATATATATATATATATATATATATATATATATATATATATATTTCTAACAATATTTTTCTAACAACATTTTGACTATAAACTTAGATGTGTTCTTCCACTTTTTATATTTTATAATAAGAGAGCAACTAGAGTTAAACTAAAATATTAGTTGTAACCATTTTTACTCCGATCAAAATAACACTCATTTTGTCTTGCCATTTTTAATTTTACTTTTCACTTTGTATTCTCCATTTTGTGTCATCATTTGAATGTGTCAACTTAGATCAATTTCATGCTCAATTATTTTAAAATTATAATTACATGACAACACGGATAAAAAAAAAAGTATGGCTAATCTAATTTTACGGTAGATAATTACATATATTAATATTTATTAAAATAATTTTAAGATTTTTAATATTAAATATAATTTATGGACTTTGTTTGTAGGATGGTATTCACTATGGGTTTATTTGAAAAGTTATTATTTTTGATTTTATGCACCCTAACCACACATTTAAGATAATGATTTATTTCTTGGCTGATCATTTGAGAGAGTGATGAATGTTTAACAATTAATATTTCTTTAAAATAATGTAATAATTAGAAAGATGTAAATTTTAATTGGTTATTTATTAACATATTAATTTTAACAGATTATTTGATCTATCATATAGACCATATATGATTAATGGTTAATATACTATTGACTTTATACTTATTACTCCATTTTAATCCGTATATATTTTTTACATAATACTCTTTTTGTTCTATTTTCACATAATCTTTAACGAATGAAAAGTGATATAAGACATTAAATTATTAATCATTGATCAAACATTTTAATATTTTTTTATTAGTTTCAATTCCTATTCATATATTAAAATATAACTAAAATTTTAACAATAATAATTCAATGAGTAAAATTTAAAATATGAATTAGTTGCAATTACGATTTCCAAAACAATCTACATATTCTCAAATGTGTGTTTATAAGCTTATATATAATAATTACTCAAATAAACTTACTTGAAAAAAATACTCCACAAACAAAATCAATAAATTATATTATTTTTGAAATTTTAAAATCTTATTCACAATAATACTAATATGTTAAAGTCTATAATATGTTAAGATTATATTAGTACAACCGGAACAACGAAGAGATGAGTTAAAATGTACATTTTAAGTCGGTTCCGTGTCTGAGTTAATAGCAAACGATTTAAAAAAAATGTTGTTTTTTAACTCGTTTCATGATCCGACTTAACAGAGTTTCGTCCTGTTAAGTCGATTCAGCTTAACCGACTTAAACATCATAAACTCAGTTCAATAAATCATCTTTTTAAGTCGGATCTTTTGATCAACTGACTTAATAGATATAGTTAAAATAATTATTATTTTTAATAAATTTCTCATTTTGTTTTTATGCTCCTGATCCACACATATATACAATATTTCTTATTAAATTTCATATCAGAGTTTTGTATTGCAACCATAATTTTATATAACTATCTAATCACCAAAATATACAATATTTGCAACCATAATTTTATATAACCATCTAATAACCAAAATATACAATATCAGATGTTCATACAAAAAAAATATAGACTACAAAGAAGATGTCTCCCATTTTTGACTAATCTTGACAAGACGAAAAAAACATAGATGTCCATTAACAAAATTACAAAATCATAATGTAGCAATATTCAATAGACATATACTAGCATTGTCATTTTCTTCAATTAATTCCAAAATAAAATCCGCACAATGTTTTCGAACTTCTTTAATTTGATCCGGATGAAATGATCTTGAGTTATCAACTATCTGAACAAAAAAAACACAATCAATATCGGCTGAATCATAATTTTTTATCATACGAACATTAAAAAATACAATCAATAATAACTTATCAATATTGTAACATATAATTCAATAAGGCAAAATTTAGCCGGAAAAAAAAAAAAAAGAAATTACAAATAATGAGTTCATCTCTATTCTTCAATCAAAATGATAAAGAGTAGTTTAAAAGAAAAAAGAATTTGGCATGTAATTTTTTTTACTTTTTTTCCATAATCTATAGCTCTCCCTCACGTAAGATATTATTATCTAAAAATGAACTTAGGAATATATATATATATACTAATCATTCTAGCAACGTAAGATGTCAAAATTATTGTTATATATCAACAATTATAATAGTAGAAAATTATAAAAATTATTCACAATAATATATCTTACGTACATAAAGTTTATTATATATCTCAATAAACAAGAACTTGAGAGCCAAAAACCAAACCTGGTTCAGCAGTGGTTAATAAAACGCATGTGCACGTGGTTACTACAGTATAAAATAAAACGATAAGTGCACCAGATTTTTTATATTTTTAAAATTTCCTTTAAGTCAGTTATCAATATAACCGTGTTAAATAAATTTTAAATATTTACAAAATTGCCACCCTCTAATTTTATGAAATCGTTTAACCAAATAACCGAGTTAGGAGAGAGATATATTAATTTTTTATTTTATTTTGACCGTCTCTCTTAAATCGGTTGATAATATAACCGTATTAAACCCGTTTTATCTATTTATAAAATTAACACCGTCTTATTTTTTTAACTCGTTTACGTAGATAATCCACTTAAACATATCTCCGCCTCACTTATTAAGTCTGGTGGCACATAAACGACTTAACTCACTGTATTAAAAACACAATTTTCTACTATTAGATTTATAAAGGATAAACAATGAAACGTACGTAATATAATAGCTATTTAGAATAAATTTTTTATGTATTTTTAATATAATATATATATATATATATTATATATATATATATAATATTCATTTTCATATAATATGTATGACTCTAAAAGTAATATTTAATATATGAAAAATGAGGAATAATGAATTCTCATGATACATATCAAATTAAAATAATTATAAAAATAATCTTTAATATTTTGTCAAAAAAATATTTTTTTTTACAAGATCAAAGTCAGAATTGTCTCATATGACATAGATTAAAAATACTATTAACTCAAATATAAAATAAATTTGAGGTGAATGGTTCTCTCTAACATTGAATGCTGATGATTATGATTACTACAGTGTCAATAATACTGGTAGAGAAGTTTGGAATGCTCTAAAAATTAAATATGATACTAAGGAAATTGAAGCTAAAAAGTATGTTGTGAGCCGCTACCTCAAGTATCATATGGTCAATGATAAATCAGTGGAGGCTCAATCCCATAAAATTTAGAAAATAACCGGCGATATCATCTTTTTGAGGTATGACTTTAGATGAACAAAATTAAACAAAAGAATTTTCACTAGAGAGTTTGATAACCCGCTTCCGAATTGAGGAAGAATCTTCGAAGCAAGACTAGAAAAATGAAGTACTAGTTATTTCAAACAACAAAGTGCAGTTCTAAAACCAACCGACAAATCACTCAAGAATCATAACCACAATCTAAAGAACAACAACAAGAATGGAAATCCTCGTAGGTTCCCAACAGTAAAGCAACAACTGCCTCCTAGAAATGACTTATGGTTCATAATTTATGTGCTTTAAATGTGGGAAACAACGTCATATGGCACGCAAGGGTAGGAACAAGCAAAACTGTGTTCAACAGGCTAACTTGACTAAAGAGAAATTTGTTGCTATGATAACTAAAGTTAACATTGTTGGTGGATCAGATTGATGGTGGATTGACACTGGCGTCTCTTGCTAGGGGTGTTCATGGTGCAAAAATTAAACTGACATTAATTGTTTGGTTCATTTATTGAAAATCACTTTTGAATCAAGTTCAATGCCGTTCTGAATCGGTTTGAAACTGGTTTATAATATAAACTAATTTAATATTTTGAACAAATTTTTAGTTAAAATCGGTTTCGAACTAGTTTTTTGGGAAAAGTAATTTAAAATTCTTTTGGCAAAAAAATTTCAATTTTTCTCCGAGAAAATTAGATGTCAAAAATTTCCGGAGAAAAAAATTATTTGAGATAAAAAGCTTGAAAAAAAAATTTAGGAAAAGAATTTTGAAATTCTTTTGATTTTTTTTTCGAGAAAAATAGATATAAAAAATCTCCTTATTCTTTTACAGAATTTTTTTTTGAATAAAAAATTCGAATAGTTTTTAGATAAAAAATGTGTTCAATTTTTTCTCAAAAGTTTTCCAAGAAAAAAATTATTTAAAATTATTTTTGATTTCTTTCGAAAAAAGAATGTTTTGATATTTTTCGGGAAAAACAAATTTCAAAAATTTTCTAAGAAAAAAAATCTTAATTGAGATTAAAAGGTTTTAAAATGATTAAACTGGTTTTTGAATTAAGTTTGGTTAACTGATTTGTTTTGAATATGTGGTTCAATTCATGAACCATTTAATTGGTTTAGTTTTTTTGGGTAGTGCAATTCAATTTATCAATATGGTCCAATTAACTATATATTTTGCACACTCTTATCTTTCGCCATGTTTGCTATGATTGTGTTATGTTTAAAACATACACTACTGGCTGAAGGTAAGAAATTTTTGTTAGGGATTCTCACACCACTACTGTTGTTGGTATTGGAGATGTTGAGTTGAAGTTCACCTCTAGAAGACTTTAATTCAAAAGGATGTGATCACACTCTAGAGATAAGAAATCATTTGGTTTCTGGTTTTCTTCTAAGTAAGTTAGGGTTTACTCGGTTTATAGGGACAGATTTGTACATCATTTCTAAAAATGATATTTTGGTTGAAAAATGTGATTTTTGTAGTCAAGGTAAAATAATAAATAGTTCAAATAAATAGTAGTTAGAGAATCTAAGCCTTTTAATTTAAAACACTCTGATGTATGTGAACTTGATGGGACTTTAATTAGAAATGGAAAATGTTATTTCATCACTTTTATTGACTTATGTCAGAATCTTCAACCCCAAGCAAGTTAAACTCGTCAGTAGAGTATATGAATATGTATTCTTTAGGTACACAACAAACAACATAGCGTATAAGTGTTATGACCTAAAATTCAAAGTGATCATAAAGTCAAATGATGTTGACTTTTATAAAAATAGATTTCTTTTCAAATCAAGAAATAGTGGGGGCACCAAAATAAGTCACGTTCTCGTGCTCAGGAGCACTGAAAGTATGAGTGTACAAGACCTGATCCATCCCACGAACCTGTACTGTCCTGTAAGCAATGTGACGGGTCTGACCCGATCATAAAAAAAATAAGGACAAGATAATGACAATGTAGATAAAGGATCTGGTTCGGGTTACCTCTTGGGTTACCCGTCCCATCCCAAATTAACTTAAGGACGAATGATTATTTTTTGTTATTATTTTAGATTATTATTGATTCACCCTCTCTATATAGATTAATCACTAACTTAGTAATTTATAGTTTGTAAAACAATTTTATGAGTTACTACTCTTGAATGAATTGGCAAGTGGTAACCATATGTGATTTATTATGAGTTTCTTTATGTTTAATTGTTTTTTCTAAAAAAAGTTTAAGGATTACTATTTAGCGTCTCATCTTGGGATCAACCCGATCTCGTCTTTATTTCCTCCCGTTCTTAATGAACCCGCAACTCATCGGGTTTGATCGGGTTAAGGGATGAGTTAGGGTTTATAATTTGACCCAATCAAATATTGAGACCGGGTGAGAGACACACAAAACCCGACCTAACTCGTCCTTTGTACACCCCTAACAAGAAGTAGGGAACAAGGCGAAACAAAACCTCGAAGAAGTAAGAGAGCAAGAGTTGCTAAAGATTATGGACCTAATTATACGACCTATACTTTAGAAAAAGATCATGCAAATCTTCAAGAAGCTTTGTTGTCTTTGGATGCATATCTCTAGCAAGAAGCTATAAACCATGAAATGCATGAAGTAGAAATGTCAATTTACAAGGAATGAGGTTTGAATTGTAAATTCACCTATTTAAAATTTATTGTTAAAAACTTAAGAAAATAACTCAAGATTGATCTTGGTTCTGGAAACAGAAAACGGAGAACGTTCTTGGTTACTTAAAATCACAGTTTTAGCCTATCTATTTAACTTGATAATCAAAACGATTGAAAGTAAATAGAGATAAGGGGAGATATACCACATAATGATATATCCTGGTTCACCCAACTCAGGCTACGTCTAGTCCTCACAACTGTGAGATTTTCCACTAAGTGTTCAAAACGGAGAACGTTCTTGGTTTTACACAGTTTTTGTTAAAATCAACCTTGATCTGTAACAGCAATTCCTTTCCACACAGAAAGGATTCAATCAGGTCACCTATCAATTTTTAGAGAGGATTTTACAATTCACCTTTTAACCATAAAAGAATTTTTTACAAAACTACTTAAACTATACACAACCCTTATAATTTTGAGTTTACACAATAATGATTTAAAGAGATTGGTATTGTAACATCCCGCTTTTTCGAGACATTAACTAACGAAATTCTAAATGTAAAGATACATATTTTTTTTTATATAAGATTATCTTAAATGCTCATTTACTTTAAAACCAATTAATAACTTTTTCAATTGTATTTTCAAAAATAATGATTCAGAGTATTCACAATTACTTAAAGTAAATTTAATATGTTAAACAAAAGAAACTTCTAAAGTCAAAACTCTTGGCGTTTTACTACCCAAAAATAAATCCTAGTTGGTCATAAACTTTAGACTTGTGGAAAA
This sequence comes from Cicer chorassanicum, assembly GCA_037974735.1. Taxonomy (NCBI): domain Eukaryota; kingdom Viridiplantae; phylum Streptophyta; class Magnoliopsida; order Fabales; family Fabaceae; genus Cicer; species Cicer chorassanicum. The sequence continues at coordinate 5,000,630 of JBBPBP010009777.1, read as the reverse complement.
CTCACCCAACAAGTCTAACATCAGCACAAAAGTATCTCGGAGCCTCCAACTACATGCTATTGTACTTCCTTGCATTTCTCCTACTAGGTTGACTGCGACATTATTCGCTCAAGTAACACTATACACGACTTCCTGTCAAATGTAAAGGTCATCTCCAAATAACAAACACATAGCAAATAAACATGCATATATAACTGTTATAGCAAAAATATAAACAAGTCATATACTTCATTTAACAGTTAAAAATCACAACGCACCAAAGATACAATTCCACCAAAATGCATAAATCCTATTTGTTAGACTATATGTCAATGCATGATTCCGGAATATCACCTCCCCCGCAAGGGCTTCGTGGGTCATTCGAAGCAACACCACTAACTCAAAATCCCCGCAAGAATCTGTGGCTCCAACCAATTATGGACGCACCACACAACTATGGGCTCCAACCAATTATAGACGCACCACACAACTATGAATGCATAAATGTAGACACTGTTGTTAGTAACAATATAGACTACTCAACCAGAGCGTCCAAAATCATTTAGTTTAGACACAAAGTAATCACCTTGAATAACCACAACATGTCAAGCACAACCATTATAACAACATATCATATAACATTCATTTTGAAGATAACACACAAACATAATCAATACGCAACATCACAGTACATTTATATCACATATAATTCGAGTAAGAAAGCGAATGGAGTGACGCCCTTACTGTTATGAATGTCGTTATAAGGTTCCTACGCGACAATCTTTGCTCCAAATACGTTACACCTTCATAAATTAATTTACTTCTCACTAAGTGTCAACACTTTTTAGTTTTATTTTTATAGATTGACATACAAAAACCTATTACTAGTGTGACCGTTATTACAATAATAATGAGATAATAGAGTTCCTAATAATCTATCTCCAACGATATTAAGAACTTTCGTTTCTTCTGTAACAATGCATCAACGACTATCTTAATTTATTTATAACAATTGATCCTACCGTCTAACCTATTCACTACTTTATCTAAACATCATAACACAATTATGGCACCTATATTTCTGATAGTTGATTAAGAAAATAAAAATCAATAAATGAAAGGTTCTTATCTATCAACTATAAAGATACAATTAGAGAGATATATTCATCGATCAATTTTATTCTATTTTATATTATTTTCCAGAATATCAATAAGGGGTTTTGTTCTACTACCAATAAAAAATGGTTATATAAAGTTAATATGGTCATAATTAAAGAATTCTTACTTGAGGGGATGAATCACTAATTAGTTCTTGAATTTCTTCCATTTTCTCCCTTAAGCCCTTTCTTTCTTTATCGCAGAGAATTTGTGAATGGGAGGCGTCAGTTTTTTTTTTTCTTCTTTTCAGCAATGGTTGAATCGTTTTGATCAACTCTTGGTATGAAATCTCCATCTGTAATGATGCGTGAAATTCTTGTATCTTGAGATTTTAGAAACAGTTGCATCTTGTTCTTCCAGAAGAAGTAATTTGTTCCATCAAAGTAAGGTGGTCTGTTTGAAGTTCCTCCTTCAACAATGTATTTTGCTTTTGACATTTTTTCTTCTAGATCTTTACTCTAGCACTTGTTAAAGTTGTTAATCTTTAGAGACCTTGCTCTGATACCAATTGAAGTAGAAATGTCAATTTACAAGGAAGGGGATTTGAGTTGTAAATTCACCTACTTAAAATTTTCTGTCAAAAGCTTAAGAAAATATCTCAAGATTGATCTTGGTTGTGAAAATAGAAAATGGAGAATGTTCTTGGTTCTGGAAACAAAAAACGGAGAACGTTCTTGGTTTCTTAAAATCACAGTTTTAGCTTATCTATTTAACTTGATAATCAAAACAACTGAAAGTAAATAGAGATAAGAGAAGATATACCACATAATGATATATCCTGGTTCACCCAACTCGGGCAATGTCCAGTCCTCACAACTGTGAGATTTTTCACTAAGTGTTCAAAACGGAGAACGTTCTTGGTTTTACACAGTTTTTGTTAAGATCAACCTTGATCTGTAACAGCAATTCCTTTCTACCCATAAAGGATTCAATCAGGTCACCTGTCAATTTTTAGAGAGGATTTTACAATTCACCTTTTAACCATAAAAGGATTTTTTACAAAACTACTCAAACTATAAACAACCCTTATAGTTTTGAGTTTACACAATAATGATTTAAAGAGATTGGTAGAATCTAAGTATGCTCAACTCGTGTTTGAGAATAGATTCCTGATAAAATAATTCAGTAGTATGATCTTGAAATATGAAGAGGAAATAAAAATTGATTCTTTTGAGATTGAGAAGCTTTCAAGTATGTAAGTGTATGTGATTGATGAATTTTCTTAGCACTTGAAGTTCTACTTCTTCCTTGAGCTTGGGGTTCCTTTTATAGGCTTCAAGGAGGTTGATGACAACTATTATGACCGTTGAAAATGAGCTCAGCTATCATGTGTCAGACTTGACCAAATACCAGACTTTTTAAACCTTGAATGTTCTTGACTTGAACATTCTGCGTTTCTGCTTCTGTGATAATATTGTCTGATCTATAGCTTCTCATTCTTGATTGTGATGATTTTTTGTTTATGCACACAAACATCTCAAATAAATGCTTAATCGATTTAGAAGACTGCCTTTTGATTCGTGAAAACAGGCTGGAGAATGATGTAACAATGCTTGGAGAATGATTGCCACTATGTTAGAGAATGATTGTATCATTCTGGGACTGATGTCAACATACTGGAGAATGATGTTTATCATTTTGTAGACAATTGTTAATCATGTTGGAGATTGATGTTTGCTGCTGATGATTAGTTGTAACATGCTGTTGAATGTTTATCAATCTGAAGATTGATATTACCATGCTGGAGAATGATCATTTGACACATTTGCTTTAAGTCGTGCCTTTTAATCTTTGATCTTTTTGAGTGTTTCTTTTGCTCATATGAGAGCTGTACATTCCTTGTAGGTGTAATGGAAATCCATTTGTATTTAGCAAAATTTTTTCTTGCATTAACAACTAATTTGATCTTGCTTGATGAAAATGACAAAAACGTGCAGAAGTTCTTGGTTTTCCATATTTTATCAAGAACGTTCTTGGTTCAGTTTTGTTCATTTTTGCTCTTTCTTTAAACTGATTTTGCTTGCATTGCTTAGTACATATCTTGGATTATTACACTAAAAAACACATGTTAAATTAACACATAATTTACCATTATAATTAGAGTCTTTAATTAACCTTTATTTGTTTACATCGAAACATTAATTTGGGATTTTGCCTAAACAATGCATTCTCTAGAGTCTAACAGGACCTGACATTTAGTAGACTTTCCTCTTGGTTGAAAACCGATAGATTGTAAATGGATTTTGAGAAAGAAATTAAAACCCGATGGAACTGTTAATATATACAAGGCTTGCCTTGTAGCCAAAGGTTTTAGACAACGAGAAAATATATATTTCTTTAACACTTTTTCACTAGTTATTAGAATTACATCCATTAGGGTACTAATTTCACTTGCTGCTATTCATAAGTGGGTGGTACACAAAATGAATGTCAATACTGCTTTTTTATATGATGACTTGAATAAGAAATCGATATAGAACAACTTGAAGGTTTTGCGATTTATGGAATATGAAATGATAGCACTAGCAACTGCTAGTGAAGAAGCGAATTGATTGAGATGCTTTCTAGCTATGATCTCTTTGTGGGATAAACCGATGACAGTTGTGTTGATCCATTGCGATAATATCGTGACTATTGGAAACATTGAAAACCGTTATAACAACGGTAAGAGATGACATATATGTTACAAGCACAACACAGTTGAAGAGTTACTCTCAAAATGAGCTGTTAGAGTGGATCATGTTTGCATTGATGAAAACTTAGTAGATCCTTTGATGAAAGGATTAGCTTGAGAGAAATTCCTAAATACAACCAAAAGGGTGAGATTGTTGCCTATAGATCAATGAGTTACTCATTATGGTAGCTCAATCTAAAAAAATAGAGATCCCAATAATTAGGTTCAATGGATAATAACAAGTCGTGAAGTAATATGAGATGAACATACTATTACAAAAGGATGAGATAATAGAAACTCTTAATGAGATCTATACTCTATATGGAGTGAAATACCTAGCTACATGAGTACTCTTGATAGCCTCATCTATGTGAATGTGGAAATGAGGATAACTTTCTATGGAATTTTAAGGCAGAATTTCTATAACATTCACTATACTAGGATAGACGTGTAGGGTCATTAATGCAAGAGCTTTAGAGAATACACCATATGAAAAGGTTGTGTGTAGGTTTGATGTCAAAGATAGAGTTTAAGACTATGAGTCACACTTATTGAATTTGAATCTTACTTACTGTGCAAATGTTCAAGTTAGAAGACACCTCTGTTTATATACAATCTTATAGAAGCGTTTGACGCTATTTTAGAAACACGTATTTAAATTCAAGTGGAGGATTGTTGGAAATGATGTTGAAAACTTAGAACTAGTGTTGTGTAAATTGAAAAAATATAGAAATCCCACATATGAGAGATATCATACTCTAATAATGTTTATTCACTAAACCGAGTTATTCAATAATTGATATTAGTCATTTTATTCACTAAACCGATTCATTCGAGCTTAGGTCTTCTATAGTATGGATAGAAACATCATTTCCACCCGAAATTTTATTTTTAAAAAAAATATTAGTTATTGGCTAAGATTAAGTTAAAAAATAATTTATGAACCTAGATCACTTATGGATTTCCAGACCAAATATTAACCCTTAAAAGTATCCGATTATTTAACACTTATCCAATTTAATGGCCAAGATCCTTTTTCCCATGTAAGATCAAATTCTAGCCTCACGATTATTTTCTTTTTCTTATGTCCACGGTACACCCCATTACTGCCCCCTCACATTCATTTTCTCTGTCATCACTCTCGCCTCTCTCTCTCTCTCTCTCTCTCTCTCTCTCTCTCTCTTCTTCACCCAAACGGCAACACCGTCGTTGCCACTGTCGTGTTCCTGTCGCCGGCGTCGTAACCTCCGCTATTTCGGTTCCCTCCTATTTGGTAAGTTGATTTCATTCTTTTATTTCCCCTCTTCCTTTGGTTTTTCCCAAGTTGGATCAAACCCTAGATTTCGTTTTCCATTAATCATGAAATCAATAATGTTTTAATGCATGAAAGTTGTCAATTTTTAATCCCGTAGGTCAATTTCACATCTTCATAATCAAATCCCATTTCCCCAAAATTATACTTCGAGCCCTAATCCTATAATTTGAAATCATTTTGTCAATCAATCACAACCATATGAGATATAAGGTTAGTTTGGTGACTGGAGTCGAGAGTTAGTGATAGGAGGTCACAGTTTCGGTCCACAGTGCGTGAACACTAAACTCATGCAATGATTTAAATTGTTGGAATTGATTTTGGTTTGGTTCCCTATCCTTCCTTAAGGGGCCTTGGTTTTTTATGCTTCAAGAATTCTTTCTTTACAATTGCATGATGGTTTTTGAGTTGTATGGAAATTTTACATGAACAAAACCTTAAACATTCTGATTTCATATACTTATATTCATTTTGAAGACAGTGTTTAAAATGGAAGTATTTTAATTTTGAAAAAAATTGGAAGTTATCATTTTCTTGGTTCTATTTTGGAACTGTTACTGTTTGAATTTTTCTAGAAAATATTGAGGCTTATTTTTTTAATGGAAATCAATTGAAACATGTTAACGGTTTTCCGTTAAAGTTTTGTGACAGTTGGTTGAGATTTAAGGGCTCGATAGTGACTTTAACAGAGGACTGTGCCGTCTGAATGTTTTTTAACTAGCCTTCACTGTTTCAGATATTCTGCACTTATAATGAGTGATGATTCTATGAAATTAAAAATATGATTCCATGGATGTTAAGATTTGTTTGTTCCAAACAAGTGTATTTGTGAAATGTGGTTTGAGTAGCTGTAATTGGAATAGTACTTTTTTACTTGATAGCATGATCATTTGCTTGTTTCTGATATTTCTCTGCTGAATGCAGACAACCTTGCAAAAATGATTCTTGACAAGTTTGACATTGAGGAAACTCATTATGAAGTTCTGAATGTCAAGGAAGATGCAGATTATGAAGAGATTCGTGCTAGTTACCGAAGTGCTGCTCTCAGTTTACATCCCGATAAACTATTGAAGACATTCGATACAACCAGCAGTAATCAAACAACTACAGAGAGATTTCTCAAAGTACAAAAGGCATGGGAAATTCTAAGCGATTCAAGCTCTCGATTATTTTATGATAAGGAACTTCAAAGTTCAAGGCGAGATGTAATGGCTGCTGAAGTTGCAGAAGATTTGACATTACAGGATATGTCAGCTGAAGATGCTGATGAAGCATTAGAATTGTTTTATCAGTGCCGATGTGGCGATTATTTCTCTGTGGACTCGTCAGAATTGTTGAAAATGGGGTATTCCTTGTATAGAGATGGAAGGAGCATATCTATAAGCAATGGTGATACTTTACCAGGATCAGTGATTCTTCCTTGTGGATCTTGTTCATTAAAAGCTCGTCTGGTACTCAATATGGATGATAACCATTGAAATTATTGACATTTTTTTGTATAAATTAGGAGGATTGAGATTATTAACATTTTTAAAGAAGATAGCTTACTAATGATAGCTGCTCATTATTGAAAAAAATTCTGGGGCAGAAACAGGAAAGTGCCAATATTATTTTATATTTTGGGCTATTGGATTGCCGGTAGTCGGCAAACGCACATACCGCACACAGTCAACAGACATCAGTAACCATTGAATCGATATTAAACGGTTTAGATTTAATGCAGATTTTTATTTTTCTAAATATTTAAAATACTGAGTTTGTAATATAGGAAAATGGATTGCTTACCTTTGTGGAGGAAAAGTCATTGTGACTTTTTTGTATTTTATGAGTGAGAAAAATGATATAGATAGATAGATAGATAAAATTGAGATAGAGAGTAATATAAGAGAGCGATAGAGACAAAGGCATGGTGTATACCTTGATTGAGGTTTGAAACTGAGATTTATCATTGTTGTACTTTCTTTGACTTGGATTGACTAACTCGAAGACGATTCCTGTGCAGAATTTGAATTAATTATTATTGTTATTGCAGTTGTTAAAAGTCATATAGATTACTTCTCTTTTATGTCTTGGGGCTTGTTTGCTTCCATTTAAAAAAAAATGTTTTTTTAAAGTATTCCATCTTTTTGATATAATTTTGATGAAAAACAATTTATACTATTTTTGAATAAGTTCTTAATATTTTTCGACAAATGCATATTCATTGGAATGCAATTTTCAGCCTGTTTGTTTAAGATTTTTGTAAAAATTATTTATATAGTATTTTATCTTTTTGTTATAATATTTTTAAAAAATAATTTTAATAATAAAGTTTTAATGAAAAATTGTTTTAAATAATTTATCTTAAAATATTATTTTAAGTAATTCATCTATTTGCTACAACTTTTTTCGGATAATGAAATTTCAAAAAAATTAAATAAATTAAAAGCTAATTTGAGAAGTTCTTCATAAAAATCATTTTTGAAAAAAACATTTTAAATAATGAAATTTTTATCATGTTAAAATCTTTAATAATTAAATATGTAAGCTATTGAATCTATATTTTTTTTTAATTGATAACAAATGAGTCTAGAATAACTTCTACTATTTTTAAGCAAGTTTTCATAAAAATCATTTTTAAAAATATAAAATCAAAATCACTTTTTAAAATTTTTAAACAAACAGACCCTCCCTCTAACTGATGAGAATGAGTTAATGGACCGAAAATTCTAATGTCACTTGAAGAAAAATTTACCCTGTACCTCAAAAAAATTTCAAAATGCCAAAATTACCCTCCAACTTTTTTTACTATTTCACTAAAGTGAGAGTAATTTTTTTTTCCACTATTACATCAATTCCGGTGCCGTAAAAAAGAAGTCCGGTTGGTCCAAGATATCTGGTAATTTTCGGAAACCTTTTAAGAAGATTTTTGGTACACAACTGCCTTCCGGAAACCTTGTTTTCAAGCTATCCGGTACACATCAAAGTTTTCAATATTTCCGGAAACCTTATTTCAAGCTATCCGGTACACATCAAAGTTCCGGAAACCTATTTTCAAAGGTATCCGGTACACATCAAAGTTCCTGGAAACTTCATTATAAGGTATCCGGTACACAACTATTTTTTTTTTTATTATTTTTTTAAAGTTTTTTGAATTCTATTAATTTTTTAAAATGTTAATAGATATGGATCAAATGCTACCATTATTGGATAAACCATGCGTCGATACTACAAATATTTTTGAGACGGATCAGGTGTGAATAATTTTAATTAATATTAATATTGTAAAAATATATAATGGTTATTATTTATAATTAATTTTATTTCAGATATTTGTTACAAGAGACGCTGTTGTGAATTGAGCTAAAGAAATCGGTATCAAAAATAAAGTTACTGTTATTATCAGAAGATCAGATATAGAGACAGGAGAGAAAGGAATGAGAAATAAGTTAATATTAGGTTGCGACAAAGGAGGAAAATACAAGTATGCTGCTAGCTCAACTCGAAGTTCAACAAAAAAGTGTGATTGTCCTTTCAAACTTAGATCAAAACCATTAACAGATGGTTCAGGATGGACAATTAAAGTAATTTGTGGAGTTCACAACCATGAATTACCTGATACTTTGGAGGGGCATGCATTTGTTGGACGTTTAGATAAAGAAGAAAAAAAGCATGCTCATGACTTAACAAAATATAATGTTGCACCAAGACACATATTACTCTCATTGCAAGACCGAGATAAGAACAATGTTACTAAGATCTCACAAATTTATAAGCAGAGGAGTATGATTCGTTTGCATGTGAGAGGTAATAGAACAGAGATGCAACATTTATTCAAGTTAATTGAAGATGCAAAATATGTGTGTTGGAATAGAAAACGTGAAGACTCAGATGTTATGAGAGATATTTTTTGGGCGCATCCAGATTCAGTGAAGTTGTTGAATTTGTTTCCGATTGTGTTGATTATGGACAATACCTACAAAATCAATAAATACATGATGCCATTACTTGAAATTGTTGGTATGACATCAACAGAGATGACATTTGTAGTTGAATTTGCTTATTTGGAATCTGAGCGGGAAGAAAACTTTTGCTGAGCTTTAGAGAGGCTAAAAGAACTGTTTGTCACACAACAAATTTCCTAAAGTAATTGTGACTGACAGAGATCTTGCATTGATGAATGCAGTTGGCATTGTATTTCCACATGCTGTTAATTTGCTTTGTCGATTTCATATCCACAAAAATGTTGGAGCAAAATGCAAGCAATATGTCTTAAAAGGATAGACAAGAGTTAGTATTGAATATGTGGCAAGGCATTATGTATTGCAGTGATGAAAAAGAGTATATAATGCGCCTGCAAATGTTTGAGCAATCATGTGTCGATAATATGGTGTTTGTTGACTACGTGAAAGACACTTGGTTGACTCCTCATAAAGAAAGGTTTGTTGAAGCATGGACAAATCGAGTAATGCATATGGGGAACACAACGAGTAACAGGTATGTCATGTGACTCTAAAATTTTGATTTTTTAATTATATTATATATTGTTGGATTGCTCAATTATGACAATTTACATGTAATGACAGGGTTGAGTCAGCTCATTGGAAATTGAAGTTAATGTTGGAACACAACATGGGTGACTTGTGCAAATGTTGGGAAGCTATGAACAATATGATATGATTGCAACATAAAAAAAAATCAGAGGCTCATTTCAGAAAAGTTTCTATTTTATCAAAGATTGAGTACATTTGTATCAAGAGAAGCTCAAAGACGTATTGCTGTAGAATTTGAGAAAGTTGAGTGGGTAGGTACTGATTCATCTGTATGTGGGTGCTCTCTTAGAAGTACATACGGGTTACCTTGTGCTTGTGAATTGGCACAATATAAATTGATGGGTGAACCAATTCCTCTAGATTCTGTGGATATTCAATGGAGAAAATTAAGCATGGAATGTGAACTCACCCAAGACATAGAAGATGGATCAGAGTTGGATATGTCTACAGAGATGAATGCATTATGGAAACGCTTTCGATCACTCGATGTTATAGGAAAACGAGTGTTGAAGAGTAAGGTGCATGAACTTGCTTTTCCAACTATAAGTTTGATGTGTCCACCACCTGAAAAAGTTAAAACAAAAGGTCAAGTGAAGAAGAGTAAGGGTAAGAAGCCGAATGGATATGATGTATATCGAGACCCTTCTTACTTTGAGCATGTTAATGCAACATATTATGAAGATCCTGGTTCACAACCATCTCAGCCATCAAAGAAGAGACAACCCTCTCAATCAAAGAAACAACCCTCTCAATCATCTCAATCCTCAAAGTATAAGTTGTGGAAACAATTTCCCGAAATTATTCTGCCATACATTGATGACATATTTGATGTGGCAGCGGATGGAAATTGTGGTTTTCGCACTATTGCATTATTGCTTGGATATGGTGAGGAGTCTTGGTCTTTGGTCCGCAATAGTTTGGACCAAGAGATTGCTTCGCATGTAACTCCATATGATAGTCTATTCACAGGACGAATTAGAGAAGTAAGAGATTCGTCGAAGATATCAAGCTTAGGTGTTCAACCTGTAGAGAAATGGTTGTCCATACCTGATATGGGTTACGTGATAGCGACAACATATAATATTATTCTCGTCACGTTTGGTCAAACATTTTCAATGACTTTCTTTCCTATGAGGGGTTCACTCTCAGGAACGACAACAAATGATCGTATCTTATGTATTGGTTTTGTTAATGGAAATCATTGGGTTCCGGTAAGATTGTCTAACTTTTTTATGTATTCATTTTTTGTTAATTTTATGTATTCGTTAGAGTTAATTTTTTTTATGTATTAATTTTAAAATAATCATATGATCTTATTTTGCAGTTAAAGATGAAATATGGATTTCCAATGCCAGATATTGCACCAGGTTGGAAGAATTATCGCACTAATGAAGCAACTTCATGGGCAATAGCATATACAGGGCGTCTACAACATTGGGGCTATTTATTAAGTCATTTGTCACGTGTTACACAAAATCCACCTATAGAATCCGTAGATGCAATGTCATTAGATGAAGCTTAATGCTTTAAAACTGTTACAAATTAACTTGTTATTATTTAATTTTATATTTTACGTTAGTGTCGCTCTATTTCAATTTGTTATTATTAACGTAAAGTGTTTATAACAGAAGTTCAAAATAAATTAAACGACATAACAATAATGCTCAAAATAGATGGATATGAAAACAAACTAACATAAAGTGTTTATAACAGAAGTTCAAAATAAACTAAACGACATTACAACCCATAGATGTTCAAAAGCATAATGTAAACAACCCATATGTCATCCACGACGACGCGTTAAATACAAAGCTTTCCAAAAAGACTTATAAAACTTATCATCTGGAGTAGCTTCAACTTCATTCAACCCCTGCTGTATTAGATCACCAACATGCTGTAGAATAGACCGAGGCTGTGAAGTAGAACCACTTGCAGCAGTGGTCGGGACACCATAATCTGGTACCTGGGGTACACCATCTGGTACCTGGGGCGCACCATCTGGTCGCACCAGCAGTGGGTGAGACACCTGATAAAACCACTCCAAATATCCTTCGTCACACTCAGATGGATACGTAGCTGGACGAATCTTTTGCAATATCTCTGCGACTGACGTCACGTATCCCAACCATTCTACGTCAACATCAAATAATCTAGAAGGATTTGGAGGCGTCAGCACCCTCGTCACCTCTATTACAAATATTTGGAAAATATTCGTAAATCCAACACTATTGCAAAAAATAAAAATAAATTAATGATAATCAAACTAATATAATAAGTAACAATAAATAAATGATATACATATAAATAAGCTATAAAAATAAATAAATAAATAAATGATAACCAACTAAATAAAGTAAAAATAAATAAATTAATGATAATCAAAATAATTTAATAATTAACAATAAATAATACAACTAATTAAACATAAAAATAAATAAATAAATGATATACAACTAATTAAACATAAAAATAAATAAATAAATTATCAATTTAATTAAATAAAGATAAAAATAAATAAATAAATCATACCTGAAGTAGCGTCATATATCCAGCTAGCTGTTTGGTGTCATAATAGCAGGCATCAGAGAGGTAGTCATATAGGACTACGAGTGCAGCAGTACCCCATGAGTATTTATTTGTACCGTCTAAATCTCTGAATAGAGGAAGATACTTCGCATCAACTAGAGTCTGACTCTTATCAGCGAAAATAGTACTCCCTACTAAGTTCAACAGATACGCCCGAGCAGCACAGTCAAATCTCTCTGCTCCACACTACCTTGCGAAGACCTCTTTCAACCAATCCAATCTATAATGCGCACCTCTGGTCTTCTTGGTCTCCTCCCAGATCTCTTCTACTGTCACCCCTAATAACGTCATGGCAAGATTACATGCCGTTACTCTATCTACACCGGGTGGACTGTAGAACTCACCCCTAATAGGCAACCCCAGAAGATTGGCAACATCATCTAGAGTAATCGTCATTTCACCAAATGGCATGTGAAATGACGATGTCTCAGAATGCCATCTTTCAACAAACGCAGATAACAGGGCGTTGTCAGTCATCTTCAAACTACCCCTCTATAATGGGTTCAGTCTTGACAAATTCACCCAATTCTCTATGGGTCGCGGAAGTACCGGTGGAGTAAATTGCTGCATTTTCTTTCCATGCGCAACAATTTTCAGCAATGGTCGCTCCTGTATACAAACAAAATAAATAACATTATAATTAAATATAGAATAATAATTAATTTAAATATTTTTAATGAACTATAAATAAATTAATTATTTTAACATACCTCACCAAACCACAGTCTAGCTGAAACATGATGACAGTACCGTGTAAGGACCGATAAATCATAAGGTCCTCTAGGATACTGTGTGACCTCACCAGGTCCATGATCTCCCCCCTGAGCAGGTGCAGCCTCTTCCTGCTCATGTACATCCACCTGCTCATGTACTATACGAGGCTCCTCCTCATGCACTATAAGAGGTTGCTCCTGCTGATACACAGTCACATCTGGGATAAATCGATAATCATGATCTCCCTCATCATCTTCTTCAACTATCATCCGTCGTCTTCTCCTTGAAGCTGTCGGTCGAATCCTCTCTGGAGGATTCATCGCGGATGATGTAGAAGCATCAATGCCACGCGTAATTCTTATGATTTTCCCTTCTCTTCCTCGTGCGCCCACTGAAAAATTAAAAAGAAATAAATCACAATTAGTTATAAAATTATAATGAATTAAAATTTTTAAAAAACAAAAAAAAGAAAATTAATGCAATTTCCGAAAAGCTTGGTGGGCAAGGTCTCCGGGAATTTAGAACCACCTGTACTCTACCGGAGAGGTTAAAATAAGGGTTTTCGGAAATGCAAAAAAAAAAGTACTGTACCGGAGAGGTTAAAACAAGGTATCCGGTAATTTTGAAAAAATTGTACTGTACCGGAGAGGTTAAAATAAGGTCTCCGGATGTTTAGAAAAAAAGCATGTGTACCGGAGTGGTTAAAAAATGGTTTCCGGGAGTTTAGAATAAAAGCTTGTGTACCGGATACGTTTTGAAAGGGTTTCCGGAGTAGTAATCTTATGTACCAGAAACCTAGTTTTGAACCTTTCCGGAAATTTAGAAAAAAAATTTACTGTTTGGTTCCGGAAACGTCAAACTCATAAATGGTAAATTTTTTGGACTTTTATTATATAAGGGAGGGCAAAACGGTCACTTCACTGCTATTTTGGGGGTATAAGTATAATTAGGAGGGTATGGGGTAAAATTTTCTCACTTGAATTGCATTTGATGGCCCAACAGACCCAACCATTGAGGTAACGTTGATACGTGTGAGTGTGATAGTAGAAAATGAATAGACTAATTTTTTTATTTTTATGCTAAAAGTTTTGTAGTTTTTCAGGTTGTGAATTTTCAAGTTTTCCTTTTACTTTACTTTGAAGCCATTGTTTTCTAGCTTTCCTTACTTTGCCAACATCTATTTCTCCATCATGGAATAGGTTGGTGGTAACTGTTCTTCATGCCTGACAATTTGTTACTGTAGCAATTGACTTTTGTTTGCTCAAGTGGATCTTATTTTGAGATATGAGATATTCTCAGCACCAATCATTGGTTTTTGTATTCAATGCACATACATTTTGCTTGTAGAAGGATGAGAGAAATTATCATAGAATAATTTGTTGCATCAAACTAGAGTTGCTTTACCTAGATCCTGGATTCGAATTCGGGATATGGCATCAAAATAAAGATTTAGTTGAATATGATTGATATGAAAAAACTCTTTCAACCTAACAATATCGACATTTGTCAGTTGAGTTAGGTATACGAATAAGAAACTGATATATTTGTGATTGAATAATGATTCCCCGTCCCTTTTTATAAGCATTTATTTAGTGTTTCACATATACTATTCTATAATGAAATATAAGCAATTCGTCTTTAACTGAAATTCGTTAATCATTTAAATGGTTTATCCATATGTTTCCTCATATAGTTTAACCTTTGCTTTCTCTTTACCAATGTATTTTACTTTATGCAGAAAACTCAATGACTTTGCTCTTCAATCATTCATCTTCTTGGTGTTAAGGAACATCAAGTACACAAATTTGAAACTCCATGATATTTGTTGCACATGTGAAGTGATTCCTCATGGACAATCAGGTTTGTAAAGTTCTGATTCCTGACTACTTTTTCAAACAGCCACAAATCTGCTACTAGAACCATAACATAAAATAATTTAGACTAAAATATGTTTAAGTTTGACAAAACAGAAGGCACAAAATTAAAGATGATATGCTAATAAAAGCATAAGGAAATAAAGGATATACTAGATAATTACAAGTCTATTGCTCCCTCTGAAATCTATGGAGCCTAATACAAGTTTAACATCAATCACAGCTGATTCATATACTTTCTAATTATTAGACTTTTAACATTGGACCTAACTCAATCTACAAACTCGATTTGTAAGGTTTGTCCTTATCTTTATTCTATGTGAGACTTCAATTTTTTCCAATACATCCCCTCACGTCTAGCATTATGAGGCTTGGTGTGTGAATACCATATAAGTAGTAGGTGGCCCGAATCAATAGGTTTGGTGCGTGAATGCCATATAAATAGTAGGTGGGCTGAATCAATAGGCTTTGATACCATATTATATTTTTTAAATTAGATCTAACTCATCATTACAAAACCAGCTTGTAAGGTGAGAGATGCCTCTCTTTATAAACTTTTGTGAGTCTTTATTCTACGTGTGACTTACATTTTTCTACATTTTTCTCAATACTAATAATCCAATACATGTAAAAAGTAGTATTAGTACATGATAAGTTGATGAACATTGCTTCCATGCTTGGCTACAACCTTCACAACATCAATAACATCCATATCTCTTCCATAAAGAGGAAGTTTCTTCTTTTCTGCTGGAAATAAAACCAGTGTAGGATAAACCTGCCCCTACATATATTTAACATACATCAAACAATGTTAACCATAACAGAGAGCATAAACAAATAGCTATTATATACAAAACTTTAAAAAGTCATGACAAAAAGAAGATGTTAAAAATCTAAGTAGCATCGACAATTCAGATTGAAAGCGTGTCCGATGCCTGACACATATTAGTCTTCGACATAGACATGACATCAACACATATAATTACATTCAATCGTTTTCATTTTCTCAAATTATTAACGTTGTTGACATGTCAGTGTCGTGTTCAGTTTCCGTGTCTCTGTGAGTCGGTGCTTCATAAGTTAAAAACCTTATGATCTAAACTAGCAATAGCTTCCCCAGTCCTATTCCTATCTCTTCCACTCTAGCCAAAAGATAGTAGTATTTTTGTGACTCGCCTAGACACTCATGTGATCATTTTGTTGTTGATAAGTATGCAGGGAATTAGAGCTATCTTACGCCACTCTTTCCCTTGCTTCGTCCGCCAAGTTGCTTCAAGCAATGGACAATCAGAAATACTCAGTACGGAAAGAGTGGAAGGCAACCCTTCCTCTGGCAATGACTTGAGCTTCAGAGCATCTGAAATCTCAAGGTTTTGGATAAAGGTGAGATGTTGGAGCCACTTTCCATCCAAACATTCTATATAATCAAGTTGGTAGATGTGTACGGACATTAGAGAAGAGGGTAGTAATGAAACTTCCATTTTAATCAACTTATTCACATTGTCACCACCTCCAATTTCCAACATGGAAAGACATGTTATATTTTCCAAACTACACTCTATATTCCACATAATTCCCCCAATAGAAAGATTTCTTAAATTGATAGGTAAACCTTCATCGGCAAAATGTTGTAGATTTGGAAGGTTAAAAACTCTCAATTCTTGAAGGCCAACAAGAGTGTTCATTGGTTCTGGTAATGAGTGAAGCTTGTTACACTCGTACACACCGAAACGAATGAGGTTAGGAGTGGGCAATCCACCTGGGGAAAATGAATCCAGTTCATTGCAACATCGTATTTGGATACTTTGAATCAATGAGAGACTCAGTGATGCATCTTTTGCAATGGAGATTGATTTTAGATTTTTGCAACCCTTAATATATAAATTTTCAAGCACAGGAAGAGAGCCCAAGGTAAACGGAGTCATTGAGTTACAGCTGTATTCAATTGACAATTGCTCAAGTTATGTGTAATTGTGCAAGGATTCATGAGGGAGGAATTCAAGATTCTCACAATAATCTAGAGATAGAGATTGTAAGGTTTTGGGTAGACCGTCACTTGGGAAGGAAGTCAAAGAGGGAAACCGGACTAATGTCAATTTTTGGAGGGAATTGAGAGGAAACAACAAATGGCTAAATACATCTGATGGCCTTATAATGTTGCTATTATCACCTGAATGCCTTCCCTCCAATAGTAGATCACATTCCCTTAACTCAAGTTCAATTAAGGATGGAAGTGTGCTTGGTATGTTCCCTTTGAGTTTTGGACATTTATCACGTTTTAGACTAGGAAACTCTATAGTTAAGTTCCATTCCTCCCACTCTGGCATATTGCAAAATTCTAGAGTCTCTAAGGAAGGAAATGGTTGAAATGAAGGACAATTACGTCCATAGAATTCAGCACCAACACACGTTATAGATGTCATCCAATACATGCGGAGTTTTTTCAGACAATGTAATTGTCCAAGGGGTGGCAGTAATGTGCAATGATTACAACCAACGATGCTCATATACACCATGTTTCCAAAGGAAGAATCTCCCAACCATTTTGGAATGTTGGTTCCGCCATAGCCATGAATACCGAGATTCTTCAAATTTGTCGAGGGTCGCAATTGTTCTAGGACCAAACTTTGAGTTTTTGAAATTTGAGTAGTGGAGCCTTCACGATCCCTGTTGAGATATGCAATGATTTAGTTTATTTATGAAAGACTGGATTAGAAGCAATATGTAAGGCTGCTTGATTATCACATATGAGACTCATAGTGCCTATATTACAAAAGCACAACTCTTGGAGAAGGTGTCTGAGCCATATGAGCTCTTGAGTAGTAAGTGCCATAGCTCGATATTCAGCCTCAGCACTAGATCTGGCAACAACGTTCTGCTTCTTGCTTTTCCAGGTAATCAAATTACCACCAATAAGAACACAATACCCAGATGTGGACCGTCTATCGGAAGGACTTCCAGTCCAATCTGCATCTGTGTAAGCAACAATATCTGAATTACCTCTGTTTGTGTAAACAAGACCTTTTCTTGGAGCTCCTTTAATGTATCTCAAGATTCTAACCACAACATTCCAATGACTATTACAAGGGGAATTCAAGAATTGACTCACCACACTCACAGTGTATGAAATATCTGGCATCGTCATGGTCAAGTAATTCAACTTCCCAACTAACCTTCTGTATCTTCCGGGATCTGGAAAGGACTCCCCCTCATCCGATAGAAGTTTGACATTTGGATCCATAGGAGTGGCAATTGGCTTGCAATCTAGCATACTGATTTCTTCCAAGATATCCAAAGCATACTTTCTCTGGGAAATAACAATTCTTGCCTTAGATTGAGCTACCTCAATGCCAAGAAAATACCTCAGTCTACCTAGATCTTTGACCTGAAAGTGGTGGACTAGATGTTGTTTGAGTCCCACAATTCCATCACAATCATTACCTGTAATGACTATATCATCAACATAGACAACCAAGTAAATACACTTGTTCGAAGAGAATTTATAAAACACAGAGTGATCAGCTTGACTCCGGATCATGTCATACTGTTGAACAACACTACTAAACCTCCCAAACCATGCCCGAGGAGATTGTTTGAGACCATACAAAGCTTTATGAAGTCGATAGACATACCCACGACACTCCCCCTGAGCAACGAAACCAGGTGGTTGCTCGAGATAAACTTATTCTTCTAAGTTTCCATGAAGGAATGCATTCTTTATGTCTAACTGATACAATGGCCAATGTCGCATAGCAACCATAGAGAGAAAAAGACGAACCGAAGCCATTTTAGCCACAGGTGAGAAAGTATCACTGTAATCAAGACCAAAAACCTGAGTATAGCCCTTAGCCACTAGACGAGCTTTCAGACGATCAATATGTCCGTCTGGACCAACTTTGACTGTGTATACCCAACGACATCCAACAATAGATTTACTGGGAGGAGGTGGCACAAGAGTCCATGTTTGGTTAGATTTTAAAGCTGTCATCTCATCAATCATAGCCTGCCGCCAACCTGAATGAGAAAGAGCTTCGTGCGGAGACTTAGGAATAATGTTGGAAGAGATAGCAGATGCAAAGGTATAATGTGAAGGTGATAAACAGTGATAACTAAGAAAATTATAAATGGGATACAGATTACTGGTGGAACGTGTACCTTTACGTAGTGCAATAGGGAGGTCGTCAGACAAGGTAGACGGATCCGAAGTAGAAGAAGGGACCGGAACAGGAGATGAGTCACTTAAATCTTGTGTAAGAAGTGGATTGGTAGGAGGGAGACGTGCACGTCGCTGATAAGTTTGCAAGAGAGGAGGCCTAGATGGATCTGGCTGGTCAATTATTGGCATGGACGGAGTTATCGGTACAAGGTAAGGGATAGGTAATACCTCTAGGATTGGCTCAGATTTAATGGGGGATGGGAAGAAAGGTGTATCCTCAAAGAATGTGACATTGGAAGACATGTAGAAGCGATGTGTGGAGGGACAATAGCATCGATATCCTTTCTGAAACCTTGAATAGCCGAGGAAAACACACTTAATTGCACGAGCATTCAACTTATCAAATCCTGGAGTAAGATCATGAACAAAGCTAGTGGATCCAAAAACTCGAGGAGGGATACGAAACAATGGTTCATTGGGGACTAATATGGAATGGTGAACTTTGTCTTGGATAGCAGAAGATGACATTCTATTAATCAAATATCCTGTAGTGAGGACAACATCGCCCCAAAACATGGGAGGAACATTAGCATTGATTAGCAGTGTACATGTTGTTTCAATTATATGACGATGCTTATGTTCAGCAACATCATTTTGTTGTGGGGTATAGGGACAAGATGACTGATGGATTATTCCATTTTCGACCATAAAAGAATTAAAAGATGACGAAAAATACTCTTTTGCATTATCACTGCGCAAAATGTGAATAGAACAACCAAATTGATTTTGAATTTCCTTAAAGAAATTGTGAAATATACTTATTATTTCTGATCTATCCTTAAGTAGGTAGATCCACGTACATCTAGAAAACTCATCAATAAAAGTGACAAAATACTTATGACCGACAACTGAAGTGACTCAACTTAGTCCCCATACATCAGAATGAACGACATCAAAAAAAGAACAGGCTTGCGATTGAAGACTGCTGGGGAAGGAAGACCGGATGTGTTTCCTAAGCTGACAAGATTCACAATCTAAAGACTTCAAGTGAGACAAGTGAGGGACCATAACTCTAAAGTTTTTGAGACTTGGATGACCTAACCGACGATGAAGAAGACTTGGGGACTCCGTAATAGAAGTGGAAGCAACAGTAGATGTAGACTGAAGGTAGTAAAGTCCTTGGGACTCATATCCTGTACCAATCATCTGCTTCGTACTTTGATCCTGTATAACAAAAGAATCAAGAGTAAAAGTTATAGAACAATTTAGACTACGAGTTAGACGACTAACATAAATTAAATTAAATGGACAGTTGGAAACAAAAAGAACATAGCCAAGAGATAAGGATGGGAGAGGAGTGGCTTGACCAATGCCACTAGCTTTAGCTTTTGAACCGTCTGCAACGGTAATATGATGTGGGATTTTAGGTTGGGATATTTTCGATAAAAGTGATGGATTACCAGCCACATGAATGGAAGCTCCAGAGTCCAAGATCCAAGGGCTAACAGATGAGGACTGAGAGAGGTAGGCCGTAGAATTACCGGAATGAGCAAAAGTTGCTGAGGATGAGGCATGTGAAGCCTTGAACTGCAGATATGCCTTGTACTCTTCATCTGTATGTTCCCTTTGAGTTTTGGACATTTATCCATTAACATGCGTTTTAGACTAGGAAACTCTATAGTTTAGTTCCATTCCTCCCACTCTAGCATATCGTCAAATTCTAGGGTCTCTAAGGAAGGAAATGGCTGAAATGAAGGACAATTACATCCATAGAATTCAGCACCAACACACGTTATAGATGCCATCCAATAAATGCAGAGTTTTTTCAGACAATGTAATTGTCCAAGGGGTGGCAGTAATGTGCAATGATCACAACCAACGATGCTCATATTCACCATGTTTCCAAAGGAAGAATCTCCCAACCATTTTGGAAAGTTGGTTTCGCCATAACCATGAATACCGAGATTCTTCAAATTTGTCGAGGGTCGCAATTGTTCTAGGACCAAACTTTGAATTTTTGAACTTTGAGTAGTGGAGCCTTCACGATCCCATTGTAGTACCAACTGATCAATATGTTCTTTCGTCTTCAAATTTGCATGAAAAGCATCGGAGGGATCAATAACATTTTGTAGCTTTGAAATGTTAAGATTCCCTTGTAGATGGGAAAATTTTCCCAGTTGTGCAACCTTCAGTCCATCATGTTGTTTGTTGACAATAAAGTTAGACAAAGTTTGAAGATTTTGTAGTTTTGTAATTTCTACAAGCATCTCTTTCAATAGAGTGCCTCTAACGTCAAGATGGCGCAGATTCACCAAATTTCCCATGCCCTTATGCAATTCAGTGATATTCGCGCAATTGGTCAACAACAAGGTTTGCATATTGTAAAGCTTGCATGTCGCAGAAGGCAACTTTTCAATCCTAGTGTAAGAGAGATTTAAGTATCGTAGGTATATCAAATTTCCAATGGAGTCAGGCAACTCAGTGATGTTCCGGTAGTTTGACATAGACAAAACACGTAACTTTTTCATTTTGGGCAAAAAGTCACGCATTACCTTGTTTGATACGGAACAACAAGGTTGCAACCACAAATGTGACAACAAGGTTGCAACCACAAATGTGATACTTGTATTGGTAAGGCTAGGAAGGTACGTAGACCTTTTAATCCAAACAATTTATCAAATTTATTGTGTGAGTAATATTTGCCTTTATTGTATGACAAATGACGTACCTTTTCATGTATTTCCTCTTCATCCAACTTGATGCAATATGGAGACGAAACCGTTGTAGCTAAATCATTAATGAGGTCATGCATTTCAAAGCTTGCTTCCCCATCATCAAGTCGTCGTTGACGTATCTCCTACTTTTTCCCAATTTTTCTTACTTTTGGACTGATGTACTAAGCCTTCTGCAATTCACAACTTGACTACCATCTTTTTTTTCAAACTTGGAGCTCTTTGGAAAAATTGAACAATATGCAAAGCATCGTTTTAAAGGAGCCGGGAGATAATGATAGCTTAATAACAAAGCTGGTTGCACCTCAATATTTTCCAAACTCCAAATGTTACTTTTCAATACATTATTCCAATCATCCTCTGATGATTTAGTGCGAAGAAGACCACCAAGTGCTACTGCAGCTAATGGGAAGCCATCACATTTCATAGCAATTTCTTTGCCAATCACTTCTAGGTTGTCCCGTTGCCGGAAATTACATCCTCCAAATGCATGTTTGGCAAGTAAAGACCAACACTCGTCACTTGCTAGAGGTGTCAAATAGTGGATTGGAAGAAAGGTTTGCATAGCTAGCGCAACTCTCTCGTCTCGTGTTGTGATGATGAGCTTACTTCCTATTTTTCCAGCCTTAAAGATGTCCTTTAGATTGTTCCAATCGATATAGCGTCGATCCCATACATCATCCAATACAAGCAAAAATTTCTTATGGCTTAAACTTTGCTGCAATTGCACTTGTAGAGTATTCAAGTCATTAGTATCAGTTCTTTTTAAGGTGACAAATTCAGCATGTGGAGTCTTCAAATTATTGGTATCAATAGTTCTTGAAGTAACAGATTCAACAAGAATTTTAGTGACCTGAACAATATCAAAATCTTTTGAGATATATGCCCATCCTTTCAAATCAAACTTGTCTTTTACTTCAATATCATTGTAAAGGAGTTTAGCAAGGGTTGTTTTACCAATCCCTCCCATGCCTACAATAGAAATTACTCCTATTTCTTTGCAACCATCACCATCATTTTCTAACAACAAAAATTCTTTAAGTTTTTTTCTGTCACCATCTCTTCCATAAATAGTTGATTCATCTACAACAGAACCTGTAGGAGTTCCATGCCAAAATCTACATGAAACATCTTCTTTCAATCCTAGTAAGTGACCCTTTTGTGCAAAGTGTTCGAATCTTTCAAATAATGTTTGCATTTCAGAATTTATCAATCCATAATAAGATTTTTTTAAACTAGAAGAAAATATGTTCTTCACCTTAGATTTTACTGTTTGTTGGCCTTGATACTCACCTTTTATTTTGCATCTTAATGCTTCTGTGTTGATTTTGTCTAACAAATCATCAGCTTCAAAGACAACATCTTGCAAGTTATCTAGCCAATTTTTGACAGCATGGTTTGTGATCTGTTTCTCCTCAGCATCATTTAGTATTGCTTGAAGACTCAACAGTGTTGTTTTTAGCTTTTCAAGAAGTAAAACATCAAGCTTTTTGCATCTAAAGAAGTTCATGAACTCATGTAAAATGGTCTTTTCTAACAACACCTCCACAAAAGCTGATAGGAATGCTTCTGCAACAATAGTTGCCATAAAGTTTCTTGTTGAGAAGACTTAGAAAGGGTTGACAAGAAAAGTAGTATTGTGGTAAACTATTGCTTATCTTAGTTTTTCTTTACGTTTGTTCAATAGAAATAGTACAACGACAATAATTTTAAAAAATAAATTAATTAAATATAATTAATATATTGGTGTTGAATGTAATTAATATGTTATAAATATGGAGGATATATAGATAATTGAGGGTCACTTTTGTACCGTAAATGGATTATATTATAAAAGGACAATAATCTAAAAATTTATTAAATTACAAATGTGAACCCCTTCAAAACCTTTATGATATATAAAAAGGAAAAAATATTATATTTTGCCTATTTAATAATGGATTAAATATATTTTTAATTTTTATAAAATAATTTCAAAATTTTAGTTTTAGTCTCTGTAAAAATAAAATATAACTTTTAGTATATACAAAATTATCCAGCAAGCAGTTTTAGTTCTTGCTGAAACGAAACATGTGTTTAATTGTCCTTTCAATTTTTAAATTTTTGAATGATTTTTTAAAACATATTTAGATTATTATAAAAAAAAAATTAGAATTTTTTAACTTTTAATGAATTAAATATGATTTTAAAAAAAAATATAAATAACTCAAGATAAAAGTAACCAAAATTTATACCTTGAAATCGAATTTTGAACTCGTTTTTTATAGACAAATTTATCATAATATTCTAAACATGTTTATAAAAATTCATTCAAAAATATATGATGGATTAACAACATGGATTAAATATATAAGCATGATAATTTTTTATGTACTAAAAGTTGTATCTTTTTTACAATGATTAAAATTGAAATTAAAATTGAAATTAAAATTTTATAGAGACAAAAATATATTAAAATTGAGGTTGTTAAAAAATGTGTTTATAAAGATCGAGAAATTATTCATCAGACAATTGTACAATGTTATGCATTCATGTTTACTCCACTCCCATCCTTTATACGGTAGATTAAGTTAATAGTAAAAATTTGGGTTGGACGGCAATGAGAATTAGGTTTAATAGGAACGGAAGTCATATTTAAGGCAAAAAAAATCCCGATGTTTTTTATGTTTTTCGAAAATAACAGTTTGATCTTTTATGTTTTTTGTCTAACACATATGTCCTTTAAGTTTAACTTAGTTTCCGCTTAGTTCCTTTAACTTTTTACTTTTTCGATGTAGCTAGTCTTTTAATTTACATCATGTTTACATCGTTAATCATTTGTCTCACTGTAAACAACGACTAATGCAATTGAAATCATCTTATCATTTGAAACTCTACTAAATGTTGCAATAATAAGTCTCTCATACTAATCATTTAGAAAGCAATCATCAAACCCTATAAAAGTCTTTGTTTCTCGTTTTCTACAACCATATAGATACATATATAGCCTCTAAAAATCTGGTAATAAAAGTCTATTCACATAATCAATATAAATAATTTCATTCACTTGTAAATTAACATGAATAGTCAACTTATTGCGTTATTTAGAGGCTAAATTGCACCTGTGGTCCCTTAACTTAATTTCAGTTAACGCTTTAGTCCTTTATCTTTTTTTTTTTTTTTTTCCGATTTGGTCTTTTCATTCTTTATTTGATGTTGTTAGACATAAGAATTGAAGTAGCAATGTCAATTTACAAGGAAAGGGGTTTGAATTGTAATCTTGCCTATTTAAAATTTCCTGTTAAAAACTCAAGAATGATCTTGGTTATGAAAACAGAAACGGAGAATGTTCTTGGTTTTGAAACAGAAAACGCAGAACGTTCTTGATTAGTTAAAATCACAGTTTTTTAGTTTCTCTATTTAACTTTGACAATAAAAATAATTGAATGTAAATAGATATAAGGAAGAGATACTACACAAAGATATATCCTGATTCACCCAACGTGAGCAACGTCCAGTCCTCACAAATGTGAGATTTTCACTAAATGTTCAAAGAACGGAGAACAATTTTCTGGTTACACAGTTAAGGGTCAACCTTTGTAAGATCAGATGTGCACCTAAGAGGGGGGGGGGGGGGGGGGGGGGGGGGTGAATTAGGTGTTTGGGTATTTTAGCAGTTTTTTAGAATTTTAGTGATTGATTTTTGCGCTTAATGATGGTAGATGAAAAAGTAAATAGCAGTAAGTAAATGAACACAACAGATTTATCCTGGTTCCCCTTATAACCAAGGGTACATCCAGTCCTCTTGCTCACCACAAGAGATTTCCTTCACTATTTGTCAGAATATGTACAAGTCCTCACCCTAGGACCTTTGCTACAATCTTCTAACAAACCTTCTATGATAGAACACTACTATCTTAGATAAAACACTTAAAGAAAGTACAACTTTCTTTTACAAACACTTGTTAATTTGATAAGAGTATAGGAGTAAGAAAGAGGTATAATGATAACAATCCAAGATTGATTCAAGTATGTTGAGAACCTTAAGGATATGAAAATGATATGCAAGTACTTGAATTTATGAAAATGACTTTGAGAAAAATTCAGAAAAGTTTGTTCAAAGTCTTTGAAGTTGTGTAGTAGGATTGTTGTTTTTGAATATGAAGTTATGACATATTTATAGTCCACAAACATCTCTTCAGATTCGTGGCCATTGATCCAAGAGGTTTGAGGAAGAATTGCAATGTTTTAGATTGGATTCAGAACTGAAAAATTGCATTGCTTCCAGTTGTATTCGATTACAAAGTATCTGTATTCGAATACACCTCGCTGCAACGTTCAAATTTATTCAAATTTAACACTGTGTAGCGGAATACACTTTGATGTAGTCGAATATAGATGAAGGGTTTTAGCTACTGACTTAGCAATTTTCCATCTGTATTCGAATACATCAGGATGTAGTCGAATACAGATGAGATGGTTTTGCTACTGACTTAGCAAATTTTCATCTGTATTTGAATACACCGTGGTTGTAGTCAAATACAGATGAGATGCTTTTGCCACTGACTTAGCAATTTTCATCTGTATTCGAATACATGATGTTGTATTCGAATACACGTTTGTATTTTGTCAAAAATATTACTTTTAATACTTTGAAAATATAATTTTTGACTTTCGAAAATGTTGTTTATGCATATGTAAGGATGTAAAGTTCTCTTGTATTTGAACTATGGATTGTATCATTTACCTTTACATAAAACATCTATTTTAATACATCAAAGGATGTTTGGAAATGTTTTGGAAGACTTCTTCTTTTTGTCGCTTTGAGCGTTGTCACCATTGGCCTTTTTGTATAATCAAAAACATGTATTTTACATTCTCCCCCTTTTTGATTATGACAAAACCATTGTTGTTTATTGACGACTCCCCCGTAATGTATGCGCATCATACTCCCCCGTAATGTATGCATACTTCCGTGTTGGAGGATTAAGGGAAGATATGTGTTGAGTACCTACATTGAAAGTTTAATGGACAACAAAATACCATATGTTCTCCCCCTTTTGACATGATCAAAAAGAAGAAGACTAGCAATAATAAACGAAGTAATAAAACAGAAGAACTTTAGAATAAGCCAAGAATTATCATATTAGAAATAAGCAAGCAGATAAAGTCACATAAGAGGCAGACGACAATACCAAAACGAAAACGGAAAGTAGCAAAAATTACAAGACAAAACATAAGTGTAAGCAGAACCTAGAAAAAACAAAATGCGAACTAGTCCTAGGAAACTAAGTGCGAATCAGTGATGGCCAGGCGGGAGATGGAGATGATCAATTTTGTCGGCTAAGATACACATCTCGTGGACCATGCTGTCATGGTTGGTAGCGATGGTGGATTCGAGAGCTTGAAAGCGAGCATCGACAGAAGTGGTAAATCCGGAGAAGCAAGTCTGGAGAGAGTCAAGTTTAGCCATAAGCATGCGGTTGGACACATGATCATCATCAGATGCAATATCTTCAGCAGCATCATCTGCAGGAGCAGCATCAGGGGCAGAGGTGTTGTCAGGAGCAGCAGCAGATGTTTGACCAAGATCACTCATATGGATGTGTTTTTGAAGCGGTTCACTCCAAACGATTTTCATGCTCGGAAGGACACTTAAATCAAGTAGATTATCCTTAGTAATGGTATACACAACTTCCTTAGAGAAGTCCACCCCGAAGTGTTCAAGAATGCGAGTGACTTCCTTAGCATAAGGCAAACCAACAACCTCTCTGGGTACAAACATGACGGATTTAACAAAATAAGCCCAGTTAAGGGGAAGGCCTTCAAACAGGTAATACATAATCTGGAGTTCAAACTCGGAAATCTGGTAGTAGTTACCGGCCTTAGGAACCAAAATGTAACTTAAGAAGTAATGGAGCAAACGATAATCAACAGTGAGATTTCCAACACCAAATCGTTGCTTCGCAAATGTTGAGCCGACCTGAATTCTCTTGCGTTCCATAGTTTGTTTGTCAAAGCGACAAAGAGCCACATAAGCATCATATTTCGAAACACCAGACCATTTACATAAGTTAGTCGGACTAGTTTTCTGGCCTACATCGGGAATTTTCAAAATGGCACCAATAATATGAGAATCAAGTTCAATAGTTTTCCCTTTGACATGAGAAATCAGCATTTTGCCATCCCGATGCAAATTACAGTAAAAGACTCTAACTAAATCGGGATATATAGGACCCTTGTATCCGATAAATTCCTCAATACGTTGAGCTCTAAGTAAAGCAGGAAATTTAAAGGCAGAGAACGAATCTAATGTACCGATTTTGGGAATGATGAGCCTCTTGTCGGAGTAAAGTGTGCGAAACCGAGCAATTTCTTCCGGTGTGTGTAAGAGGCGGGATAAATTCGTGATGTTGGTGCTCTTGGTTCGTTTCTTGGAGGGACCCACGCATGCATGCTTAGTTCTAGGTCCTCGTTTGCGTGCGTCTTGAACAGTGTTGGAGACGTTGGACATAGTGAGTTGAAAGAAATTAGGGGGTTTAGGGTTTCTGCGAAATCTGAATGAAGGAAGGATAGAGATGACCAAAGTGGGATTGGGCTTTGAAGTTAATAACGATGGAGTAATTTGTGTAAGGGAAGGGAATCGAAAATTGAGGAAGGAGGCAAACGTATTCGAATACCTATTCTGAGTAAGTGAGCAAAATGCTGTCGGGGCTTTAAATATATCAGAAAAACTGGAAGGTGTAGTCGAATACACTTGAGTGTATTCGAATACAAATGGGAAAATTTTGATTCTGAGTGGTTCTGGGAACATGCTTAGTCGAATACACTTAGATACCCATAATGTGTATTCGAATACAAATGGGAAAATTTTGATTCTGAGTGGTTCTGGGAACATGCTTAGTCGAATACACTTAGATACCCAGAATGTGTATTCGAATACAAATGGGAAAATTTTGATTCTGAGTGGTTCTGGGAACAGGCTTAGTCAAATACACTTAGATACCCAGAATGTGTATTCAGCTACATCTTCTATTTATTTGAAACAGAGAGTAATATATTATATAGAGTATTATAATTTCTTTATATAATCACCAAGATAAGGACAGGTAGGCATAGACAACTGAATTCTAATATGCTAAATTCTAATATGCTAACAAGAGAAAGAACTAATACCTTTGAAATGATGATAACACAGTACCTTATATTTAAAGATCACTTTCACTTAAGATGCCGAGTTCTCGTCGTATTTTGTAAAAGGAGTCCTTAGGAAGTGGTTTAGTGAAGATTTCCGCAAGTTGGTTATGAGTATCCACAAAGGTTACTTCAACATTTCCTTTAAGCACATGATCATGCAAAAAATGATGTCGTATATCAATGTGTTTAGTCCGAGAATGCATGATTGGATTCTTTGAAATATTGATCGCGCTAGTGTTGTCGCATTGTAACGGAATGCATCCGAGATCAAGTCCATAATCACATAGTTGTTGCTTGAGCCATAGAATTTGTGCACAACAACTTCCTGCTGCTATGTATTCGGCTTCAGCAGTAGTGAGTGCGACACATGCTTGCTTTTTACATGACCATGATACGAGTGCCTTTCCCAATACATGACAAGTGCCGCTTGTGCTTTTACGGTCTGATTTACATCCTGCATAATTTGAATCAGAATATCCAACGAGACTACAGATGCTACCTTTCGGATACCATAGTCCTACATTAATTGTTCCTTTCAAATATTTCATGATTCTTTTGACAGCTACAAGATGTGATTCTTTCGGATCAGCCTGAAATCTAGCACATAGACATACACTAAACATGATATCTGGCCGACTGGCCGTTAGATATAATAAAGATCCAATCATACCTCAATATTTTGAAATGTCTATAGACGCACCGGTTTCATCTTTATCAACATATGTTCCGGAACCCATGGGAGTTGCACTTTTCTTGCAATTTTCCATTTCAAATCTTTTTAGCAGTTCTTTGCAATATTTTGCTTGATTGATGAAGATGCCATGCTTGAGTTGTTTGATGTGAAGACCAAGAAAGCAGTTTAATTTTCCCATCATGGACATTTCAAATTCACCTTGCATCATCAATGAGAATTCTTCACATATTTCATTGTTTGTTGAACCGAATATGATATCGTCAACATAAATTTGAACCAACAAGGTGTGACCATTATTTCGTTTAATAAATAATGTCTTATCAACCTTGCCTTTTTCAAAACCTCTTTCACACAGGAAATCACTCAATCTGTCGTACCAAGCTCTTGGTGCTTGTTTTAGACCATAGAGAGCTTTCCTTAGTTTGAATACATGTGTAGGATTCTTGAAGTCGTCAAAGCCGGGTGGCTGTTTGACATATACTTCTTCATTGATGTATCCATTTAGAAAGGCACTTTTCACATCCATCTGAAATAATTCAAAGTTCATAGAACAAGCATAAGCAAGTAGTAAACGTATTGCTTCTAACCTTGCGACCGGGGCAAATGTTTCGTCAAAATCAATTCCTTCTTCTTGATTATATCCTTGGGCGACCAATCTTGCTTTGTTGCGAACAACTATACCGTTTTCGTCAAGTTTATTTTTAAATATCCATTTTGTACCAATTATGTGTTTATTTCCTGGATTTGGAACAAGTTCCCAAACTTCGTTTCTTTCGAATTGGTTAAGTTCTTCTTGCATTGCAAGTATCCATTGATCATCTTTTAATGCTTCACCAATTTTGGAAGGTTCGATTTGGGAAACAAAAGCCATGTTTAAACATGCATCTTGTAGTTTAAGTCTGGTTGTAACTCCTTTGTTCATATCACCAATAATGTTATCAATTGGATGATCTCGATAGGTTCTCCATTCCTTTGGGAGTTTATCATTTTCCTTTTCAATGATGACTTCATTGTCTTGACTCGGTTGATCAGTTTGATCTTCTTTACTTGGATCACTACTTTCAACATCATCATCATCATAAGAGATAACTTTGTCCTCTTTCAAGGGGTTAGTTTCATCAAAAGTTACATGTATTGATTCTTCTACAATTAAGGTTCTTTTATTGAAAATTCTAAATGCTTTACTAGATAATGCATAACCAATAAATATACCTTCATCTGCTTTTTCATCGAATTTTCCAAGATTGTCTTTTCCATTATTTAGCACAAAGCACTTGCATCCAAAGATATGGAAGTGAGAGATATTGGGCTTTCTGCCTTTGTAGAGTTCATAAGGAGTCTTCTTAAGAATTGGTCGAATGTTTACTCTGTTAGTAACATAGCATGCCGTGTTTACGGCATCTGCCAAAAAATACTTTGGTAGATTTGAATCACTTAACATAGTTCTTGCAAGTTCTACCAAGGATCTGTTCTTTCTCTCAACAACCCCATTTTGTTGAGGTGTTCTTGGTGCAGAAAAATTGTGGAAAATTCCATTTTCTTCACAGAGTTCTTCAAATAAGGTATTTTGAAATTCTATTCCATGATCACTTCTAATTGATACAATTTTGGATGATTGTTCATTTTGGACTAGCTTGACATAATTTTTAAATGCTTTAAAAGCTTCGTTTTTACTTGCCAAAAACAAGGTCCATGTGTACCTTGAAAAATCATCAACAATCACTAGTCCATATGAATTTCCACCAAGACTCTTAGTTCTTGATGGACCAAACAAATCCATGTGTATTAATTGAAGTGGTCTTGTAGTTGATATAACATTTATAGCTTTGAAAGAAGTTTTTGTTTGTTTACCTTTTTGACAAGCGTGACATAATTTATCCTTGACAAATTTCATTTTTGGTAATCCAACAACAAGATCATGCTTGACTAGTTTGTTTAAATGATCCATGTGGATATGTGCAATTCTTTTATTCCATAGCCATGCATCATTGTTGTCGCTTACCAAAAGACATTTCATTTTCAAGGATAAATCGTCAAAATTAAGTATAAAAATATTCTTGAAACGTTTACCGATAAATTGAATTTCACTTGTTGTTGCATTTTGAATGATGCATTCTTCTTTGTTGAAGACTATCTTGTGTCCTTTGTCACATAGTTGGCTAATGCTTATGAGATTATGCTTTAGGCCTTCAACATACAGAACATCTTCAATTGACGAAGAAGGTGTTGTTCCAACTTTTCTAATACCTAGGATTTTTCCTTTATTATTATCTCCATATACTACATATCCTTTTGATTCAAGGGTCAAGGTTGAAAATTTTGTTATGTCACCCGTCATGTGTTTGGAGCACCCACTATCTAAGTACCACAAATTTGAAGTACTTTGTGTGCATACCTGCAAAATTAAAATCAAATTTTATTAGGTACCCAAAGTGCTTTGGGTCCTTGGGGGTTAGTACCTTTCTTGACCCATATGCAATGCCCTTTAGGAATGCTGATGTTTCTTACATGACAAGTATTAGGTGTGTGTCCATGAATACCACAATATGAGCAAGTAGGAATTTTACTAGTATATGTATGAAGTTTATTTTTAGTAATTCTCTCCTTATACGAATGATCTTTTTGTAAAATTGTAATCTTTCTTTGATTTGTTTGAGTACTTGATTTGACAAAAATGGTCTTATTTGTGCTTGGTTTGTCAAATTTAGAAAATCCAAGACCACTTTTATCGTTTGAATATCTTTGCAAGTTTAGAACATTTTCCAATCCTATATGTCCTTTTTCATATCTTTCAATCACTCTATTTAGTTGAACAATTTTAAATGAAAGGGAATCACATTTGTTGCATGTAAAATTCTGCTTTGATTTTTCAGCATCTTTTTCCATAATATCAATTTTTTCTTTAAGACATGAAATTTCTTTCTTTTGTGTTGATACTTGTTTAAGCAGATTTTTACATTCAACAAGAAGTTCCTTTATTGCATTTTGTGCTTCATTGTATTCTATGACTAATTCATGATTATAATGAGGAGTGTTTAAGTTACTAACCTCTTCGTCATCTGAATGATGTGAAGCCATTAGTGCAACATTAGCACATTCATCACTTTCAGTTTCTAATGATGAACTTATATCGTTATCTTCCCATGCTTTCTTGCAGTCTTTTCTTTTACCGGCATTCTTCTTGATGAGATCTGGGCAATCTGCTTTGATATGTCCTTGTTTTCCACATTCAAAGCATGTGAAATTTTGGTTGGTAGTAGCGCTATCTTTCTTTCTGAAGTTCTTCTTTTTGAAACTTCTGTTATTTTTAAGAAATTTACCGAATTTCTTACAAGGAAGTTAATGTTTTCATCTTCATCAGAAATTTCGTCTTTTACTACTTCCTTTGATTCGGTCTTTAGAGCAATGTTTTTGCTCTTCTTTTCTTGGGTTTCATTTTGCTCTAATCTTCCAAGTTCTATTTCATGTTCTTGTAGTTTGCCAAATAATGCAGAAAGTGACATTTTGGATAAACTCTTCTTTTCTGATATCGCTGTCACCTTTGGTTTCCACGCCCTAGTTAGTGACCTTAATACTTTCAGATTCAGTTCATCGTTGGAGAAAACTTTTCCAAGGGCTGTCAAGTGATTTGTTAAGTGGGAGAATCGTTTCTGCATGTCTAATATAGATTCTCCAGGCTGCATACGAAATAATTCATACTATTGAGAAAGTGTATTAAGTTTGGATCTTTTTACCTCTACGGTGCCTTCATGGGTTACTTCCAATGTGTCCCATATTTCCTTGGCTGTTTTACAATGAGATACGCGGAAAAATTCATCCATACCTAATGCTGATTGTAGAATGTTTTTAACCTTTTTGTCAAATAGCACTTTCTTTTTATCGTCATCGGTCCAGGAATTCTTTATCTTGATTTCTTCTTTGTCATTTATAATTGTTGTTGGGATGTAGGGGCCATTTTCAACAGCATCCCATATTTCGTCTCCCTGTGCCTCAAGATATGCTTGCATGCGTATCTTCCAGAAATCATAATGTTCACCGACGAAACATGGTGGTTTGTTACTGCTGCCACCATCTCTAAAAACTGGTTGTGCGGAAGCCATGAGTTATTTGATCTAGTAGTAAGTTACCTTGAACCTGCTCTGATGCCAATTGTAAGATCAGATGTGCACCTAAGGAGGGGGGGTGAATTAGGTGTTTGGGTATTTTAGCAGTTTTCAGAATTTTAGTGATTGATTTTTGCGCTTAATGATGGTAGATGAAAAAGTAAATAGCAGTAAGTAAATGAACACAGCAGATTTATCCTGGTTCACCTTATAACCAAGGGTACATCCAGTCATCTTGCTCACCACAAGAGATTTCCTTCACTATTTGTCAGAATATGTACAAGTCCTCACCCTAGGACCTTTGCTACAATCTTCTAACAAACCTTCTATGATAGAACACTACTATCTTAGATAAAACACTTAAAGAAAGTACAACTTTCTTTTACAAACACTTGTTGATTTGATAAGAGTATAGGAGTAAGAAAGAGGTAGAATGATAACAATCCAAGATTGAGTCAAGTATGTTGAGAACCTTAAGGATATGAAAATGATATGCAAGTACTTGAGTTTATGAAAATGACTTTGAGAAAAATTCAGAAAAGTTTGTTTAAAGTCTTTGAAGTTGTGTAGTAGGATTGTTGTTTTTGAATATGAAGTTATGACATATTTATAGTCCACAAACATCTCTTCAGATTCATGGCCATTGATCCAAGAGGTTTGAGGAAGAATTGCAATGTTTTAGATTGGATTCAGAACTGAAAAATTGCATTGCTTCCAGTTGTATTCGATTACAAAGTATCTGTATTCGAATACACCTCGCTGCAACGTTCAAATTTATTCAAATTTAACACTGTGTAGCCGAATACACTTTGATGTAGTCGAATACAGATGAAGGGTTTTAGCTACTAACTTAGCAATTTTCCATCTGTATTCGAATACATCAGGATGTAGTCGAATACAGATGAGATGGTTTTGCTACTGACTTAGCAAATTTTCATCTGTATTCGAATTCACCGTGGTTGTAGTCAAATACAAATGAGATGCTTTTGCCACTAACTAAGCAATTTTCATCTGTATTCGAATACATGATGTTGTATTCGAATACACGTTTGTATTTTGTCAAAAATATTACTTTTAATACTTTGAAAATATAATTTTTGACTTTCGAAAATGTTGTTTATGCATATGTAAGGATGTAAGGTTCTCTTGTATTTGAACTATGGATTGTATCATTTACCTTTACATAAAACATCTATTTTAATACATCAAAGGATGTTTGGAAATGTTTTGGAGGACTTCTTCTTTTTGTCGCTTTGAGCGTTGTCACCATTGGTCTTTTTGTATAATCAAAAACATGTATTTTACAATCTGTAACTATACTTCCTTTCCACCCAGAAAGGATTCAATCAAGTCACCTAACTAATCTGCTAGGATTTTACAGGCAACTCTTTTAATCACACTCAAACTATAAACAATCCTTATAGTTATAGTTTACACAATAATGATTTAAAAGATTTGGTTGAATCTGGTTATGCTCAACTCTTGTTTGAGAATTGAATCAGAATAAAAGAACTCAGTAATATGATTTGTAGGTATGAAACGATTTCAGACTGATTTCTTTTGTGAATGAGATAGCTTCAAGAATGCAAGTGAATGTGATTTAATGGGAATACTTGGCACTTGAAGTTCTGAATGATGCTTGCGAATTTGCCTTCCTTTTATAGATGATTTGAGCAATTAATTCTAGTCAAAAAGAGCTATTGGTAGTGCTCTGTTTTCCTTCTGACAGAAGCAACGAATCTGTTGACAAAATGCACCATTCATGTGACAGTTTTGGGCTTTGCTGTTTGGGCCGTTTTGCTTAATTTCGCACAAACTTCCTGTGCGCTTAATGATCCATTAAGCTTTGATAATACTTGATGATAATTGGGCTTTGGTCTGGACACTTGATTTGATCCAAAACTGATTTGGAAAGGAGTGAATAATTTTCTACAGAACTGAGAAGTCTTCTTCTGCAGAAACAGAGATTGTTCTTCTTAAAAACGGAGAACGTTGATTAAAGGTGGAAAGAAATTATCAATCTAGTCTGATAGTCTTCTGGACAATCTGAGGACTTATAATCAATCTTGAAGTTCAGTTTTGTTCAACTTTCTTGACAGTTCCAGACTGGAGAAAGTTGCAGTCCGTTTTTGACATGCTTAGATTCATGATGATTTATCTTAGTGATTCGAGAACCTTTTTGAGTAAAAATGATTCCTATTTGTTCCTTGCCATGTAGTGATGAAATTGGTATAAAGGATTCAGGCAGAATCATTGTAAAAGAGTTGGAGAAAGATTGGTGAAGTGGCTGTGACAATCATTCTTGATTCTGCTGATCTTTCTCTGTTTTGTACAGTTTAAGATCATGACTGTTTTATTTATTTTTGATCTGATTTCTTTGTTTTGCTTGGTTCATATCTTTAATAAAAACACTCAAGAGCACAAATTAAATTAACATAACATTTAGAATCATAATTAATATTCTTAATTAATCTTTGTTTATTTTCATCAAACTAATTTAAGAAAATGATCGAACTTAATGGACAACATGTGTAATTTAGTATTGTGAATAAGATTTTAAAATTTCAAAAATAATATAATTTATTCATTTTGTTTGTAGAGAATTTTTTCAAGTGTGTTTATTTGAGTAATTATTATATATGAGATGACAAACACACATTTAAGAATATGTAAAATATTTTGCAGAACGTAATTGCAACTAATTCATATATTTAATATTAAAAATCCATAGTGAAGATCATCCTACAAACAAAATTCATAAATTATATTTAGTGTTAAAAATCTTAAAAGTATTTTAATAAATATTAATATATGTAATTATCTACCGCAAAATCAGATTAGTCACGCTCTTTTTTTTGTGTTGTCAAATATAAATTTATTGTCAAAATATTGTTAGAAAAATATAAAAATGATTTTGTTATTTAGTATTCATTTCATTCTAATCCTGTCAAAGAAATGACAAATCTAAATTCCAATATTTTGAGTATGAGACTTCTATACAACATGACTTGAGAATTTTTACAAACAACTCGGATGTACGGTTAAGTAGAAGTAAAGCAGATGTAGAAACTTCAAATTGGTAGTATTTTTAAAAAATTTGACAACAAAAAACATCTCCGTAAAAAAACAACAAATAATTTTTTAATCTAAATATTAAACATTATTCTTTTATATATAAATGGTAAATAGTTTTCTCCCGAAGACACAATAATAACGCTTATATAAAGCTGAATATGGACAATCTTCTTTGTCTTTTGAGGAGCCAATATGTTTTCATGTCGTAGATGAGATCAAATATGTCTGCAAAAACAATACTCTAACTAACAACAATCAAAGTTTTGAGAAAACTGAGCAAATAGGTATAATACGTTACAAAATACCACTTACTCAAAAGCTATTTGTGAAAAAAAAAAATCTAACTATATCTACTTCTTTGAAAATAATTGGGTTGCAAGGCTAGACATTGTTTAAATAAGTAGAATACTATACGTAAAAAAATTATATATTGATTGTACTTTAATTTGTAACTCATGACACATTAATAGTTATACTTAATATTAGATGCTAAATAATAATAATAATAATAATAATAATAATAATAATAATAATAATAATAATAATAATAATAATAATAATAATAATAATAATAGTAGTAGTAGTAGTAGTAGTAAAATGTGTGTTAAAGCATTGAAAGTTGAATAATAAGGAGAATTGAAGAGGAAAAGCCTTTTAGATGTGCCACATGAGATTTTTTGTTTACGTAGCAATATTTGAATGAAATGGCACAATATTAGATGATGTTTATGTAGGAGTCTATTTAAAAAAAAAAAAAATTCCAACTATATCTACTTCATTCAAATATTGCTATTAGATGATATTTATTTGAGAGTCTATTGAAGAAGTAGAATAGATTGAATAGTATACGTAAAAAAAATTATATATTGATTGTACTTTAATTTGTAACTTATGACACATTAATAGTTATACTTAATCTTAGATGCTAAATAATAATAATAATAATAATAATAATAATAATAATAATAATAATAATAATAATAATAATAAAATAATAATAATAATAATAGTAAAATGTGTGTTAACGCAAATTGGAAGTTGAATAATGAGGAGAATTGAAGAGGAAAAGCTTTTTAGATGTGTCACATGAGATTTTTTTGTTTAGGTAGCAATATTTGAATGAAATGACACAATATTAGATGATGTTTATGTGGGAGTCTATTTAAAAAAAAGTTTCCAACTATATCTACTTCTTTGAAAATAATTGGTTGCAATATTTGAATAAAGTGGCACAATATTAGATGATGTTTATGTGGGAGTCTATTTAAAAAAAAAAAATTTCCAACTATATCTGCTTCTTTGAAAATAATTGTATTGCAAGGCACTATTGATAGAGATTGTTTGAAGAAGTAGAATAATATACTAAAAAAAATTTATATATTGATTGTAATTTAATTTGTAACTCATGACACATAAATTAATTGTTATACATAATATTAGATACTAAATAATAATAATAATAATAATAATAATAATAATAATAATATTAATAGTAAAATGTGTTAAAGCAAATTGGAAGTTGAATAATAAGGAGAATTGAAGAGGAAAAACCTTTTAGATGTGCCACATAGGATTTTTTGTTGAGGTAACAATATTTGAATGAAATGTTACAATATTAAATGATGTTTATGTGGGAGTCTATTTTAATATATATAATAGATTTGTTTGAAGGAGTTACGATGAAAATGACTAAAATATATCAGTCATATAAGATAAAGAACTAAAAAAAATGATCAAAACGAATATTAGATAAAATACCAAAATTATATTTTGGTAAAAATACACATATAGTCTTTTAAGTTTAACTCAATTTTCGCTTAGGTCATTTAATGGTGCAAACAAATGTAATTTAAAAGATCGAATTTGAAAAAAAGAAAAAAAAATTAAAAGACTTAAGCAAAAATTGAGTTAAACTTAAAATATTAAAGAGGTATTTTTGAATTATATTTAAGTCAAAGATATTTTGATAGAGATAATCTTGCAAATTAATACTAGGTGTATAGGTGTATAGGCTCAAACCCGCTCAAACTAATAGATCGATAGTTCATATAAGTCAAGCTAGATTTTCCATGAAATTTTCATTTGATGTGATGTAATAATGAATAAATGCACACATATTCGTTGTGGTTGGTGGATTTGAATGAGGATGAGGAAGAAAATCATATTTTTCTCTTGATGTGTCATTTTATTTTAATAAAAATAATTAGACGAGTCATGTTATGAGATTTACTAGTTTTGGGATAGATTTTAAATTTTAGAGAATAGTGAAAAAAATACTTATATAAGATTCGTCAATGAAGTATTAATATGAGTTGAAACACTTACGGAATCTTTGGTGGAAATAACTAGTTTTTGAGAGTTTGTTTTTCTAGTCTTAATACTTTTTGGATTGATCAATTTAATGTCTATTTTGACAAAAAAAAACATTTATAAATTAGTTGATACAAATTGTATTTTAAAAGCTTTTGAAAACATAAAAGATAAGATAAGAAATTACCCTAATTTTTTGCTTGTTATTTCATATCCTTAAATTCTTCAAGCTTGTTATGATGTTCCAGCATTATATAATTAAAACTTTGAGATCAAATTAAATATGCTGAATGATAAGAATTTTCACCCTTAAAACTTTTTTTCCTTTTTTTCTCTTTTTTAAGAAATGCACACTTAGTTGAAGAGATAAAAAACACTATTAACTCTTAAAAATTTTCAGGTAAAATGAATGGTTTAAATAAACTATATAAGGATAAAAGTATATTAGTAGAAATAGGGGTTGAATTTTTTTTTTTTGTTTCTAAAAAAATAATAACTACTAATATAAATTCACACATACAACTGCAAAGTCTTGATTTGAAATGATCAACCTATCAACATGATTTAAAGACATAATGGTGACTTTGCAATGCAGGAGTGAACTTGCAAAAACAATCAGGCCCTGCTGGTTTTTAAAAACTAAGGCCCATTGATTAACTTTTTTGGAGACATTTTGAAGGCAGTAGCAAAAATAATAGAAGTTTCTTTTTCCACTCCAACATAAATTCAGGAGTATACATTTTATTTTTTAGAAGATTTTACTTCATACTTCCAATTTTTTATTTCTATCCCCACATTTTAATAAAAATTTAATTTAAAAGAAAAAAAAGTCAAACTTTATGTTTTTGTTTTGAAAAATCTGAAGAAAAAAAAAATTGGGAACACAAATGTGTTAGGGAAATTTAAAAAATATGCATAACAAAAGTTTAAATTTTCTAGAAACATTTGAATTTTGAATTTTATTTTTAAATTTTCCGAAACGATTTGTAATCCAAAAAACGTTTTTAAAGTTTTTCGATACACAAAAAATGATTTGTTTAAATTTTTTAAAATACATTTGTATATCGATATTTTTTTTATAAATTTTCTGATACACAAAATTCAAAAAAGACACAAAATTCAAAATTCTCTTGATACACAAAATTGAAAAACGTTTCCGATACACAAAGTTCAAATTTTTTAAAACACAAATGTTTTGGAAATTCTTTTTTTAAGTTTTCCAGATCAAGTTGAATTTAGTGGGTATAATTTTAAAAAATAAAGAAGATACAATAAGTAGTTTGTATAAAATGGAAAAGTAGTATATTGTGGAGTATTGGGTATAATTTCCATTTTGTTACCACAAAAAAGGAGTATCAATTTAAAATATTTTTTACTCGTTTGGATATGTGCTATCGAATAATTTATGCTGTTTGGATGTGCAATTTAAAAATGAGTTTTTTTATAGTCATAGTAGAGAAAAATAGAACCTGAGATAATTTGAAGCCCCTTCTTTCTAAAATATTTTAATTTACATATATTTTTCCAAATATTATTATAGTTTAAAGTGGTTGTTACTTTCATAAGGCCTTAGAAACAATTTCATACTCATGCTTAGGAAAGCATTTTTTAGTTCATTATAATTAAAATTTTAAAATATAAAAAAATTTAAAAGTTTACGACTTATAAGATTTTTTTTTTCCTTTTCAAAATATGCATAATGGATATTCACACAGATGAAAAAGATACAAATAGAATAATCATCCAACTGATAAATAATTAGAGTTTAGAACTTAATTGATTTAAAAATAAATCATTTTTGTCTTGCTCCATGCAGCATACCTTGTGCTGCTAAGTGTAGTCATATTAAAAAAAAATCTTTAATTTCCAAAAAGAAATATTATAAATTAGAAGGAGGCTGCTACTTGAGCAGACAGACAACGATTATAAAAAAACTAAGAGCAAGCTAGCATAGCAGCCCCTCTCTTGTCATTTTTCATGCAATAATTGAATGCAACAAACCCATTTATTATATTGTATATGTATATTGAATCAACCCAAGAAGTTTTTTTTTTACTCAAGAAGTTATAGTATAATATACTAGTATAGAAATAGAATAATCAACCAAGTTACTAAATACTAAAAATTAATAACTGCAATTCAGAAAATACTGCACGTGAAGGTTGCTTTCAATTAAAAATAATGATTATCATTATTGAGGGAATAACTAAAAACCATATAATTAGCACTCTTTTTGATTAAAAAAGTATAATTAGCACTAATGTGCCATATTTTAGATAACAAAAACAGATTAACTTAACTTACAGAAACTTTTTCAATTTTTTTTTTACACTTACATATATGATTTTTTTTCTTCTAAAATTAGGGAAAGAAAAATTATTATAAATAATAATGAGAGTAATAGTTATTTTCCATCTAACTATCCTATACAAGCTTTTACATCGAGTGGAATGGAACATAATAAAATGGAATAAAGTAGAGCGAAAAGGAATACAACAAAATGAGTTTACATTCAATTGTTTGGAAAGTAGATGTAATGAAATAAGTTATAATTATTTTATTT
This sequence comes from Cicer chorassanicum, assembly GCA_037974735.1. Lineage (NCBI taxonomy): Eukaryota > Viridiplantae > Streptophyta > Magnoliopsida > Fabales > Fabaceae > Cicer > Cicer chorassanicum. The sequence continues at coordinate 4,958,992 of JBBPBP010009777.1, read as the reverse complement.
TATTTTCATCCCTAATTAAAAATACTATTAAGTAAAATTAAAATATTATTATTTTTTAAATATTATCTTTTATTAAAACGAATTAACTAATTAAGAAGAAGAGACACGTATGTTTGAAGCTCTCGAATTAAGAAACCACAATAATCAATTGTTACAATAGTTCATAGGAAATCTGGTTTGGTGGTTTGAGTGACTAGAAGATCATGAATTAAACAGTTTTTTCTAATAAAATTAACAATTAATTAAACATTGGCTTTTTTTAAAAAAAATATTACAATAGTTTATCAGCTTCAATGGTTGGGTTTGTTCCTCAATCTTACCCGTGCAATAACAAAAATGGTATAAAAAAATTAATATTAAATAAGTTTTAAGTTCCTATAAAAATTTAACTTTTTTTTTAGTTCCCGTAAAAATAATGTTTTTTAGTCCTTATAAAATTATTATACAAGTGATTTTTTAGTTCATTGAGTCAAAGAACATACGATCCGAGATAAATAACTATGCCTTGAGCTGTGTCATATCTTCATGTGCATCAATGCATTGGCCTATGAAGGAGTTGATTTATAAAATATAGAGATTTCTGAATGTATTGGAATTAAGCAATACAAAGAAAAGCACAACTAAGAAGATCATTAGCAAAGCTAAACCATGACACAAAAAGAGAACAACAATTTACTGCAGCCAACCATTCCCAAATTTGATGGATACTATGATCATTGGGCGATGCTTATGGAAAATCTCCTTAGATTGAAGGAGTATTGGAGTCTTGTTGAATGTGACATTCCCACTCTACCAGAAAATCCAATGCAAGAACAGATCAAGAATGTATAAGACAAAAAATTGAAGGATTTAAAGGTGAAAAACTATCTTTCAAGCAATTGAAAAATGAATCATGGAATAATTCTGAATAGAGACACTTCAAAGGCAATTTGGGACTCAATGAAACAAAAGTATTAGGGATCAACAAAGGTTAAGAGATCTCCTTAGATTGAAGGAGTATTGGAGTCTTGTTGAATACGACATTCCCACTCTACCAGAAAATCTGATGCAAGAACAGATCAAGAATGTATAAGACAAAAAATTGAAGGATTTAAAGGTGAAAAACTGTTAGCGTTCAAGATATTCTTAACCCAAATGCAAGAAAGATAGAATGAATATAGAATGGAGTATGATTGTAGGACTTATTTATTGACTGAATCGAATGAATTATTTATACATGGGTCCTCTAATTAACTAACTAACTGAGAAGTTAGTTAGTTAGTTATTACAACTAACATATAACTAACTATGCCCTCTAGTTAACTAACTAACTAACTGAGAAGTTAGTTAATTAGTTATTACAACTAACATATAAACTTGAATTATACAAATAGAAAACGAAGATCAATCTTCGTTTTCTATCACTGAAACGAAGATCAATCTTTGTTTCCAACACTCTCCCTTAATTCAAGTTTCTAAGTGATTTTACACCTAATAGTCTTCTCAACTCTTCGACCATTTCTTTTGTTGGTTCATCCTTGCTGCAGCTGTAACCCTCTCCCGGGCCTCGATAACAACCCTTTCTACAACAAGCTCAGGTTTAACTCGTGCTTCAGCTTCATCCTTTGCAGCTTTTGCCTCTGCAGCAGCTTTTCTAGCTCTTTCCTTTGCTTCTGCAGCAGCCCTTTCTTTCATTAATCTTCTTTGCTCCTTTAGTGTAGCTCTGTCATCTTTTTCCAATTGCACACCTTCTTTGCTTCTAGCAGCCTTTGTATACTCTCTCTCCCTAACTTCCTTTGCATGCCTGAACTTAGCCTCAACCCTATCCATTGCTTCCTTCATGGCCGCAGCAGTCGTGTTCATCACCAACTCATCATCGGGAAGACCATTTCTTCTCTGATTCAGTTCTTTCCTCAAAGAACAAATATCATCTTGCAAAGCTATTTGTTGACTTTTATGCAATCCTTCTTGTTCCATTTTTTCAGCTTCACATTTTCTTAATTTGTTTTCCAATTCAATGTTTCTAGACTCTAAATCCTTCAGTTTAGAGTTCAAATTCATAAGTGGAAGAGTAGACATCATTACAGCAGTAAGAAGCCACCATTTAGTGAATGCTATCACAAAGCCTCCAATTAATGTTGCTGTTAGCTGCACACACTTCCCAACCTTCTCTCCCATTGCATCTTGAATTAAAACAATGTCACCTAACATTCTACTTACAACTTTTCCTGTATTTTTTTCTTTATTAAAGAAAGCAATATTTTGTCTAAGTATTGTTTTCAAATACAATTCTCTTATTCTTGCTGCTTGTCTTTCCCCTATAACCATCCAACATGCCACCTAGAGGAATGTTGCCACCCCACTTCCTATGGCCAAATATACAAATTTCAGCGATACCTTGGACACTTGTTCAACAACATCAGTGGTGTTACTCTGATTAATACCAAAACTATCAATCATTTGAACGAACAGCAAAGTCATGATGAGTAAATCCAAACCGTTTCCAACAGCACTGATAGTTCCAACAATCATATTTTTCTGTGCCACTTTAAGCTGATCTTCAAATTAATGAGTCTCAGATGACTTATAATCATCATGATACTTTACCTTAGCAGCATCCAATGCATATTTTAACTGCACTGCTTCAGCTTTAACCTTTGAATCTAGCAAGGCCTTCAACTGCGCCAATTCAGCTGCATAAACTTTTGCTTTCTCGACGTGAACCTTGACAACTTTGATTGCATCATCCGTATGATTCAATGTCTGCTTCTTAGCATCACAAACCATTTCTTCAATAGCTATCATTCCTTTTGTGATTGCACCTTGATGTGATAACCTATGAGAACCAACAGCCACTGTAATAGACAAAACAATTGGCAATGCAATTGAAATTCCACCAATCAAAAGCACCAACAAATTGTCAATTCCATCTCTATACTTTCTATGTTGTATTGGATACATCACTATAAACTCAACAAGAATTCCAATAGCAATTGAATAAATGCAGAAAATTCCAATAGATGTAAGCACCTTTTGAAAGTGTCCAACTTGGTTATTACTATCAACCACATGAGTTGCTTTCTTGTTCCTCACATTTCCAGAGTCTTTCTGCCATTCTTTTTCCTTCTTCTTCACAGTTTCAATTCCAGCATGTTTCAATTCAACAACTCAGAACCTTTCATTCTCAGATTCCTCCTTAGGCAGCTTTTGAGCCACCAATGTGTAAGACCCTTAGTTTTAAATTCTAATTTATGCAATTTTAGTATATTTTTGGTGTTGAATTCTAAGGCTTTTAGCCAATTTTAATGGTATTTTGTGTGTTAAATGCCAATGATATTTTTATGAGACCCGTTTAAAATTATTTGGCAAGAAATAATTTAATTACGTTGCAGAAAATTTATTATCGGACTATTTTGTTAAAAATATCTATGGTTGCTAAAAAAATTTACCTGTCAATTGAGTTGTAATGAGAATAAATATTTTTATCAAAATAGTTTGAGATGTGAGTGAAGTGATGTGTGTAAGAATATTTAGATATTTATTAATTTGGTTTAATTATAATATATATATATATATATATATATATATATATATATATATATATATATATTCAATTAAGATATTCTATGAATATACGAGTTCTTCAATTTTTGATTTAGGAATGAAAAGATTTTGAACTGGATAAGTTCAAATCAAAAAAGGAGTTGAGGGTCTGATCTTATATATATTAGTATAAGTTAGTTATATATATACATATTATTATTAAATTAGTAGTATATATATAGTAACACGTGAGGTCAAGGGAGGAAAAAAGGAAACAGAGAGAAAGCAAACCAGGCCTCGCGAGTTATCTTTCTTTCTCCAGTTTTTGAAAAAAAAATTCAAAACTCATAAATACAAAACCTCCATTTTCTTCTAGATCTAAGCTTCCATTCGAGAAGTGACAGAAGGGAATGTTGCTCAGCTCCACGTTGCAGTGCTAGTGAGCTAGTTTTTGAAGTGACGTGCGAACAAAATATTTCACCGGAATTAATCGCGGTGCCGTAATCGGTTGTTTAAGCTATCGTTAAGGTAAGGGCTCCTTCCAAACTTTTAGTTTGCATTGAGGACATTATATGTGATTTTATGGAAAAGAAATTTGGTGTATTTGATGTGTAAAATGGTGAAAATGAATTTAATTCGTTTATGCGTGAATTAGCGGAATTTAAAATTGACGCAGTTGAGGTCTAGTTTAATGTGAATTGTGTGCGATTTGCTGAGATTTAATTAATGTTGATTATTTGGTTGTAAAATTTTGGTGTGTGAAAAAGTGAAAAAGATATAATTTTGGGAATTTTGTTGTGGTTGGATAAATTTTAGTTGTGAACAAACTATTATAAATATTTATGTTTATGTAATTAGCTCATTGAGTCTCGAAAAGGAATCGAGACTGTTGGCACTGAGTTAGCGGTGGGGAGAACTCTGATATATTAATGTTGTTGTGGTTGATGTGTTCATAATTAATATTATGAATTTTGAGATTTATTTTATGTGTAGATTGGAGGTAAATGAATTTAATGTGTTTATGGGTGAAATTGTGGAAGTTAAACTTAATGTGTTTGAGATGTGGGTTGTGGTGATTTAAATTTGGTGTGGTTTATGTGTTCATAATTAATATTTTGAATTTTTGAGATGTGATTTATGTGTGGATTATGGTTGAAAATTTTGGAGATTAAATTTGGTGGTTTATGTTTGAAAATGTGGAGGTTTTAATTTGGTAATTTATGATTGAAATGTTTGGAGATTAAATTTGGTGATTTATGGTTGAAAATTTTGGAGATTAAATTTGGTGGTTTATGTTTGAAAATTTGGAGTTGTGAATACGGGTGATTCATGATTAAATTTGGTGTGAAATTTTGGAATTTGAATTGATTAAATCTGTTGTGTTTGAGATGTGGATGGGTGGTGAATGTGCGATTGATGTATCCATAATTAATGGCGTATGCGTTATGAATTTTATGGATGAATATATGTTTGAGTATGCTCTGAGAAAAGATTGAAAAATCATTAGTGTTAAATGAGTATTAAAAAAGGGGAAATCTTTTAATAGCTGCATTTACTAAATGGTTGTGGTGAAAAGAGTCAGAGTATGCTCATACATTTCATAGTACATGTTGACCGTGATGGACCATAGTGATAGTGGTAACTGTGATGGGCCACAAGATGATGTCATGTGAATAGTTGGTTCATCTTATCCTTGCGGGGATTTTCCCGTCGTGCTGATCTGTGAGAGATTGCACTCTTGTAAGTCGTGTTGATCTGTGAGCGATTGCACACATAGTAAATTAGTACTGGTCTGTGAGATGCTGTACGATAGTAAATTGTGCTGATCCGTAAGAGATTGCACCTTGATAATTAGTACTGGTCTGTGAGAGGTTGTACAATTATGATTTATGCCTTCGATGAGGGTTTTGGTTTGGAATTCCGGAATAATGTGCATTGGCATATACGCATTGCATTAGGGTGTTTGGCACGCGAGTCATGTTTGATATACTGTGATGGTTGTATATACATACTCGGTTGTTGTTTGTAATTGTGCCGTAATTGATGAGTGTGATTGATTGATTTTGTGTGGTAAGTGTTGAATGATTGTGAAACGTTTTCGAAACTGAAATCTGCAAATTTTAGCAGTTGTGTTCGGCTGCAAGCAGTGTGTAGTCGAATACAGATATTCAATTTTGCTACTGACTTGTGAAATAGCATTGTATTCGAATACAAGGATGCTATATTCGAATACGACAGTGCAGTTGGTTAAAAACTTCATTTTTCAACTTTGATCATGCGTGTGTGGCATATAAAAACCCTTTCTAGATGTATGCTAAGTTGAAAGGTCATTTTGTGCATTTAAAATTTAAATGCTATGTGATGTTTGTTAATTTCGGTTGGTGACCTTTACAATTATTGTGGAAATATGGGTTTTGCCCTCAGATGAGAATCAGGATCGTCCTACCAGTTAGTACTCTGGAGATGGGAACGGAGTTAGACTTACCTGACCACTGTTGTGTTAGAAGGATTTCTGCGGGGCGCGTGGAGATCACTTGGGTTATAGTTTTTTTGTTGTAGCATGATCAGATTAGATGGCTGTATAGGGGCTAGATGTCTATCTGTTGTGGTTGTATTTATTTTATTCTGGAAGACTGTACCTATACCATATATTGTCAGCCTAACTTTTATTTTGATGGGTCCTTGTACCACTTTTTGATGTGACGTGGGGAAGTTAAAATTCTTGGGGCAGTGCTTTTGTATAGGTGTCTGCCGAGAATACCCCAGGGGTATGAGCTACATTGGATAGGTCTCATATCCCCGGTGTATTTTTCTGTTTTAAATATTTTGGATTTTCATTTCAAAACCGTTTCCGCTGTTTGTAATTATTGTTGTCTTTTGTCGTTGTGATACGACTTAAATATGTTATCCAATGGTATCTATCTCTTTATTATGAATTTGAATTTGTATTAAAAAAAATCGGGTTGTTACAATTGCTTCCTTGAGTTTCTCATTTGCTTCCTCAGCCATTCTCTGTGCTTCTTTCAACTCATCAATAGCTTGTACTTCTCCTTCTCAACCTGGAGAATCTGTTCCTTTACTTTCTTTAGATCTTCTTGAGCTGCATTCAATTGGTTCTGCAATTCTGAACGTTCCTCTTTTGATTCAGCCTACAACACTCCCTCTGCATTACTTTCTGGGTCCTGTGCAGCCTCCACATCATTAACTTTCTCTAAACCATCATCTTCTGGTTCAACCAGCAGAACATCCTCTCCCTCACTTTCTGCTGTTTTGCCATTTCTTCTTTTGATCACTATGTTGCCAGCTCCCTCAACTTCTAAAGTTCTATTATCAACAAACCTGATCTTGCTCCTTCTTGATGTATCAACATCAACCAGCCATTCCCTCTGGCTTGTCATCTGATTACAACAACCAGTATTAGGAAACCAGAACTGAGATGAAGAATATTCTGAAAACGAAGATTGATCTCTGTTTGTGGTAGAAAACGAAGATTGATCTTCGTTTGTAGTAGCCATCAACAAGACTATATCCGAATTCGAATCTGAATCTTCTTGGGCAGCGCAGGCTTTATCTTCTTTCTTCTTCTGTTTTCCTACTTTGTCAGCCCAACATTCTCGAGCAAAATGTCCAAACTTCTCACATTTGTAACATTGCACCTTCTTCTTATCAAAGTTTCTTGATTTTCCTTTTGATTTACCACTTGTATTGCTTCTTTCTGATGAAGATTCTGAATCATCATCAGATTCCTTGAACTTATTCTTTTTCAATTTCTTTTTCTTGTTGGCATATGCTACCAATGCCTAATTCCCATAATCACTCTCACTCCTTTCATCCTTTCTTAACTCCCTTGCTTCTAGAGTTCCCTGCAACTCTTCAAGACTTAATGTGGAGATGTCTTTGGATTCCTCAATTGCACACACAACATAATCGAACCTGGGATGCAAAGATCTCAATATCTTTTCACATAGCTTCTGTTCAGTAAGCTTCTCACCACAACTGGCCATCTGATTTGTGATACTCCTCAATCTTGAAATCAAATCTGCAACCTTCTCATGCTCATCCATCTGCAGCAATTTGAATTGTTTCTGTAAGGTCTGCAATTTCACTTTCTTGACATTGGTTCCTCCAGAATAACACTTCTCAAGAATGTCCCACGCTTCTTTTGCACTTCTTGTATCAAATATCTTGTCAAAGTTGACCGTGTCAAGACATTGATGAAGAATGTAGGTGGCTTTGTAATCTTTCTTCTTGTTTTCTTTGAATCTTGATCTCTATTCCTCTGTTGGATTGACCCCCAGTTCTTCAAAACCTTTCTCTATAATTTTCAACACTTCTTGAAATCCAAACAATGCACGAATTTGCATTCTCCATCTATCCCAATCTTTTCCATCAAAATGTGGCATATGGGCTGGATAATTTCCATTGTTACTCATTTTCACTACACTCGTGTTTGATCCTCACACCTCACTCGTGTTTGATCCTCACACTTCACTCGTGTTTATCACTCTGATTTGGTTTTTCGCAACCAAGCTCTTGATACCATTTGTTAGCGTTCAAGCTATTCTTAACCCAAGTGCAAGAAATATAGAATCAATATAGAATGGAGTATGATTGTAGGATTTGTTTATTAACTGAATGGAATGAGTTATTTATACATGGGTCCTCTAGTTAACTAACTAACTGAGAAGTTAGTTAGTTAGTTAGTTATTACAACTAACATATAACTAACTATGTCCTCTAGTTAACTGACTAACTAACTGAGAAGTTAGTTAGTTAGTTATTACAACTAACATATAAACTTGAATTATACAAACAGAAAACGAAGATCAATCTTCGTTTCCAACAAAAACTATCTTTCAAGCAATTGAAAAATGAATCATGGAATAATTCTGAATAGAGACACTTCAAAGGCAATTTGGGACTCGATGAAACAAAAGTATTTTGGATAAACAAAGGTTAAGAGATCTCCTTAGATTGAAGGAGTATTGGAGTCTTGTTGAATGTGACATTCCCACTCTACCAGAAAATCCCTACTTAGAATGGCATCAAACCATCAGTAAAACACTTTAATTTTTTTGGATTAATGACTCATGTTCACATACCAGATGCTCAATGAAAGAAACTAAATGATAAGAGCACTAAGTGTGTTGTTGGGAATTAGTGAATAGTTTAAGGCTTATAGACTATTTAATCCTATGACTAGAAAATAAATTGTAAGCAGAGACATAAAGTATTCTGAAACTGAAAAATGGGACTAGAAAGGAAAAGAAGCAAGAAAGGAAATTGATTTAGAAGATGGTGAATTTTATGATGATGATGTCATAATCGAGACAGAGGTAGAAGATAATTTTCATATTGAAGATGTAAATTCAAGTCAAGGTGATGTTTTTCTACTGAAAATGAATCAGAAACATATTAAGGGAGGAATAAAATACCCCCTCAATGGATGAATGGTTATGTAACTGGTGATGAGTTGCAACATCTAGATGATTCAGAGTTTGAACTGCATAACCTAGCAATCTTCAGTACCAGTGATCCTGCTACATATGAAGAAGCTTCTCAACATGATGTGTGGAGAAGAGCAATGGATGATGAGTTGAAGGCAATAAAATAAAATGATAGGAGTTAACAACACTGCCTTGTGGAGTCAAAACAATGGGAGTCAAGTGGATTTTTAAGACCAAATACAATGAAGAGGGAAAATTTGAAAAGCACAAGGCTGGGCTTGTGGCCAAAGGGTATTCTCAACAACATGGCATTTACTACAATGAGGTATATGCCTTTGTTGCTAAGTGGGATACAATCAGAACAATCATTGCATGGCATTTACTACAATGAGGTATATGCCTTTGTTGCTAAGTGGGATACAATCAGAACAATCATTGCATTTACAACAGTAAAAAATTGGAATATTTTCCAGTTAGAAGACTAAAGTGTTTTCTTTCATGGAGTATTAAGTGAAGTTGTATACATTGATCAACCCCTAGGTCATGTGAAGAAAAGTGAAGAATTCAAGGTTTGTAGGCTAAATAAGGCTTTATACGGGCTTAAACAAGTTCTTAGCGAATGATATAGTATAATTGAATCATATTTCTCTAAGGAAGGATTCAATAAGTGTCATCACGAGCACACTTTATTTGTCAAGGCAACAAGTGATGGGCGAGTGATGATTGTGAGCTTGTATGTAGATGACCTTATTTTTATAGGAATAAATGAAGACATGTTTGTAAAATTTAAGGCTTTAATGATGAAAGAATTTGCTATGACAGATCTTGGAAATATAAGGTATTTCCTAGGGATTGAAATGTCTCAAGGCAAGGAAGGAATCTCCATATGTCAGCAAAAATATGCCAATGAGGTCCTAGAAAAGTTTGGGATGGATGGCAGTAAAGCGGTTGCCAGTCCCATTGTGCTTGGAAGCAAATTGTCCAAGGAAACTAGTGGCAAGTTTGTATATTCAACAAGGTACAAGCAGATAGTTGGGAGCTTAATGTACCTTACAACAACAAAACCTAATTTGATATACGATGTGAAAAGGATACTAAGATACCTAAATAGATCTACAAATTTAGGTATCGTGTACAAAAGGGAAGGAGCAAGTGAACCGAATGGATTCAACAACATTGATTATGCAAGGGATGTAGATGATAGAAAAAGCACATTTGGATACGTGTTCATGCCTGGAACTGATGCAATATCATGGTCTTCAAAGAAGCAGACAATAGTGACTTTGTCAACCATTGAAGCTGAGTTCATTGCTACAACATCATGTGCCTGTCAGTGTGTATGGTTAAGAAGAATCTTGGAAAGGCTAGGACAACCACAGCTAAAACTATTAGCTATTAGTAGAAATTGTTTTTTGTTATTCAATTAGGAAGTTAATTATTGTTAATGAAGTATAACTAACTTCTAGATCAATGTATAAATAAGGCATTCCCAAAATGAATAAAAAAAAGTTCTGCCAAATTAACTTCTCTATCAATCTTACAATTACACGTGTGAATTGGGAGAAATTCCCCTAGTTCCTCCCAAGTTGACTTGAATTTTGTAAAGTATGTAGTTACAGATAAAGAACCTTGATGACAAGAAAGAATATCATTCTTCAATTGAAACATGTGTGGACCATTGTTCTGGTGGAAGCGCATTTGAAGATCATACCAGATTTCAAATGCAGAATTGGAGTAGATCACGGAAGCTTGAATTTCCTTCGTGACTGAATGGAGAATCCAAGACACCACAATGATGTTGTTTCTGTGCCAAGCCAAGAACTGAGGATCTTCGTCAGTTAGAGGAGCAATATAACCATATGTGAATAAGAATGAAAAAGATAGAAAAGGAAAAAAATCAGTAAAAAAGAAAAACTTCTGATACCACGTTGAAGATTATATTAATCACGATGAAGAACAAGAAAAATAGTGAATATCTTCTTGCATTAAAAAAAATGTGAAAGTTACAAAAATTAATTGATATTAATAAGAATTAAATTAAATGATTGTACGTCATATTCTTTGAGTTTACCGATGAAATCTGCATATTTTCTTTGACAAAGCTTCAATTAATATGTCTCGAAAATAATTCCAATTGCATTAAATTTACTTTGAAAACTAACAACGTTAATAAATACTTATGAAAATATCCATGTAGCTATTTACAAATATCAAAGTCAATTAATGTAAAAGTGACCTTGATAATCTAAAAATAAATTTGATTGGACAACTAACTATATGTATTGAATTCCATTATATAATTATGTGTAACCATTCAATGTGACTTGAGGAGTTGGTTATGGAGATCGATTTCCTAAACTATTGGGTAGACCTAAGGTTGATTATTGAGAATTAACAACTTAGTATAAACGTCCTAATTGACTTTAATTACATTGTCTTCTTAGTTAGAAATTCTCCAAATATAGAAATCACATTGCTATAAACAATTTAGATACATTTTAGATGCATGAAAAAAACCTATTAATTAAAGAGATTCTAATTGGTAGAGGAAAGAAATCCTAATTTTAGGGTTGGAGTTCGAATGGTTTTAAAGAAGAATGAGTAAAGTCATTGTATGAATTTTTTGTAGTAGTGATTAAATAGCATTATAATGACCAATGTAGTGGGGGTTATTATGATGAATGTACGATCAATATGCATAGACGACTATGAACATTTAATATGAAAACCATTTATTTTCTCATTTAAGTTGCACGCATGAGTATATGTTTAATGGATTAAAAGAAGTTTGGTGGAAATTTGACATTTATTAGTTTAGTAGGATAATAATAATAATAATAATAATAATAATAATAATAATAATAATAATAATAATAATAATAATAATATTACAAATTAATTAGTTATATCTCTCGTAAGCGTAGCTCATGATAAAAAGACTGCGAAGATACTTAATGTGTTAATGTTTAGCTCATGATAAAAAGACTGCGAAGATACTTAATGTGTTAATGTTTAGGTTGCAACCTGCACTTCTCCGCTAAGTCATTTGAAAAAAAGTTATATGGTGAATTAGTGATAAACATATAATAAAATAAGATAATCCTCTAAAATCAATTATAAGGAAAAACAAAATCAAATTATATTAACAAAGGTAGTTGATTACATTTAATCTATTCAAACTCTATAAAAAAAATTAAATTTATTATTTAAATTACCTTCAGTAACTAATAAATTGGGTCATTAAAAATAGAAAAGAAAAATAAATTTAATGAGAGATATTTTGGAGATACTATCATTATATATGAGAGAAGTTTGTGATATTTGCTTATATTTTCTTTCCAAAAAATATGTGTTGACATGATTAATTAATGAAAAATTGAAGAAGAATTTAAAGAATTTAGTTTATATATTAATGTAAAAAGTTTTTATCAATCACAATCATAATTGTTATATTATAAATTATGTTTAATTTTTTAATAACTAATTGTAAAGTCACTCACGTAATTGACCATAATTTATTGACTAATATTATATGAAAATTAAACTCAAATTTAAATATATGTTAAATATTTAGATATCCTAGTTATCCTAACAACTATTTACAAAAATATCATCTCCATGAGTTTCATTAATTATGTTTAAATTGATGTTTTAGTACTCCATCTCCATATGTGCCATCTGTGTTACAATAAGTAACTTATTTGACAACAATTTCATATATATTAAAAAAAATAAAAATAAAAGAGATAAAATAATATATTTATTAAATTATATTTTATTAAGTACTTTTTCCAGAATATAATATAAGTAAATACATCAATTTTTTCGTGTGACGATGAATTGACTATCAACTAAACTCGTCACATAAACAATTAACGTGTCAATCTCATTCACAGAGATATTATATTGTTCGTCGTCTTTCAATTTAATTGTGGCATTTTCTTATTTTCAAAATTCATGAAACAAATACTAAATCTCGACAATTTCAAAGAACAATTAAATACTTTATTTATTAATAATTTTATTTAGGGGTGTACGTGGGTTGGGTTGGGCGGGTTTCGACAAAACCCAAGACCCGACCCGATCGATTATCTTTGGGTTGGGTTAAGTTCTAAACCCGTATTTTTTTATTTAACCCGACCCGAACCGACCCGATCAAGAACGGGTTGGGTTGGGTTGGGTTGGCGGGTCATACATAAATAATAACCTATTTTTTTTATTTTACAGGAAAACATATTGAATGAAAATATATTTAATACTTGAATGTCTCAAAACTATAAAATTTCAATCAAATTATGCAATTCTTTAAAAAACTCATCAACCTCTCACACAAAAAAATAAATCCAACAATCTTCAATTACATAAATAAATTCAACAACAGTAAATCAATAAAATATGAAAATTCATCAATTCTAAGAAATGTCAACTTCAAGTACAAACACTTAACAAGTTTCTCAAAGTATGAGATCTACACATACCAATCTTCATGTCACTTGGTTAGATTAATTCATGTAATAAGAAAAAATGAACATATAGTATGTTATCTTCACATATTAGACTGAAACATACATCTCGACAACATAACTCAATAACCGCAATTCAACTCATAAAATATACCAATTATAGAACCCAACATTAAAACAATATAAAATTCATGTGTCCCTATCAAATGTTTTTTCACAATGACAAGGATAAACCTGATTTTAATTTATATTAATTTTTATTTAACAAATTATAGTATTATAAATAAAATAAAATAAGTATTTTTAAAAGATTAGAGAAAATTTTGGGGTGACCGTGACCAACCTATGCCTGAATAACGATTAGCCACTGGTTACACATAATCCACCAACCATTTTAGTTTACTTAGTACCATTCATTTGTTTATATTTACTATTTTCAAATAAAATACTAAAAAAAAGTGTTTAATAGATTTAAATATAAAAAATTTAAACTAAATTTACCGTAAGCTTTTGTATAAGCATCAATTTTGCTCATAAATAGTATTTAACTCAAATGAATAATATTTAACTAAAAAAATTTGTATTTAATAAATATAAAAAATTTAAACTAAATTCATTATAAGCATAAACTTTCTGTTCATACCTTTATTACGTAAAACTATGACAAAATATAACATTTAAATAAATAATATTTAACTCAAATTAAATTGCTCATTTGAAAGAGACAATTCAAAAATTAGATTTGAATTTTATAAGTAGACATATACGAGATTACAATGTCAAAACAAATTAAACGAGTTTAGTGTTTAGCCTAGACGCATGAACACTTTGCATCAACATTCATATAAAAATCACTTGTTAATAATATTTTATTATAACTAATTCTTCAAAAAGTCTTGAAGAAGGTATAGGCAGAAAGTTGATGAAGGAAGCTGAAAATCTAAATAAGAAGAAGAGTAATGAAACCCTATTGAACTAGTCAAACAATTTTTTTTTTTTTTAAATATAACTAGTTACCGGGTCGGGTCGACGGGTTGACGGGTTCAAATTGTTAAACCCATTACCCGACCCAAATATAAGCGGGTTTCAACGGGTTGGGTTGAGTCGGACCCGAAAATGATCGGGTACGCGTAAAAGTCGGGTTGGGTTGGGTTGGGTGATCGGGTTGGCGGGTCGACCCGCGCTCATGTTCACCCCTAATTTTATTTATATTTTACTTCAGTTGAAGTATATTCACTATTACCATTGTAAGAGAGAAGGAATACATTAACAAACTAGTTTGTTGTTAAATACTACTGTCAAGTTAATTATTTATCATGCATCCAGCCAAAAAAGTGAAATTATTTAGTGTACATGATTGTAATTAAATTAAAATAATGAAGTCAAACAATAGTTCCATGTGTGCAAAGTTAATCTTCTCGTCAAATTGAGACACCTAAGAATTGAATATTAAAACTTCCCAGCAGACTTTCTAGAACAAACACCAGGACGAACGTGATTTGTTTATGACTAGTCGATATTGAATAATAAATCTCCTTCCTCTAGAGGAAAATGACTTTTCATAAATAAATAAATAAACACATTCACAAGGAATGTATTTAATATTATGATCTTAATTTTCTAACACGTGTTATCTTCTGTTTTTGTGAAGAATTATCTACTTGATCAATGAATTACTCAACTTCATTAACTTAATTTCTACATTAACAATAAAGAAATTAGACGTTATACATTATTAGTATAAAATTATTTTATAACCACAACTAATCAGTATCTTTTATATCAATAATGATCAGTTGTCAGCAACAATATATTCCTTTTAATTTCAATTTTTAAATCATCAAGAATTTACAAAATATTATTCAATTTTATGTCTCTTTTAATGTTTGTGAAAAATTAAATTAAATTAACGTAAATTAGATTAATCTAGT
>JBBPBP010009777.1:4908349-4931224 GCA_037974735.1 Cicer chorassanicum | reverse complement strand
TTTTTTTTTTCTTCTTATCAATAAACATACTTATATTCTGAAATACAAAAACAAACTATTGGGACTGTAACACCAAGCCAAAGCCCAATCCACTTGGCCCATCATTTTCCATTTAAAAAAAAAAAACACATTTTTTAACAATTAATTTTAAAATTAAAAAATAAAACAACAAAACTCAGTACAACAGCTCCGTCAAATCAAACCTTCGTTGGCACTGAACTCAACTCGCCGGAGAACGCATCGGAGTTACTCGGCGGCCGCCACAACCAGCGACAAACTCCGTCCAGGTTTTCCTTTTCTTTCCTCCTTTCCTTCCCTTTTCCTGTAGCTCGCGCTAGGATACGATTCCACCGCAATTTGCGGCCACCATAGCCCCTTCTATAATTTGAAGGCACAAAGTTGCTTTTCGATTTTCGGAACACCGATTGTGATACTTACTTAGTTATCAAATCTCATGTGTATCATATAGCAATAACAATTGATAGCTTGATTTTTAAGGTTTAGGGTTTTGATTTATCATTACCAACCTCATTAGCTGCATAGAAAATGATTATAATAATAACAATGTAATTATGTAACTTTTCTCCAAAATAAATGTCAAAACTTCAAATGAGATTTTTTTAGTGCTTTTCTCATGAGCTAAATATAACAAGTTTAAGAAAGAAAAAAAAAACTCGAAAAACTAGCTGTATAACAAAATTGCTTTTTGTAATCTTAAAGGTTAGTGTTGTGCTTACTCGTTGGCAATCTCTTTAGTGTGTGTTTGGATTTGTGGTGATTTGTGAGTTGGGCTAAATCACGGTTGAAGTCATTTTGTTGAAGTTTTCAACATGTGGCTTTTATCAAAATCATTGTGGCAAACCCTGGTTTTGGCTAACTCACTGTATGCTGATCCAAACATGCACTTAGCTACATAGCAGAGTAGCTCGTGAATGCTCCTGAATTCTTGTAGTGGGAATCGGGATGCAATATCGACCATAGAAGCTACCAGCTACTATTGTATAAGATGTCACATTCCCTATTGTAACCTCATTACAACCCACCTTCAGAAATCAATTTTCTCACTTGTCTTCTTGTCTTTATTTGTTTTCGTGACAACTTGTGATTAGCAAGTTTTTAGATTTTACTGTTGTGGTCTCAATTATTTAGTTCATTTGTCTAATTTATGAATTTTATTAAGTTATGAAGATTTCCATTGTGTTTTCTTAGTGGAAAGGTAGCACAAATGTTAGGGAGCAAAGGATTTGAGGGATAAAGGTCATAGGATTAGGACAATTAGTGAGAATACTCATGATGTAATATTTTGTATTGATTAAAAGATATGAACTTTAAGACAAAAAAAAAAGATATGAACTTGTATACATGACTCCCATAATATAGAACTCTAATACATCAATTCTGCAACTAATTCCTAATAGAATTGTAACTTAAACTACTGTTAAACTTTGAAACAGTAGCCGCATGGTGTTGTACCCATATTGTGTTTAAAAATTCACGGATGTCTAGTCGTATTTTATCATTTTTTTTTCTTTAACTTTTTGATTTGTTCCGTCAGTTTTTTTTATTTTTTTAATCTAATACAGATGGAAATACTGCAATATTAGATAAACAATGGCATTTCATCATGCCTAAAATGACTGATGCCAACTTTTTAAATACTGGTCTCTGTCTTGATTTTAATTGTGTTGTTTACTGATTTCATGTGTTGTATTATAGCTGTGTCATGTCCTATAATTTTTCAAATTCATGTGTCCATGTCACACTGCATCCATGTCCCATGTTGTATACATCCTTTCTGGGTGGCTGGCCACTAAAACCACATTCCGCTATTAACTACTGTGTTATTAAATCTTTGTT
Source organism: Cicer chorassanicum (assembly GCA_037974735.1). Taxonomy (NCBI): domain Eukaryota; kingdom Viridiplantae; phylum Streptophyta; class Magnoliopsida; order Fabales; family Fabaceae; genus Cicer; species Cicer chorassanicum. Next base: position 4,929,367 of record JBBPBP010009777.1, on the reverse strand, counting down.
GTTTAGTATCTGAATGGGTCTTAGAGAACTTGCGATGCCTTTTTCTTATCTTTGAAGTGATAAGTACCCTTTTAAGTTTGTAAAATCTACTTTTACAGCTTTAATTATGATGTTATTTCATGCTCCAATATCAGGATTATAGTTCTTTTTATTGTGATGATATTGAGGTGAAAACTCTGGATTTCATCATTTCTTTGGCTCCCAACTTTTCATCAATATAGGAGCTAATGTTAATTTAGTCTACAAATCTGTTCAACTGTTATGTTTCATCTATTTGTGTCTCTGTATGCTAGTTATTAATATTGTTTTCCCTTTCTCTCTTTATTTGTTCTTTGTGTTGGTTAATGATACATTTATCTTTCATTGTTCTGTCCTTGATGGTAATCTGTTTATGTTTCTAATGCAATTGCTGAATCTATAAACAATCAACAATTTTCATTCTAATGTATTCTTTGATGTAATGAGAAATTAGAGAACTTTTTCAGTCTGAAACTCAGCGTTGTCAAATAGCCGCGATAGCAGCGCTATTCGGCAATATACTATTTAATACAAAGTGCTGTCACATACTATAGCATAGCGGAATTTGAACAAACCGCTATTTTCCGTGTCCTGCAATTGACAACACTGCTGAGATTCTTATATAGAATTTTAGAAGGCAAGGTTAAAGTGTATCCAGTTATGAATGTAGATGTTATTGCATTTTACTCTATATCCTTTCGTAGAATGGATAATATTAATACTACAAGGAATAGTTTATGTAAATTAAATGAAATATCAATACTACAAGGAATAGTTTATGTAAATTAGATGAAATATCAATACTGTAAGGAATAGTTTATATTGAATTAAATGAAAGAAAACACTGATGAAAATCTTCTCAAATAGTATCCTAGCATATTTTTGTTTATTCTTATTATTACTCACTCTCCTTTCTTTACCTTGAGGATAATTTATTTTCATTTGTGTAGAATCATGGCTAGTTCAGCTGAAGATCGCAAGGAGCCAGTAAATGAACAAGCAGTTGCAAATACATATGCAGCTATGAGGTCTGAACTCAACCAAATTTACACCAAAATAACTGAACTGGAAATGGAAGTCAGCGAGCATTCGTTGGTTCTTAATGCCATTCAGCCGCTTGACCAATCTAGACGATGCTATCGAATGATTGGAGGGGTGCTTGTGGAGAGAACCATCAAAGAGGTCTTACCTGCCGTGCAGCGAAATAAAGAAGGACTTGAAGAGGTCGTTGCAAGGCTTAATGAGGCGTTGGAAAGGAAGAAAAAGGATATTGCTGAGTTTGAGACTAAATATAAAATCCGAATAAGGAAAGGCGATGCTGACGTGAAAGATGAATCTGGTAAGAAGGAAGGTTCTGCTCAAGGAGTACTTGTGGGCCCCGCCGGTGGCAGTGATTGATATTTCTTGTCTTATTCTGTTACCTCAAATGAATGACATGAAATTTTCTATCCTCTTTTAGAGTTATTGTTGTGGTTGTATGATGGTTTGTTTTTGTAGAGGTATTAGTCTAAAACTTGATATGATCTGCATTTTAATTGTTTTCAGCTGAAGCAAACGGATCTTTAATGGTTCAAGATTCAAATGCTCATGTAGATTTTTGTATGCACTACAACATATATTATCTAGATTAAATTGTTTTTTTAGAATTATGTTTTGTTTAACATGTTTCTGTTGAAACTAAATTTTGAACATATTATCTAGATTAATGTTGAACAGGTTCGGGCGCAAATTGTGTCGTTAAACAAAGTATATGTGTAGAGTTATCAAAAGAATTTAAAGAATCAGGGGTTAATTGCGCTTTTGCTTTCCCTTTTGTTTAGGTAAGTTGATCCCCATAACATGGTTATAATTTGGTTTTACTCTATGCAATTTTTGTTTTAGATTTTGTCGTTATAAACAAAAATGGGAAAAGGAGGAACTGTTATTGATTAAAACAACTTCAATGATTAGTTTACAATAGTCTTCGGGATTTGAATACCTTCTCATGTAATTATCAAGTTCTTACCATTGGACTGATATCTAATAGACAAAACAATGATATCTAATAGACAAAACAAATTGATGATTGTCTATAAAATTAAGTACTTAAACTTTCATTCGTGTTAGCTTATTTCTTGTAGCCATGTATTCACTTTTCCTAACCATGTTTGGTTTTGTAAAGAGTAAAATGGAAATTAAACCATGATATTTAAAAACTTGTTTGAATACATGGTTTTGTAAAATAGTTCTTAAAAAATAATTTACATTTTACTAATCAAAACTACTTAAATCACTTTTCCTAAACGAGTTGTGACTAGATACATGCGTGTGTAAAACAAGCCTCCTTTAATGCAAGATAATGATGTTGTTATTGTCCAAAAGCCTATAGTGGATTAGGAAGTTTTGAAGAGTATCAAATAATATTTGTGTCTTGTGATTTATAAGATATTAGGAAGACTAATGGTGAAGTCAATGGGAACAATATAGAGCCTCCACTGTCTCCAATAAATCATGCTAGCATTAATTATTCGTACATGAGCTCTTAAAATGAAATTCAATAGGTCTTTGAATCAAACTCGTGTCATTCTAACAAAGAATTACCTCATGATGATCGTTATTAAGATATACGTATTGTAAGTTCTTTAAGTGATTTTAGAAGATAATAATGATCAAAATAATCAAACTCATTTTGATATGCAAGCAAATTTACATTTCGTCGTTAGTACTCCAAATGTTGTAATAACTAATGATTACATACATCTCAAAGTTGCCCATAACTTGGAGATGCTACAAAATTTTCTAAATACTCAGTCTACAACCAATGAAGAGTTTTTTTATTAAGATAAAAAAAAAATGCATGTCGCGGCCTAAAATTTCGAGTGTTTCTTGAATTCAATGGAGTCGCCACCAAAATTTATTTTAAAATAGGGAAAATATTGAGAAACCCTTAAAAATAGAAAAAAAATGGTCTTTGAAACCAAATTTTGAGTTTGGGAGTCGATTATGCGTAGGGAAGAGATTAGCACCCTACGACATCCGTTAAAATACGGTTACCTATAATTAATTGTGCAAAATTAATATTAACTTAAGTATATTTATTTCTCCTTATCATTAAATATGAATAACAATTATTTTTTGAGTATGATTTTGGAATAAATGTGTGCTTAAGAGAGAAATGACAAAAAAGAAATTTTTATTAATGTGCTTGACAAGAATGTGATCTTGCTCCTACGTATCTTCCGGTACGATGGAGAAATCAAAGCTACGTAGTTCTTGGGTAGAAAATGCAGATGTGTTGATTATTTTTAAAGAAAATTTGTTTTGTTGTTGATAAAAAGAAAAGTTGTTTTGACGAAGACAAAATAAAAAGTGAGTATTTGATTTGAATACTTATTTTAAAATGTGAGTTTTAGGACGATCAAGTTGTATAACTCGTATCTCAAAACTTAGTGAGTAAAAAAGATGTCACATTTAATTTAAACCTTTTAAGAATATTTTATATTATTTTTCGATTTTAAAAAATTGAATTTTAAAACCACCAAATAGTACAACTTGTGTTTTAACAACTCAAAGATTAAAAAATGTGTCACATTTAACTAATCAAATTTAAAAAGTTGATTTTAGATTTATTTATTTATTTATAAAAATCAGGTTGTATAATTTGTGTTATGGATTAAATCATGTCATTTCTAGTTAACCTTTAATAATAATTTTTATTTATTAATTTGTTTATGAGTTTTAATTTATCAATTTATTTGTGAAGATGAGATTTATAACTGTCAAGCTGTCAGAACTTGTGTCCTAACAACTCAAAGATTAAAAAATGTCACATCTAGTTAATCTTTAATGAAATATTTATTTGTGTTTTTTTATTTATTTATGAAATTTGATATTTAGTTATGAAGCAAAAAAAACAACAATTAAATCTAGATGGGATGAGCTTGCATGAATAGATTTACCTTTTGTTTTTTTGTTTTTGTTAAAGCCCGAGCCCAACTTAACCCTAAAAAGGAAGTGTTAAAAACTTCAAATTGAAACCCTACAAACTGAAAAGAGGCGGCCACTGTTGGCTTGATGTGCATTAGCTTGACGTTTTCTATTTGTTTCTTGTTACTAATACTCCCTTTTTTTATAAGCAGAGTTAAAGATCAGATCCCCTTTTGAAAATAAATGAAGATGTATTTATAGAGTTTTTTCAAATGTTTAGTTGATTTCTTGCTCTGTCTTTGTATAATGTGTACAATGGCTAAGAGCAAATGGAGTTGATTTTTTCATTACTTAATTCATTACATACCATTTTTGGTCATGTTTTGTATCAAACCTTTAGTTATGAAATTATCATTTTTCCAATTAGTTATAACACTCTGACTTATATACTTATTTAATTATGTTTTTCTCTAATCAGTTACAACAGGTACAAGAATAATTACGACATATACAACAAAAACAGAATACCAAAGCCTTGATATAAGGCTAGTGAATCAGCAAGGCTAGTGCATCAGCGATCAAGGCAGCATAGACTTGTTTAAAATTGTAATTTGATTTGGCTTATTGTAATTTGATAAGACAAAATGAGCCTACTTTATTATAATGAACTGTATCATAAATAAAATAATGACAACATAAAAATTGATATATTATGAGTATAATTTAACAGACATAATTGAGAATAACCGAGGAAAAAGTAGATAACGAAAAAAGTAGAATAACGGAGGAAAAAGTATGTGAAACACAAAGCTACTAAAATGTTAAAGTGGGAATGATGCAAAAAAAAATTGTGTGCAAAATGACCGTCTTCTGATTGATTACCGATGCGTAGATCGACATGAGTGAAAATAATCGTCTTCGGATCGTTTACCAATGCATAGATTCATAGAAATAAAAAATGATCGTCTTCGGATTGGTTACCGATGTGTAGATCGACAGAAATGAAAGAGATCGTCTTCAGATTGTTTATCGATGTGTAGATCGACAGGGGTGTAAGTGATCGTCTTCGGTTTGATTACCGATGCATAGATCAATAGGAATGAAAAAAAAGATAGTTGGTCTAATCTTGAAAGGTAGATAAAGAGGGAGAATATGTATATGATACTTGCAATGTAAACGTTAATGGTTGTTGAGTATAAATAAAGTACAAATATAATGTATGAATGATTCATGTGTGTGTTATGCATTATGCAAGGTTGTTGAGTGTAGGTAAAGTGTGAATGAAGATGCATGGATCATGTGAGTATGAGTAAATTATGCATGATTTATGTGTGTCATAAATTCTTGTTCATTTCTTTGATTCCCCGATCCTTATGCTCTTCTACGCTCCAAGATTGAACGGATGATTAAAAACAAATATTGTTTTCGCATGATGACTCTTCGTACCTATCGTGTGACTCTTTTTTGAGGCGAAGCAAAGTCAATTGTTTAAAATGATTACTCTCCTTTATTTTTTTTACACAATCATATATCTTGAGAATCAATCGAGTTCCCGTGTATATATTTTTCAAGTGTCAAAATACTTAAAATATTTTATATTTTCACATATTTCAAATTCCAACATTTATTATCATAAAACAACATTTTAAAACATTAGAACAATCAATAATGAAACTGGATTAGTTTAGAAAGAATGTAACTTACAACATCGAATGACAATATTGGAAAATGTACATTCGCTACATTGAAAACAAAACAATTGAGGCAGGGGTTACAATGTGGGGACGAGTGTGTTTAGCTTTAGTTGGAGACATAACAAACGCTAGTCATTCTTGTAATTTTGGAATCTTATTAGTCAACTTCCAAGAATAATAATTACCCTAGTTTGAAGCGTTTGATTTTTTTTTAAGCCCTAATTTTTGTATGGACCGCTCTTTCAAGTTTTCAATCCATCGAGATGCTCTAATTTTTGCCTAGGTTGCCTTTTCAGGTTTTCAACCTACCGAACCCATTTTTCAATCATTTTTTTTTTGTTTTTTTTTTCAAGCATAATATTTTTTGACTGCATCTGAATTTACCGGAAGTGAAGATTCTTCTCCATCCATTTCTGCGAGTATTAGAGCTCCCCCAAACAAAGATTTTTTCACAATATATGGTCCCTCGTAATTCGGAGTCCATTTTCCACGAGAATCATTTTTTATGGGCAATATTTTCTTTAACACTAAGTCCCATTCTTAAAACTCTCGAGGACAAACTTTTTTCTTGTATGCTTTTTTAAGTCTTTTTTGATATAGCTGGCCATGGCACAAAGCTATCATTCTTTTTTCTTCTATGAGATTCAATTGGTCATATCGTGATTGAACCCACTCTTCGTCTTCTAGTTTTGTTTCCATCAAGACTCTGATCGAGGGAATTTCAACTTTAATGGGAAGTACCGCTTCCATTCCATACACCAATGAGAAAGAAGTTGCCCTAGTTGACGTGCGAACAAATGTTCTATAGCCATGTAATGAAAAGGGAAACATTTCATGCCAATCCTTATATGTCTCCACCATCTTTTTTATGATTTTCGGGATATTCTTATTTGCTACTTCTACAGCCCCATTCATTTTCAGACGATATGACGAAGAATTACGGTGCAGAATTTTGAAACTATCACACAACTCTTTCATCATTTTGTTATTCAGATTTGTCACGTTATCAACGATTATCTTATTTGGCAAGCCATATCGACAAATCAATTCTCTTTTGATGAATCTGACAACCACACTTCTCGTCACATTGGCATAAGAAGCGGCTTCAAATCATTTTATGAAATAATCAATAGCTACTAGGATAAACCGGTGACCATTTGAAGCTTTAGGCTCGATGAGTCCAACAACATCCATCCCTCACATTGAAAATGGCCATGGTGATGTTAAAACATTCAAAGAGGTGGGCGGTACATGTACTTTATCAACATAGATTTGACATTTATGACATTTCATTACATAACTAAAGCAATCAGACTCCATGGTCAATCAATAGTAGCCAACCCTTAAGATTTTTCTTGCCATTGTGTGCCCATTTGCATGAGTTTCAAAAGAACCTTCGTGAACCTCTTGAATGATTTTCTCCGCTTCTGGTCCTTTTAGATAACAAAGAAAGAATAGATATCTTGGAAGGGGTTTGATTTAGTTGATCTACCACCTTATACTCACTTTGCTTGATAAACTTCAAAAATTTGCTAGCTTCTTCTTCAGGCACCATCTTTTTGCAAGTTTCTGGTCCTTTTATGGCATGATACACAGTTTTTTTCCCCTTTTTCTCCATGACCCTCCCTTTTCCTAAGTTGTTCAGGAGCGTATACTCGACCACTTCGGGTCATCCCACCGATCCATGAAATATTGGTGACATCAGTACCTTGAGGTTTAAAGCTATCACCTAATTGATGACTGACTAAATGGGATGTGACTTCATAATTCCATAAGGAAAAGAGGTTGGTGTTTGTACAATTATTGCATTGTTCCCGCTATGAGTTGGCTTAAGATTCTCTTTTCTATAGAGGATTTCCAATGGTCTTGGGAAATATGTATTATTTTCCATGCATGGCTCTATGGTCGATACAGGATCATCTTTTGTATATTGGTCTATCTATCTTCAATGAGATTGACATAGGTATCTCCGTGGCCCGGAAAAGGATTACTCCCTACGTTGGGACTATCTTCCTTGAAGGTAAGCCATTTTGCATTAATCAGTTCTTGCACTTTAGATTTTAGGGCTTGACAATCTTCCATGGAATGCCCTACGACTCCTGCATGGTATTCACATTTGGCGTTTGGGCTATACCATTTCGGGAATGGTGATTCCAGAGGTTTCATTAGTCTCAGGACTACCATTGAATTCTGGAGTAGGTGAAGCAACAATTGGCTATATCTCACGGTAATGGGGTCAAAACAAGTTATCTTCTTTTCTCGATTAACTGGTGATTTGTAGTGATTTGGGCGACTGTAGAGTATCCCTAAACATACCAACTGTAGTACCCCAATTTTGTCCGGCTAATTAAAAGAAATTCAAAAAATTAGTACTAATACGTTTAATAAATGTTTTATAAGTATTATTATAAAATATAAAAAAATCATTATTTTGAGTTTATATTTACATAAATATTCTCATTACATTTACAAAAAAAACAAAATTAAATTAAAAACAAACCAACATAAAAAGGTCAAATATTTCAAACAAACCAGTTCAATATTTCCTGCAACAACAGTCCCACTCCCCTATTTATTTAACAGTTATTACTTTTGTTAATGGTACACTCAATCAAAAGTTCAGCCACTCTTTTCCATTTTCATCTCTACAGTTCCAATATTTCTATCAAAACAATATAAAATCCAGACATCAATTTATTTCGTAGACGATCCAACCTTGTAGCCTATAAATTAAGGCAAAAATCAGTTTTGAGAAAGGGGGAGAGTTTAATTTTTTTGAAAGAAACACTCAACAAATAAAGGAGATGAAGTAGTAAGAAGAGCTGAAAGAGAAGGAAAGAAAAGAGAAATTTAAAAAAAAAAATAGAAAAACGAGAAATAGACGTAAACAAAGGTCATTACTGTTTTCAAGTTCCGGTAACCGCCGCGAACCACCGCCAATACCGTAAACCGTACACCAACCGCCACCTTCTCCTTTTACTACCATCACTGTATGAAGTTTATATTTAAAATGAGATTTTTTCTGAGTTTTGTATTTGAAAGTATCTTTTAAGATGTATTGAAATTTTGTTTTAAGATTACTGAAAGAACTTTGCCTTGGTTTAGGATTTTATTGAAAAATGAGTTTTGAGGCAATGCTTATATGTTTAAACGATTTCTCGATGCTGTGTGAAACGTGACCCTTTAGATTTAATTAGCTTGGGTTACTGTGATGTCTGGTACCTTTATTGTTTTGAAACATGAGTTGTTTTTGAAATGATTGTTCAACTTTTATTTTATTAAATCTTGTTTATTTATTTATTTTTTCTTAATATTGCTTCCAATTATGTTACATAAATTGTAATAACTTCTGTATTTTAAATTTTTTAGTTTTTTATTTATTTTTTATTTATTTATTTATTTATTTTTTTAATAATTATATAAAATTATTTCAAAATAATTAATTAGATGTGACATCTTTTTAAGTTATAACACAAGTTGTATAACTTGAAGGTTTTAAAGCTCTTTTTTTTTATAACTAAAACGATAAGACAATTCTTAAATAGGTTAATTAGATGTGACATTTTTTTTAATCCTTGAGTTTTCTAAGACAAAAGTTGAACAACTTGATAGTCTTAAAACTTATATGTTTTTTTAGAATAATTATTTAAGTCAAACAAACTCATTTCGTCAAAACTCTTTTTCTTTTCAACAACAAAATAAACTTTCTTTAAAAAAGACAATCAACACATCGTATTTTTTAACCAAGAACTACGTAATTTTGATTTCTCCATCGCACCGAGAGATACCTAGGAACAAGATCACACTCTTGTCAAGCACATTAATAAAAAAATCTTTTTTTTCTCTTTATCTTTTTAAGTACACATTTATTTTAAATAACAATTGATATTCATATTTAATAATAAGGAGAAATAAGTATATTTAAGTTAATACTAATTTTGCACAATTAATTATAGGTAACCGTTTTTTTAACGGATGTCGTAGGGTGCTAATACCTTCTCTATGCATAATCGACTCCCGAACTCAAAATTTGGTTTCAAAGACCATTTTTTTATTTTTTTATTTTTAAGGGTTTTTCATTATTTTCCCTATTTTAAAATAAACTTTGGTGGTGACTCTATTAAATTCGAGAAACACTCAAAATTTTATGCCGCGACAACCATTTCTCTTTTAGATAAAGGAGGATCTATTTGCGATGCCACTTCTCTCCACCGTTGTGCATATTCTTTGAATGTTTCATTGTCCTTTTTCGACGAATTTTGTAATTGCATCATGTCAGCGGCTATGTCAATGCTATACCTATATTGTTTCAAGAAGGCATCAGCCAAATCTTTCCACGAACGGATTCGACTTCACTCAAGATGCATATACCAATTTAATGATGCCCCACTCAAAATGTCTTGAAAAAAATGGATGAGAAGTTTGTCATTATGAGCATGAGAAGCCATTTTTCTACAATACATGGTCAGATGGTTTTTAGGACATGTGGCACGTTTGTATTTTTCAAACTCAGGTACCTTGAATTTTGAAGGGATCTCCACATTGGGAGCCAAGCACATATCAAAAGCTTCGAGACCGTATACATTACTTCCTTCAATTGCTTTTATTTGTTCTTCTAAAACATGGATTTTTTTTTCGACTGTGTATCTTCAATGATAAATTGAGGTTGTTGCCAATTTTCGTTAGTATCAAAATGGGGTACTTGGGGTGCGCTTAATGGAGTATTTTCTGAGGGTATAATGTTTTGGGGTGGCACGTAGCCTAGATGAGATGAGATTTGTGATTGGTTTAAGTTTTTGTGGGTTGATAGTTGAGTGGTTTGGGTTATTGTCCATGGGGTTGATGACTAAAGGCGGAGTATAACCAGGTGGGAGACCATACATAGGAAATTGCATAGCTGTTGTACGAAACTGTTGAGTAGTCGGGGTAAAGTCTGGTGGGTGGGAAGGAGTGGTTTGCTTTTCTTCATTTGCAGTTGGAGGATTCCCATCTGTATTCTCCTTCCTTGCCAAAGTCAGTATAGCTTCTAGGATTCGATTAACCTTGTCCTTCAATTGGTTAACATCCGCTCTCATCACTTCTTGGTTTTTTTCAAGTTCATCCATGATCTTGGAGTTTGTGCGAGTCCAATAAGGGTGTCGGGGAAACAACTTTATTGATTTTTTCTTTTCTGTTTTTTTAAATAAATAAATAAAATTCTATGAGTATCTATTAAATATGAATGGAATGAAGATGAAATCAATTAGTTAATTATGATGATTGGATGTTGGGGAATCGGTAAACGAATTATTAGTGAAGAAAATATAGGGATCGGTAAACAAAACAGCAAATCCTTCATTGAAAATAAAAAAGTACATCACAAAATCAAAAACTACACCGACTATGGGATTTTAATCTTCTCTTTTAATAGGACAACTAATCTTCTCCTCCAATTCTTCTACCAATTTTTTTCAATATTCAACGAACTTGTAGACTTTCACTAGAGTATAGAGCGAACGCATTACCGCATCAATCTCTCTTAGATGCTTTGGAATTTTTATGATTGCTTGATTATCTAGCATTGCCAATTTTGAAAAGCAGTCTTTCCAATGTTTGCCTTTATCTTCCAGCTCTTTATAGATCTTTTGATTCTTCAACTGACCTAGCAACATCATAAAACGATTCTCCCAATATAAAGTTTCATCCTTTAAGTCATTATAGATCTTTTCTTGGTAATCAATGTAATTCTTCAACTCAGTAGAATTCTCCATTTCTGCTCTTAGTGCGCCTTGATGTTTTGAGAGTAATTCCTCAATTTCTTCTTTGTGTTGCCTCTCATTCCTTACTTGACTCTCGTACTCAGCTACCATTTCTTTCAGTTGTTTCTTTCAATCTTCAAACTCCTTTTTTATGTTCCTCTCAGAGTTTGCTGATTTTGTCCAATACTGCTTGCACATATAGGCCTCTTCAATAGCTGCTTTATTTTCTTGGTTTTGCACATCTAACTCTTCATTTGCACCTCTCAAACAATCTTGTATGTCAAGTTTATTTTCTTTTTCAATTTTCAACCTCTTGTTGCTTCTCTCAATAAACTGACTCTTACATGTGTTTTTTGATCGTAAGTTCTCGTTCTCTTGGGAGACTTTTTCTAACTTCGTTTGTAGCTCTTTTTTCTCCTCTTCAGATTTTAACAATGATGCTTTGAGTTCTTGTATTTCTTCATTGGTAACAAGGGTAGGTTCAGGTATTTCCTAATCACTCGAGGGTGTACTGTGGAAAGACAACTTGATTTCTTGGACTCATTTCTTTACCCATTGTTGATAGAGTTTTTTTGTGCTGCTACTTCTGCATCCGAGTACTCTTCCTTTTCTAATGATCATATCCCAAGTTCGACTTATCCTTCGCAACATTGGTGGGTCTACTATACCTGTATTGTGCATAACAAAAGCTTCCAACGACTTATTATATGGTTTCTCCAACGTAGGGTAGCCAAACTATCTCAGAACTACAGTCAGATTGTAATTAATACATCCTTTGGTTCCCATGGGAGGTACATTATTACTTCCTCCACCCCTTGTTCTCTATGATACCATGAAATTTTGTCCCCAGTAAGACTAGCTATACTTTGAGCCCATTCATGATTACTTTAACTCCAACATGATACCCTTTCTTGAACATATGAGACTTGAACCAAGTATACACCACTGGAACACAACATAAAATTGTTCCCCCTTTATTCTTGTGTCGCATATGCAGAGAGTAATATACATCAACAAGAACCACGGGAACTGGATTTTGTTTATTTTTGTTATAAGCTAAGAAGACATTGATGGCAGCAAAATCTACAAAATTATCAAGGTTTGGGAATAAAACAATACCATAGATAATGAGAGCCAAAACATCTATAAAAGTACCCCATTCTTTTTTAACGGCTAAATCTTAACACTTTTGCTCTAGATATTTTCTTGAAAAACCATGAATAGCTATTTTTTCCTCTTTTTTACTTGTCAACTCTCTTATGTCGATTTTCAACACTTCAACAATTGCGCTCAAACTCGGTGGTTGCTCAGTATATCGATAAGAATTTCATTTCTCTAGGGAGTAACCCAATATTCGTTCAAATTCCTCTAATGTCGGGACCAACTGAAAGTCTTGAAAGGTGAAACATCTTAAGAGAGGGTCGTAATACTGAGCCAATGCTGTGAGGGCCCCTGTTTGCACATTCACTGCCAAGAGATTTAGGATCTTCTCATATTTGTGAAAGAAACTCTCACGTTGTATGGATTTTATTTGATTGTTGATGTCTCTTAAACTTTTCAAATCAGGTTGCTTGAACTTTAAAAGTAAAGTTTTTCTTTTTTTTCCGATCCCATTGTCCACTTTAATTTAACACATGACTAAGGTCCTTATGATTCCCCAACAATCTTGAAAATTGATGCAAAATGCCATTTCATTTTTCAAAAGAAACAATGTCATGAGATATGAATGCAACTATGTAGATTGATTGTTGTGAATATATAAAGTTTTGAATGAATGTATGAGGTATTTTTTTTTGCTTATATGGATATTCTTATGATGAAACGGTCTATTGGCTTATGTAGTGAAACTCTCACAAGAGTGGCTTTATGGTTCTAAACACGGTTCCTAGAGCTAGTAATCCTATTTTGGAATATCGTCAACAACAATAGGTAAACTATTTGGAGTGACAATACCCTCAACAAGATCAAACTCTAGGTGAGATCTTCATGCTAACCAAACATGATGTACATCCAGAAGGCTACCACGACGCAACCTCGAAACTAAACTTAAGTTTTGTTCAAACCCGAGTATAAGGTTCCACTCATAAGTGTGTGTCTTAGTAAAAGTGTAGGGCGTGGAATAAGTATAATTCAATAGCTCCATAATGCTAATAAAACATATACAAAATAAATAAATAACTAAATAAATAAATAAATAAATAAAAACAATATACTAGCTTAAAAGAGTATTATATTGTCAGCTAATACTTATTAATAAATAATAAACACATAAAGTAAAAGAAAATGAAAAACAAACAAATATAAAAAAAGTTAAAAATTATGCACAATTAATTATGTTAGGTTTGACTCTCCAAAATATCCCCAGTGGAGTCGCCAGCTGTCGCAGCCTAAAATTTCGAATGTTTCTCGAATTCAATGAAGTCGCCACCAAAATTTATTTTAAAATAGGGAACATATTGAGAAACCCTTAAAAAAAATAAAAAAAAATTGTCTTTGAAACCAAATTTTGAGTTCGGGATTCGATTATGCGTAGGGAAGATATTAGCACCCTACGACATCCGTTAAAAAACGATTACGTATAATTAATTGTGCAAAATTAATATTAACTTAAGTATATTTATTTCTCCTTATCATTAAATATGAATAACAATTATTTTTTTAGTATGATTTTGAAATAAATGTGTGCTTAAGAGAGAAAGGAAAAAAAAATTTATTAATGTGCTTGAAAAGAATGTGATTTTGCTTCTACGTATCTCACGGTACGATGGAGAAATCAAAGTTACGTAGTTCTTGGGTAGAAAATGCAAATGTGTTGATTATTTTTAAAGAAAATTTGTTTTGACGAAGAGAAAAAAAAGTGAGTTTATTTGATTTGAATACTTATTTTAAAATGTGAGTTTTAGGACGATCAAGTTGTACAACTCGTGTCTCAAAACTCAATGAGTGAAAAAGATGTCACATCTAATTTAAACCTTTTAAGAATATTTTATATTATTTTTCGATTTTAAAAAATTGAGTTTTAAACCCACCAAATAGTACAACTTGTGTTTTAATAACTGAAAGATTAAAAAATGTGTCACATTTAATTAATCAAATTTAAAAAGTTGATTTTAGATTTATTTATTTATAAAAATCAGGCTGTATAATTTGTGTTAGGATTAAAGGATGTCATTTCTAGTTAACATTTAATAATAATTTTTATTTTATTAATTTGTTTATGAGTTTTAATTTATTAATTTATTTGTGAACATGAGATTTAGAACCGTCAAGCTGTCACAACGTGTCTTAAAAACACAAAGATTAAAAAATGTCACATCTAGTTAATCTTTAATGAAATATTTATTTGTGTTTTTTTTACGAAATTTGATATTTAGTAATGAAGCAAAAAAACAAAAATTAGGTCTAAATGGGCTGAGCTTGCATGAACAGATTTACCTTTTGTTTTTTTTTTGTTAAAGCTCGAGCCCTACTTAACCCTAAAAAGAAAGTGTTAAAAAGAAACTGAAACCCTACAAACTGAAAGGAGGCGACCACTGTTGGGTTGGTGTGCATCAGCTTGACGTTTTCTATTTGTTTCTTGTTACTGATACTCCCTCCGGTTTCAGCCTCTTCTTCTTTATATGTATTTTTTTATAAGCCGAGTTAAAGATCAAATCCCTTTTTGAAAACAAATAAAGATGTATTTATAGAGTTTTTTCAAATGTTTAATTGCTTTCTTGCTCTGTCTTTGCTTCCCCATTAATTTCCTGTTTGATGCTTAATTTCTTTTGCTCATAATCTAATTTTTTGCATATCTGATGCACTCATGGGTTTTGCCTTATTTGTTTTTTATCTGATTATGTTCATCTGTTGGACAAAGCTGGTTTGTTGGGCTAAAGAGATTTTTTTACTTGCAGCTTTGGTTAGCTTTGTACATGGATCTAAAATAATTTTTCTTTTAGTTTTTTTTGTTTTGTTTGAAACTCTGAAGTTTGTGTCTTTTCTCTGTATAACGTGTACAATGGCTAAGGGCAAAGAGAGTTGATTTTTTCATTACTTAATTCATTACATACCATTTCTGATCATGTTTTGTATCAAACTTTTAGTTATAAAATTATAATTTTTTTCAATTAGTTGTAAGACTCTGACTTATATAATTATGTTTTTCTCTAATTAGTTACAACATGTACAAGAATAGTTATGACATATACAAGAAAACAGAAAAACAAAGCCTTGATATAAGGCTAGTGAATCAGCAGCAGCAATGAGCAAGGCAACATAGACTTGTTTAAAATTGTAATTTTATTTGGCTTTAAAACTATAATTTGATTTGGCTTATTGTAATTTGATGAGACAAAATGAACCTACTTATTACAATTAACTGTGTCACTTTTATTTCTAATTTATACCATTTTTTTTATTAATAATTATGAATGCATATATATATATATATATATATATATATATATATATATATATATATATATATATGTGTGTGTGTGTGTGTGTGTGTGTGTGTATCTTCTTTATTATATTTGTTCAAGAATTAAAAAATCAGATTCATTTTGGTTTGTTTTTGTTTTTATTTTTTCTTTTCCTTAATGAATTTTTATTTTATTTTCACTTACAAAAATTGATTTTAAAATTCTAAAATTATTTACATATTTATATATTATTGATTTAAAAATGATTAAAAATCAAAGAGATGGATAAAGTTTGAATTCGTAAAATTTATAAATTATATTTTTTGAATTCAAAAAATTAAATTTTATTTTAAAAATTATAATAAAATAATATTAATAACTAATTAAAAAAATAGATATAGATAGCTTTTTTAGAGATAGATATAGATAGATTGCTCATAAATTTTGCTCTAATAAAAACATTGTTCGATAAATAAAGATAAAATAAAAAAAATGAAGTTTGTTGAGAAAATTTTACCTAGATAAAAAAATTGAGAAATAATGTGGAATCGATATGTGTCACAAACACGAGTTGGTATTGAAAAAGAATGGTTTAATAAAAAAATTGTTTAAAATTATTTGGAATGAGAATAATACTTTGTTTTGAAAGGATCCATTGTTGATTCGTGGGATTTGGTATGAGAAATATAGTAGGTTATTTCATTTGTCATTGCAACAAGATAAAATTATAGAAGTCATGTTAGAGTTGTTGCAGTGGAGGGTGTTCAAGGGTGGAGATGGTGGAGACAGTTGTTTGTGAGGGAGGAGGAATTAGTGGAGCAATGTAGGAATTTAATGACTAATGTTCATTTGCAGATTAATGTAGCAAATAAGTGGTTGTGGAATAATACCTAAGGAGGACTATATTCGGTAAAAGAGACATATTTTGTGTTGCGGGAGGAGTTTGTCGTCGGTGTCACCGCACCTCCATTTTACGACCTAGTGTGGCATCCTTTTGTCCATTCAAAAGTATCATTATTTGTGTAGAGGTTGTTTCAAAATAGGTTGCCGACAAAGGATAATTTGGTTCGCCGAGGAATCATTTGTTTTGAAAATCAATAATGTGTAGCAGGTTGTGGCGAAGTTGAAACAGTCTGTCATTTGTTTTTTGTGTGTCCTCTTTTTGGATCTGTATGGTATGTATTTTGAATTGTTTTGGACTATCAAGTGTGTTTCCTATGGATGCAATCAAACATGCTAACCAATTTGATGGCCTTTTTCATGTGATCGTGTAATGCGTCAAAGAATTAATTTAGTTTGGTTTGCGGTGACGTGGATGATTTGGAAATCAAAAAATGAGGCCATTTTTTGTTCACATATTTTTAATGCAAATCTTATTATTGAGTAGGTTAAACTTTTAGCATTAAGGTGAATCAAATTGCATGTAAAAGAATTTTATTATGGGTATAAACAATAGTGCTCTCAACTCTTGGTGTGCATTGACATCCATTTGTTGAGACAAAATCTCAATTTAATGTTTTGATGAAAACAAACAAAAAGTTAATTAAGAATGTTAATTATGATTCTAAATGTTTTGTTAATTTAACTTGTGCTTTTGAGTGTATTAATTTAAAGATATGATTTAAACAAAGCAAATAAATCAGCATAAAAAGGCAAGAAACTGAACAGACAAGAAAGAAGAACATTCTTAACAAATTTTGGAAAACGGAGAATGTTCTCTAGTTTCAAGAATGATCATCACAGCTTCAAGATCAATCAATATCTACTAGTTAAAAGAAGTTTTAGCCTCTCGATTTTACATCAATATCATCAGCACTTGGCAAGGAACAAACTAAGACAATCAGATTCAAAGAAACTACTCGAATCACAAAGAGAGAAGATCACGAATTAGCAAGACTAGACAGATCTGAACATTCTTAGCAAAATCAGTAAAATGAAGAACGTTCTTGACAGATTTCTGGAAAACGAAGAACGTTCTCCACATCTGCCATAAACAAAAATGATCATATTTCTATGCAAAAGATTAGATCCAGGAAGTGTTATTCATTCCATATCTTCATCAAGAATATACAAGGATCAATCTAAGCAAGAATCATTCCAGAATTCGAGGACTCAACACCTTGTTTCATAAAAAGCATAAAGCAAGGTCATTCTCCAAGTTAAGCAAATGCAAGTACAATTAACATGCTGTAAAGTACATTGTTGTTGTACCTTCAAACAGACCTGCACACGTGACTTAAAACTAGTAATCATTTCAGACAACTGACAGGATCACAAATACAAGTCAACTCATCTCAAACCCATTCGAAGAACGTTCTTGGATCTCAAGAACATTCTTGGTTTCAGCAAGAACAATCTTGCTTTATGGTTGATCTTATCCATTCACTTACTCATGACAGCTGGCCTACTTCCAACGGTTAAATTAGCTATCATAAGCTCTCTTGAAGCCTATAAATAAAGCGTCACGATGAAGAACAAATCAGAGCTTCAAGTTCTAAGAAAATTCATTTCTCATTTCAATCATACTTGAATTTCTCTCACTCACACACATTGAATCAGTTCTGATTTTTCCCATTCAATTTCTAGAATCATTCTCGTGTGTTTCTCTGTCAAAGAATCAGATCTCAAACAAGAGTTGAGACATCTCAGACTCTAACAAAACAATCTCATCATTATTGTAAAACTTGAACTATAAGAGTTTAGTATAGTTTGGGTAAATTGTAAGAAATTCTATCAAGGTTGATAGGTGACCTGATTCAACTCATTTCTGGGTGGAAAGGTTTTAACTTTGTAACAGATCAAGGTTGATCTGAGCTAGGTGCTGTAAAACCAAGAAGATTCTTTGTTTTGAACACTTAGTGGAAAATCTCACGGTTGTGAGGACTGGGCATAACCCGGGTTGGGTGAACCAAGATACATTCTTGTGTGGTATCTCTTACCTTATCTATTTACTTTCAATCTGTTTGATTATCAAGTTAAATATGTTAAGACAAAATCCCAAAATAATGTTTTGATGATAATTAAACAAAAGGTTAATTAAAAATTATAATTATGATTCTAAGTGTTTTGGTATTTAACATGTGTATTTGAGTGTGTTAAAACAAGTTAGGTACCAAGTATTTCAAAGCATATCTCATTAAAATCAAGAAAGCAAAAACAGTAAAACGAAGAACGTTCTTGACATATGTCTGGAAAACGAAGAACGATCTTCACTTCTGTCATAAACAAGAATGATCAGTTTCTTTGTGAAAGATTGTATCCTGGAAGCTTTATTCATCTCACATCTTCATCAAAAATAAACAAGGATCAATCTAAGTCAGAATTATACCAGAATTCGAAGGATCAAAGACATGCTTCATGAAAAGTATAAAGCAAGATCATTCTTCATGTAAGGCAAATGCAAGCACAAATCTACAGGCTTTAAAGTACACTGCAGCTGTACTTTCAATCAAGACATGCACACTTGACTTAAAGCTAGCAATCATCTTAGACAACTGACAGGATCACAAGTACAAGTCAGTTCATCTTCAACTAAGTCGAAGAACAATCTTGGATGTCAAGAACGTTCCTAGATTCAACATGAACTCTCTTGCTTTTTGGTTGATCTTATCCATCCACTTTCTCATGACAGCTGGCCTTATTTCAACAGATAAATGAGCTGTCCTAAGCTCTCTTAAAGACTATAAATACAACTTCAAGATAAAAAAAACAAAACACAATTAAAAGTGCCAAGCAAAGCATCAATCATTCAATCATACTCGAGTTTTCTCAAAATCATTCTCTAGCTTGCAGTTCCATTCTTTGTGTTGTGTTAGAATCAGTAATAAGTGAGTTCTAAATTATAGAATCTATTTCTCAAACCAGAGTTGAGCAATACCCAGATTCTAACAATTGTCAAAATCATTACTTTGTAACTCAAGGCTATTTTGTTAACATAGCTTGAGTAGTGTGTAAAAATCCTTTTATGTTTTGAAAGGTAGCTTGCAAAATCCTTTCTAAAATAGTGTAAGGTAAACCTGTGGAAATCCTTTCTAGGTAGAAAGGTAGAAACTGTGTAAAGATCAAGATTGATCTGTGAAAAATTGTGTGACAACCAAGAACAATCTTGCTTTGAGCACTTAGTGGAAAATCTCACATTTGTGAGGACTGGAAGTAACCCGTGTTTGGGTGAACCAGGATATATACTTGTGTGATCTCTCTATCTCTATCTTTTTCTCTATTTATTATATGCTTTACAATCAGCTTTTATATTGATAAAATTGATATTGTTGTTTTTTCACTAACCAAGATCGTTCTTTGTTTATAACCAAGATCAATCTTGAGTTAAACTTTTAGTTTTAAACATGAATTTTTTAAAAGGGGCAATTATAATTCAAACTCGCTTCCTTATAATTGACATTGTTACTTCAAAATAGATAAGTTAAATTGTTGATTTTAACTAACCAAGAACGTTCTCTGTTTTCTGGTCAGAAACCAAGAACGTTATCCGTTTTCTGTTTTCACAACCAAGATCAATCTTGAGTTATTTTCATAAGTTTTTAACAAAAATTTTAAAAGGGTGCATTTACAATTCAAACCCTCTATTTTTGTGATTTACATTTTTACTTCACCATTGTGGTTAATTGTTTTGCTTTTTGTTTGAGTAATTTAGTTTATGTTTCTGGTTTGTATTGGTCATACAATAGAAAAATTGGAAACTTTCTTTTGCACAAGAAGAAACATTTTCTGGTTTATATTTAGAATATTTCTTTAATATATTTATTTTTGGCGTGTTCAAATATATATGTATATAGACACTATTGATACAAACCTAATATTTAAAGGAAAAAAGACTGCATTGACGTGTACACCACTTTTACATTGTTTGTTAGTTTGTTAATAGGGACTGTTGATTGTATGATTATATGATATTATTGTAACTTTCACCAATTATTAACTATACAATCAATGGTTCATATTAATTGATCTATGTAAAATTATTTACACTGTCAATGTATACACATTAAATCTATATTTAAAATTTAAAATCATTTTTCATATAAAAAAATCTGAAATATTAAACTATAGGTAAATATAACAAGGCAAATAACTTATTGCATATTTACAATTCATTTGTTGTAACACATAAATGGAATCTTTTGCCCATAATTATTTAAATGGAGTAATTAGATGTATTTTTTATTTTCAATAAAATGATTTTGAATTTTAAAAAATATTACCCCATAAAATATTTTATATTTTTATATTAAAAAAGTATTT
>JBBPBP010009777.1:4880079-4908090 GCA_037974735.1 Cicer chorassanicum | reverse complement strand
AAGTAAATTATTTTTTTGTTCATTAAAAAATCTATATATAATATAAATATTGAATATCGAATAAGTGTATATCTCAATTAATTATCATTGGTATAGAAATAGAAATATATTTTCTTAAATAAGTTTACTATTTTATTCAGAAACTTGTGGATAACGGAAAAATTGAAAATATATAAAAAATCTCTAGATGTACACATAATATTTTACAAATATTCAATATCAAATTAAGTAATTCTTATTTGAAGACTTGTAAAGAATTAATTGTATTCACCTATGTCCAATATCATGTCATGATCTAAAACTCAAGTTGTCATGTTACGTAAGATATGATTTTTTTTATTGCATCAAAATCCTTTTAGTCTATTCAATATATTTATATCTATTTTTTTTTGTTGGTGCCAAAGATCAAATTCACAGCAACTAATAGAGTGATACTTTTCATAAGACGATTATGGCGGTGCAACTTCGACTCAATATTTTTTATATGATTGGTCTCTGTAAATATATCATTTTTTAAATTTATTCTCTATAAATTTTTTTGTTTGGATTTAGTCCCTGTAAAATTAGAGACGATCGACTTAACCCATAACGTCAAATCAATATTAAAAGAATGTAGAGTTTTCCAAATATCCCTAAACCCTTCTTTTAATTTTTATTCATATTTTGTTTATAAAAATAACACTAATTATTAAATGATCAATAAATAAATTTATTAATTAATAATATAAAATATTTTAATTTTTAATATATCATAAAAGATTATGTGTTGGTGTGTATTTATAGGTTTAAGTGTCATGACAGTTTATCAGCTCTTTTTTTAGGGATCAAAACCGATTTACATATATATTACTTTTAGTTTATCACTATACTATACTATACTATACTATACTATACTATACTATACTATACTATACTACACTATACTACCCTTTACCATGCTTTACCATGCTATACCATGCTATACTATACTATACTATACTATACTATACTATACTATACTATACTATACTATACTATACTATACTATACTATACTATACTATACTATACTATACTATACTATACTATACTATACTATACTATACTATACTATACTATACTATACTATACTATACTATACTATACTATGTTAAGACAAACTCTCAAATTAAGTTTTGATGAAAATAAACAAAGATTAATTAAGAATATTAATTATGATTCTAAATGTTATGTTAATTTAATCTGTGCTCTTGAGTGTTTTTATTAAAGATAGGAACCAAGCAAAACAAATAAATCAGATCAAAAATTAGTCAAGATCATAAACTGTACAAAACAAAGAAAGATCAGCAGAATCAAGAAAGATTGTCACAGCCACTTCACCAATCTTTCTCCAACACTTTTACATTGATTCTGCCTTAATTCTTTATACCAATTTCATCAGTACATGGCAAGGAACAGATAGGAATCACTTTTACTCAAAACGGTTCTCGGATCACTAAGATAAATCATCATGAATCTAAGCATATCAAAAACGGACTGCAATTTTCTCCAGTCTGGAACTGTCAAGAAAGTTGAACAAAACTGAACTTCAAGATTGATTATAAGTCCTCAGATTGTCCAGAAGACTACCATACCAGATTGATCATCTTTCTCGACCTATAATCAACGTTCTCCGTTTTTGAGAAGAACAATCTCTGTTTCTGCAGAAGAAGACTTCTCAATTTTGCAGAAAATTATTCACTCATTTCCAATCAGTTTTGGATCAAATCAAGTGTCCAGACCAAAGCCCAATTATCATCAAGTATTATCAAAGCTTAATGGGTCATTAAAACGCGCAGAAAGCTTGTGCGAAATTAACCAAAAACGGCCCAAACAGCAAAGCCCAAAACTATCACATGTATGGTGCATTTTGTCAACAGATTCGTTGCTTCTGTCAGAAGGAAAACAGAGCACTACCAATAGCTCTTTCTGACCAGAATTAATTGCCCAAATTGTCTATAAAAGCAAGGCAAAATTGCAAGCATCATTCAAAACTTCAAGTGCCAAGTATTCTCATTTAATCACATTCACTTGCATTCTTGAAGCTATCTCATTCACAAAAGAAATCAGGCTGAAATCGTTTTCTACTTATAGATCATTTTACTGAGTTCTTAATTCTGATTTTATTCTCAAACAAGAGTTGAGCATAATCAGTTTCAACCAGTTCCTTAAATCACTATTGTAAACTCATAACTATAAGGATTGTTTATAGTTTGAGGTTGTTTAAAAGAGTTAACTATAAAATCCTAACAGATTAGTTAGGTGACTTGCTTGAATCCTTTCTGGGTGGAAAGGAAGTGTAGTTACAGATCAAGGTTGATCTTTAACTGTGTTACCAAAAGATTGTTCTCCGTTCTTTGAACACTTAGTGAAAATCTCACATTCGTGAGGACTAGACGTTGCCCACGTTGGATGAACCAGGATATATCTTTGTGTGGAATCTCTTCCTTATCTCTATTTACATTCAGTTATTATTATTGTCAAATTAAATATAGAAACTAAAAACTGTGATTTTTACTAATCAAGAACGTTATGCGTTTTCTGTTTCAAAACCAAGAACGTTCTCCGTTTCTGTTTTCATAAACCAAGAACATTCTTGAGTTGTTTTTATTAAGTTTTTAACAGGAAATTTTAAATAGGCAAGATTTCAATTCAAACCCCCTTCCATGTAACTTGACATTGCTACTTCAATTGGCATTAGAGCAAGGTCTCTAAAAAGAACACTTTAACCAAGTGCTAGAGAAAAAGATCTAGAAGAAAAAATGTCAAAAGCAAAATACATTGTTGAAGGAGGATTCTCAAACAGGCCACCATACTTTGATGGAACTGATTACTACTTTTGGAAAAACAAGATGCAGTTGTTTCTAAAACCTCAAGACACAGGAATGTGGCGCATCATTACAAATGGAGATTTCATTCCAAGAGTTGATCAAAATGATTCAAACTCTGTCAAAAAGGAAGAAATCGACTGGACATCTGAAGACAAAACTAAGGTACTCTTAAACTCTAAAGCTCAATTATTCTTATCGTGTGCTTTGAGCAGGGAAGAAAGTGAAAGAGTCGATGAATGCACAACTGCTAAAGAAATCTGGGATACATTGCAAATTCATCATGAAGGAACAAATCATGTCAAAGAAACATGAATAGACATCGGCATAAGAAAATTTGAGTTGTTCGAAATGAATGAAGGAGAAACCATTGATGAAATGTATTCAAGGTTCACAACTATAGTGAATGAAATGCGATCCTTGGGAAAGGCTTACTCAGTACAAGATAGAGTAAGGAAGATCATGAGATGTCTTCCAATCATATGGAGACCAATGGTAACAGCTATAAGCCAAGCCAAGAATCTTGAAGTACTGGCACTAGAAGAACTAATTGGAATCTTAAAAGCACATGAGGTATTACTGCAGGAAGATAAGCCTGTCAAGAAAGGAAAAGCAATAGCCTTGAAAGCATCTCAAGAAAGCATGCCTGACCAAACAGAGGAAGAACCAGAAGAAAAAGGTCAAGAAGATGCTGATGAAGAAATTGCTCTTCTCACTAGAAGAATTCAAAGAATGATGAGTGTTAAGACAAACTCTCAAATTAAGTTTTGATGAAAATAAACAAAAGATTAAATAAAGATATTAATTATGATTCTAAATGTTATGTTAATTTAATTTGTGCTCTTGAGTGTTTTTATTAAAGATAGGAACCAAGCAAAGCAAAGAAATAAGTCATGATCATAAACTATACAAAACAGAGAAAGATCAGTAGAATTAAGAAAGATTGATACAGCCACTTCACCAATCTTTCTCCAACACTTCTACATTGATTATGCCTGAAATCTTTATACCAATTTCATCAGTACATGGCAAGGAACAGATAGGAATCATTTTTACTTAAAACGATTCTCGGATCATTAAGAAAATTCATCACGAATCTAAGCATATCAAAAAACAGACTGCAACTTTCTCCAGTCTGGAACTGTCAAGAAAGTTGAACAAAACTGAACTTCAAGATTGAATATAAGTCCTCAGATTATTCAGAAGTCTATCAGACCAGATTGATTATCTTTCTCCACCTATAATCAACGTTCTCCGTTTTTTAGAAGAACAATCTCTGTTTCTGCAGAAGAAGACTTCTCATTTCTGCAGAAAATTATTCACTCTTTTCCAAACAGTTTTGGATCAAATTAAACATCTAAATCGAAGCCCAATTATTATCAAATATTATCAAAGCTTAATGGGTCATTATAGCACGCAACAAGTTTATTTGAAATCAAGCAAAAAGGCCCAAAACAGAAAGCCCAAAACTGTCACATGAATGGAGCTCTTTTTGTCAACAGATTACTTGCTTCTGTCAGAAGGAAATCAGAGCACTCCCAACAGCTCTTTCTGACTAGAATTAATTTCTCAAAACATCTATAAAAGGAAGGCAAATTCGCAAGCATCATTCAGATCTTCAAGTGCCAAGTATTCTCATTAAATCATATTCACTTGCATTCTTGAAGCCATGTCATTCACAAAAGAAATCAGGCTGAACCAAATACATACTTCCAGTTTTATTCTACTGAGTTCTTTCTCTGTTCCGAATCCTTTTCTCAAACAAGAGTTGAGCAAAATTAGATTCAAACAAACCTTTCAAATTATTATTGTATAAACTCATAACTATAAGGATTGTTTATAGTTTGAGTGTGATTAAAAGAGTTAACTTTAAAATCCTAACAGATTAGTTAGGTGACCTGATTAATCCTTTCTGGGTGGAAAGGTAGTGTAGTTACAGATCAAGGTTGATCTCTAACTGTGATTGTTCTCCCTTTCTCTTTGAACACTTAGTGAAAATCTCACAGTTGTGAGGACTGGACGTAGCCCACGTTGGGTGAACCAGGATATATTCTTGTGTGGTATTTCTTCCTTACCTCTATTTACATTCAGTTATTCTTATTATCAAAATTAAATAGAGAAACTAAAACTGTGATTTTAACTAATCAAGAACGTTCTGCGTTTTCTGTTTTAAAACCAAGAACGTTCTCCGTTTCTGTTTTTATAACCAAGATCATTCTTGAGTTGTTTTCTTAAGTTTTTAACAGGAAATTTTAAATAGGCAAGATTACAATTCAAACCCCCTTCCTTGTAACTTGACAGTGCTACTTCAATGAGAAGGAGAGATCAAATCAAGAAGGGATTCCCAAACAGAAAAGAAATTCCTAAAACAGAAATAGACAAAAGCCAAATTACATGTTTTGGATGTAATAAGCTGGGACATTACAAATCTGAGTGTCCTCTGAACAAAAGAACACCAAACAGATTTCCTTTCAAAAAGAAATCTATGATGGCCACATGGGATAACTCAGATGAATCTGATGAAGAAGAAGATGAAGAAGCTAATGTATGTTTAATGGCAAACACTGAAGAATATGAGGTAACAAATTCTGAATCGTGCATTTTATGTGAACAAATGGAAAAAGAATTTGACAACTTATTAAATGATTCAAACTTACTCATTCAAAAGTGTAGTTCTTTAAAAGATAAATTTTATAAAGAAAAGGAAGAGAAAGAAAAAACTCAGGTTCTAAATGATAAGCTAAAGGAAATCATTCAAAATCTGAAAGAATCTCAGACCAAAAACTTTCACACTGAAAATCAAGAAAGTCAAGAATATTCTGCACTTCAAAAGGAGAATGTTGTCCTTAAAGCTGAAGTTCAACTTTTTAAAAATGATCTGCTAAACTTTATTAAAGCTACTGGAACCTTTCAAAATATCATGGGATCTCAAGTTGGAATATTTGATAAAGCTGGTCTTGGTTTTAATCAAACTCAAAAAACCAAAATTTATGAAAACTTTTTCATTCAAAAAAAAAAAGGAGAATAAATGCAAGATCAAATGTTCATATTGCAGCAAAATTGGACATCTTGAATTTGCATGTTATTTTAAGAAAAGAGATGAGAAAATCAAGAACAAACAAAGAAAAGAACGATCTGGAACAAAAACAGGTTTTTCTCAGAAAAAACAAGAACGTTCTCCAGCTAAAACAGAAAACGGAGAAAGTTCTGAAAATCTGTCAAAACCAGTTAAAAAATCTTTTCAAAAACAAATGATCAAATGTTCTTCATGTTCTAAGATTGGACACTCTAAATCTACATGTCATATTAACAGAAAATCAAAATTTAGAACTAATCCACAATGACCCAAGATAGAATGGGTACCAAAAGTTAATGAAACCAAAACTGCAGGTTAGTTCTCAAAGTGTCAAGAAAAAACCATGGTTCTTGGACAGTGGTTGTTCAAGACATATGAGAGGTGATAAAAATTGCTTCATGTCCTTCGTTAAGAAAGATGGAGGGTCTGTCACTTTTGGAAATAACAATCAAGCTCGAATCAAAGGTAAAGGGATAATTGGTAAGAAAAACTCTGCTAAAATAACTGATGTTCAATATGTTGAAGGTGTGAAACATAATCCCTTAAGCATAAGTCAACTTTGTGACAAGGGCTGTGAAGTTATTTTCAAACCCAACCTATGTGAAATCATAAAAACAAAATCTGGTGAAAAACTATTTTCTAGAACCAGAAAGAAAAATCTTTATGTATTATATCTTGAAGAATTGACTGATGAATCCTGTTTCATATCTATTGATAAAGATAAATGGATCTGGCATAAAAGGGCAGGGCATGTCAGCATGAAAACCATTTCCAAAATTTCAAAATTAGAACTTGTCAGAGGTTTACCAAAACTGAATTTTGAAAAAGACAAAATTTGTGAAGCTTGTGTCAAGGGAAAGCAAGTTAAAAGCAGCTTTCACTCAAAAGAATTTATTTCCTAAACAGAATTCTTGAATTACTTCACATAGACTTATTCGGTCTTGTAAAAACAACCAGTTTAGGAGGAATGAAATATGGTTTTGTTATTGTTGATGATTTCTCTCGATACACTTGGGTACTATTTTTAAAACAAAAAGTTGATGCCTTTGAAGCTTTTAAAATCTTTTGTAAAAAAGTACAAAATGAAAAAGAATCTAGCATCATTTCTATAAGAAGTGATCATGGAGGAGAATTCGTAAATGCCCCTTTCAAAAACTTTCTTGAAGAACTTGGCATTTCTCACAATTTGTCTTGTGCAAGAACTCATCAACAAAATGGAGTTGTTGAAAGAAAAAATAGAACCTTACAAGAAATGGCAAGAACAATCTTGGAAGAATCTAATGTTGAAAAATATTTTTGGGCTGAAGCCGTCAATACATCATGCTATATTTTAGATCGTGTATCCATTAGAAAAATCATAAACAAAACTCAATATGAAATCTGGAAAAATAGAAAACCAAACATTTCATACTTCAATATTTTTGGGTGTTACTGTTATATTCTAAACAACAAAGATGTTCTTGGTAAATTTGATTCAAAATCAGACAAAGCTATCTTTTTGGGTTATTCAACCGACTCTAAAGGTTATAGAGTTTTCAATCTAAGAACTAAAGTTGTTGAAATTAGCATGCATATTTTATTTGATGAGTTCGATGACTTAGTACTTGAAAAGATAAATGAGGATGAAGAATTGTCAGACACACAACAGAGAAATGATGTGTAGGAAACGGAGATTGATAAACCTAAAAGTTGGAGAACGATAGGAGATCATCCTCAAACTCAAATCATTGGGGATACATCAGATGGAATTCGAACCAGAAAATCATTCAAGAATGATGAGAACAACATGGCAATGATTTCTCAAATTGAACCAAAATCAATTAAAGAAGCTATATTTGATCAATCTTGGATTGAAGCCATGAAGGAAGAACTGCAACAGTTCGATAAGAATGAAGTCTGGACCTTGGTACCAAATCCTCAAGATCAAACAATCATTGGTACACGCTGGGTTTTTAGAAACAAATTAGATGAAGAAGGTAAGGTTGTAAGAAACAAAGCAAAATTGGTTGCTCAAGGCTACAATCAACAAGAAGGTATAGACTACGATGAAACTTTTGCTCCTGTTGCAAGGTTAGAAGCTATTCGTATACTTCTTGCATATGCATCTCACAAACTTGTTAAATTATTTCAAATGGATGTTAAAAGTGCATTTTTAAACGACTTTTTAAATGAACAAGTTTATGTGAAACAACCTCCCGGTTTTGAAGATCAAACAAAAGCAAATCATGTTTTCAAACTTACAAAAGCTCTGTACGGCTTAAAACAAGCACCAAGAGCTTGGTATGATAGGTTCAGTTCCTTCTTAATCAATAATGGATTTTCTAGAGGAAAAATCGACACTACACTTTTTAAGAAAATTGATAAAAATGATTTACTCATTGTACAAGTGTATGTTGACGATATTATCTTTGGATCAACAAATGAAAAAATGTGCGATGACTTCTCAAAACTCATGCAAAATGAATTTGAAATGAGCATGATGGAAGAATTAAGATATTTTCTTGGCTTACAAATTAAACAACATGAAAATGGCATTTTTATCTGTCAAGAAAAATACATTAAAGATTTGTTAACCAAGTACAAAATGAATGAAGCTAAAATCATGTCTACTCCTATGCATCCATCCTCTTCATTAGACAAAGATGAACATGGAAAATCTGTTTCTGAAAAGGAATATAGAGGAATGATTGGTTCCTTGCTATATCTAACTGCTAGCAGACCAGATATTGTATTTGCAGTAGGACTATGTGCTAGATTTCAATCTGCGCCAAAAGAATCTCATTTAAGTGCTGTAAAACGAATCTTTAGATATCTTGTTGGAACTACTGATCTTGGTCTTTGGTATAGAAAATGTTCTCATTTTGATCTTGGAGCATATTGTGAGGCTGATTATGCTGGAGATAAAATTGAAAGAAAAAGCACCAGTGGAGCATGTCAATTTCTGGGTGATGCTTTGATAAGCTGGTCTTGCAGGAAACAAAATACTATAGCCTTATCAACCAACGAAGCTGAATATGTATCAGCCGCAAATTACTGCTCACAAGTTCTTTGGATAAAAAATCAACTTGAAGACTTCTCTGTAAGTTACTCAAGTATTCCAATTTACTGTGATAATACTAGTGCAATCAATTTATCAAAAAATCCAATTCAACATTCTCGTTCAAAACATATTGAAATAAAACATCATTTTATTCGCGATCATGTTAATAAAAAGGATATTGAATTAATTTTTGTTGATACTCAAAATCAGCTTGCTGATGTTTTTACAAAGCCCTTAGTTGAAGAAAGTTTTAATTTAATTAAAGAAAAACTGAAAATTATGAAAAATCCTGAAAATTCAAGTTCATTCTGCTTCTGCACAAAACGGAGAACGTTTATCAATCTCCATTTTTCAAACATCTTTCTCCGTTTTTCAAATCTTCTTCCCAGCCGTCATCTTCCTCATACGCAGGCAATGCATGTCCTAACATTAATTGCGCGTGCATCAAGGCTTTCAAAAGTCACTGCCAAGCCGTCAAATCTGTTCCTTTCCCCAACACTTGTCACTTCCCTAGGTTTAATCATCATTGTTCTCTCTCTTAAAAAACTGCAAAAACATGTTGCAGTTATCACAACTGCTCATTTTTCTGAAACTGTTCCCATCTTCTCAAAATCTTTGTCTTCCCCCAAAAATTCATCTTCCATTGCTCTTAACTGTCAAAAATGGCTCGAACAAAACAATCTGCTCGCAAAAATGCAAGCACTGACACTCCATCACCATCATCATCCTTCTCACCAATCTCAAATCGTTCACCTTCACCTCCACCCAGGCCAACCCTTCCAAACCACTCATCAAACTCCTCTTTTTCTAACTATCTTTCTTCGTCCCCTGAGTCCAACCCTAACATCTCCAGTCCTAAACCTGTATCTTCTGTTCTTCCTCCTTTCTATTCATGTCCATCTCCAAACATTGCTCAAGTTCCTCCTCACTTACGAATATCCTTCTCCAAACCCGCTCCACCATCATAAAAATTTGTCAATCCGCCAGCACCTAAAAGACGCTCAATGAGAATTTTGGCAGGAATTGGGACTTCAAGGACCCCAATCACTAAACCTGCCTATCTCATCATCTCAGATACTGAGTCGGATGAATCATCTGATACTCCTCCTCCTTCAACAAAACCTGTCACCACACCAAAATCTAATTTTTCGTCTCAAACTCCTCAATCCAAAACCTCATTACCTGAAGCCTCTCAATCCACTCCTCCAAACCAAAAACGGAGACTAATGACTGATTTTTTCTCCTCTCCCACACCCTCTCAATCTAAAACTCGTGCCCTAAAAACAAAACCCATCATGCCAGCCTCCAAATTTCTATCAAGAACAAACTTACCCATTCGCCAGAGATTCAAAACAACTATACCTAAACACAAGGGAATTGAGATCAGATTGACACCTAACATTCTGGCCTCCATCTTGGATCTTCCTACTGAAGGTCCTGCTGTTTTTGGAAAATCCTGGTATGCAGCTCTCAATCTTAAAGAGACTGCAGTTCTCTCTGAACTATTTCAAGAGAATTCTACTAGGTACCTTTCAACATTCCTTCGCCCTCTCCCTAAAATCTTCAACAACATGAGTCAGCATACTCTTCTTCCTCACTGTGGAAGCCATGAGTATGTCTCTGAAAACGATGCACTCATCATCTATCATCTGTTCAACTGCAAGCGTCTCAACCTCCCTCATCTGATACTTCATCACATGATCGCTGCTGCCAACAAAGACTACAAGAAGAATATTGTTCCTTATGTTATGATTCTTACAAAAGTCTTTAATCATTTTCATATCCCTCTATCAAATGAAAAATCCCTTATCAAAATCTCCAAATTTTCCACCAAAAACATGGCCCATATGAAAATCACCGTCACTAGACAGCCTTCTCCCATACCTGAAACACAGCCAAGATATCCACCAACTAACCGACCCAGAACCAGACAATCTGCCCCACTCATTCATTCATTTCCATCCACACTAAAAAGAAAACGTTCTACCAGACGGGAAGCTCCTGTTACAGCCCCCACATCACCTTCTCCTTCACCAAAATCGAGCTCCTGATATTGCTATAGAATATTCTCCTCCAAACCCAGAATGTTCTCCCCCAAACCCAGAACATTCTCCTCAGAACCCAGAACGTTCCCCAGAAAGCCCAGAACGTTCTCCTGCACATGCTCAAGAACGTTCCCCTCAACATAGAGAACGTTCTCTCAGCCTTCCTCCTACAAATCCTACTCTCTCCGTTTTTCCCCAACAATCTACCATTTCCTCCACAGACTTCATCTCTGTCTCTCAACTTCTTCGTTCTCCCCTTGACCCCATGACAACACTGCTACCTCACCAAAATATCTCCGCCATGTCACCTGCGTACATCTCTCCACAAACCACCACTTCATCTATTTTTGGAATTAGTCAATTTTTGGCTTCTTCTGAACCTTCCAACAAAGCTACCTCATCCAATCAATCGAATCCTCAGCCACTACCTGCCTCTCACCCAGCTATCTCTGCTCCATCAAGCAGCATTGCTCCCCTTCCACCACCAATCATGAATCCTCCAAAGGAACCCACCAACTTCGAAATAATGGCAACTCTACAACTTATCTTGGCTCAACAGACTCAGCTACAATCCTGGCTCACGGATACACTTGCACCCAAGCTCGGTGTGCCTCCTCCTCCTCCTTTTTAGGCTGCTCCTGCTCTTGACCTTGTTCATGTACTATCCAAGTCTCAATCATCAGAAGGATCTTCTCCTTCTTTAGCAAAATAGGGATCTTTTTCTCCTTCCTTTTTGTATGACAAAGGGGGAGAATTAAGTTTAGTTTTTATTCTGTTTATGACCTTTTGTAATTCAGGATCTTACCTTTTGTAATTCAGGAATTGCATTATTAATGAAATATCCTCTTTTTTTTTGCTAAATAAACTGATTGCATTAGTAAAAACATCTATTGCATCAATTGAGGGGGAGCTTTTACCCTCTTCAAAATTAAAATTAGAATAAGAATTAAAATCTAAATTAACATGTTTGTCATCATCAAAAAGGGGGAGATTGTTAAGACAAACTCTCAAATTAAGTTTTGATGAAAATAAACAAAGATTAATTAAGAATATTAATTATGATTCTAAATGTTATGTTAATTTAATCTGTGCTCTTGAGTGTTTTTATTAAAGATAGGAACCAAGCAAAGCAAATAAATCAGATAAAAAAACAGTCATGATCATAAACTATACAAAACAGAGAAAGATCGGCAGAATCAAGAAAGATTGTCATAGTCACTTCACCAATCTTTCTCCAACACTTTTACATTAATTCTGCCTTAATTCTTTATACCAATTTCATCAGTACATGGCAAGGAACAGATAGGAATCACTTTTACTCAAAACGGTTCTCGGATCACTAAGATAAATCATCATGAATCTAAGCATATCAAAAACGGACTGCAACTTTCTCCAGTCTGGAACTGTCAAGAAAGTTGAACAAAATTGAACTTCAAGATTGATTATAAGTCCTCAGATTGTCCAGAAGACTACCAGACCAGATTGATCATCTTTCTCGACCTATAATCAACGTTCTCCGTTTTTGAGAAGAACAATCTCTGTTTCTGCAGAAGAAGACTTCTCAGTTCTGCAGAAAATTATTCACTCCTTTCCAATCAGTTTTGGATCAAATCAAGTGTCCAGACCAAAGCCCAATTATCATCAAGTATTATCAAAGCTTAATGGGTCATTAAAACGCGCAGAAAGCTTGTGCGAAATTAACCAAAAACGGCCCAAACAGCAAAGTCCAAAACTGTCACATGAATGGTGCATTTTGTCAACAGATTCGTTGCTTCTGTCAGAACGAAAACAGAGCGCTACCAACAGCTCTTTCTAACCAGAATTAATTGCCCAAATTGTCTATAAAAGCAAGGCAAAATCGCAAACATCATTCACAACTTCAAGTGCCAAGTATTCTCATTTAATCACATTCACTTGCATTCTTGAAGCTATCTCATTCACAAAAGAAATCATGCTGAAATCGTTTTCTACTTATAGATCATTTTACTGAGTTCTTAATTCTTATTTTATTCTCAAGCAAGAGTTGAGCATAATCAGTTTCAACCAATTCCTTAAATCACTATTGTAAACTCGTAACTATAAGGATTGTTTATAGTTTGAGGTTGATTAAAATAGTTAACTATAAAATCCTAACAGATTAGTTAGGTGACTTGATTGAATCCTTTCTGGGTGGAAAGGAAGTGTAGTTACAGATCAAGGTTGATCTTTAGCTGTGTTACCAAAAGATTGTTCTCCGTTCTTTGAACACTTAGTGAAAATCTCACATTCGTGAGAACTGGACGTAGCCCACGTTGGGTGAACCATGATATATCTTTGTGTGGTATCTCTTCCTTATCTCTATTTACATTCAGTTATTAATATTGTCAAAATTAAATAGAGAAACTAAAAACTGTGATTTTTACTAATCAAGAACGTTCTGCGTTTTCTGTTTCAAAACCAAGAACGTTCTCCATTTCTGTTTTCATAAACCAAGATCAATCTTGAGTTGTTTTTATTAAGTTTTTAATAGGAAATTTTAAATAGGCAAGATTACAATTCAAATCCCCTTCCTTGTAACTTGACATTGCTACTTCATACTATACTATACTATACTATACTATACTATACTATACTATACTATACTATACTATACTATACTATACTATACTATACTATACTATACTATACTATACTATACTATACTATACTATACTATACTATACTATACTATACTATACTATACTATACTATACTATACTATACTATACTATACTATACTATACTATACTATACTATACTATACTATACTATACTATACTATACTATACTATACTATACTATATTTAATTTATTTGCTACACTTATCATTTGTAAATAGCTAGCAAAAAGACCTCGTGATTGAAATTGGCGGAGGATGAATGTATTTTGCCTCTCTCAAATGGTATAAATATAGGTTTTCTTTTTGTTTAGATGAAATGGTAAGAAACTCGCATACAAATACAAAAGTGAGGTTTCAATTTTGTTATTCGAACTCGAAACATATATCCAACTTAATAATATCGATATCTATCAATTGAACCAAATCTTACGAATTAAATATGAATATTTATACAATCGACATAATTATTTATTAGTCTTCGTGTATAATCAATTATATTCACCGTTGAGTTGACAATGTCATTTACAATCCATCTACAAATACATGACTTCTTCCTTGAAAATAACTTGTCATGTCTTTTACTATTTGGTTCTTCTCAATATGACTTATCCCACCTAAAAAAACATGAGTTATCGAATGAATAAGTAAATTGGATTTTGAAATTGTAAGTGTTGATTAAATTAGTTCTTGAATTTTGCAAATTGGCAATACATCCTTAAAATTGTAAAATATTAATCAAAGTAATCCATATTTAAATTTTTATTGTTAGAAACTATGATGAGATATGTTAATTGAGTAAGTTATCTCTCTGGGTTGATCTCGTATCAATGTCATCACAACCTCAACTAATTTTCCTATGAAATTTAATTATTTCATTGACTAATTTGTCAATAATTAGTCCATGCGTAATTACAATTACTCACAAATTTTTCTTTGAGATAATAAAATTTATTGACAAATTTGTGTCCAAGAAAAGAACATTGATGTGAGATCAACGTCGATAAGACACATATTCAATTATAGTGTCACATCAAAATATCTAACGACAAAAGTTTATTGATGGACTATTTTGATTGATATTTCACATTTTTAGGGATATAATTGTCAATTTGTAAAATTCAGGGACTAATTTGATCAATACTTTCAAGGACAAATTTACCTATTCAATCATGACTTATCCCTAAGCCATTTTTTTCTTATTGTTTTTTTCCGGAACACTTTTGCTAAACTGTGTGGTTGGTTAATGATGGATATAATATTTTCTGTTTTCATTTTTTAAAATGTATTTATTTTAACTCATTGTTAGAAAGATGAGGTACTCTTAAAGTGAACTATTGTGAAGAAAAGATAAATGCCAGATTGTATGATGCATTTCCGAAAATAATGAAAATGATTCTTTGGAATTTTTACTTTCTTAGAAAGAAATTTCACTCTCAATAATCACTCATTACTTGTTGGGAAAATGATCAATTAAGACCATGGTGTCAAAGTTTTGTTTGATGCCAAATTTCATCCCTTCATTTTATTTAATACTAATGCCTAAAATAATCACCAGAATATTTCACAATATAAAATATGTCACTCACAATCTAAACTTTGACACCAGAGTGTCAATTAATCGTATCCCAACAAGTAATGAGCGATTATTGAAGGTGAACAATTGTCTACATTTTTTTAAAATAACAAAAATGCAAAAGGATTATTTTTATTATTTTTGAAATGCATCTTCCTCATCTAACATTTATCTTCCCCCCATCAGAAAACAAGTTGGACTTATATCAACTGACAAAGGAAGAAACAAACTTCTACACCTTAACAGACTTGACGCTTGGTAGATTGTGGACTAATGTTAGCTGGCGAAAGAAAAAACAAATGTATGCACCTTAATAGGCTTGACGCTTGGTGGATTGTGGACTAGTATGGAAGATCATATCACATGGCCCATGCCATTCCACGATAACCAAGCTTAACTCAACCATTTAGGCCCAACCTAACTCAGCTCAACCGTTCAAGTCCAACATAGCTCAACTTAGCTTAGCTCTATCATTCAGCTCAACTCCACCATCTAGCTCAACATAGCTTAGCTCAACCATTCACCTTAGCTCAGTTCCACCATCCAATTCAACCTAGCTTAGCTCAACCATTTGGCTCAGCCTAACCCAACTCTACCATTCAACTAAGTCTCTACCATTCAGCTCAACTCCACCATCCAGCTCAACATAGTTCAGCTCAGCCTATCTCAACTCCACCATCTAACTCAACCTAGCCCAGCTCAACGATTCAGCTCAATCTAGCTCAACTTAACCATTCAGCTTAGCTCTATCATCCAACTAAACCCAGCTCAACTCAGCTCTACCATTCAGCTCAACTCCACCATTCAGGTTATGTTGAGCTTCACCCTCATTTCAACTACACAAGTCAATTCGACATGAAGTTATTGTCCAAGTGAAAGTTGTGGTCCTCCTAAGAAGTGCTCCATGGCATGCCATGTGCCTTGCACAGACGAGTGACATGAGTTATGTGTGCTCTAGCTCCACGTGCCCTGTACAAACAAGTTGCATCCAGAAAGAGCAACCAACTCCACACATGTAGTACTCTTACAAACAAGTAGTGTGGATCTCATATATGTAACCTAATGAGATAGGACGTCCAAAGAAGGGTCCATTAAATCAAGAAGAGAGGACTATAAAAGAGACACTTATGATGAAGAAAAGGCATATTCATTATATCTCTAACAATATACTTTTATCTTAACTATTTTAGAGTATCCTAGATAGCTCCATAGGATAGCTCACCTTTTGTATCTTAAGTTTACATACGTGAACACAAGTTATTATCTTTCAAAGTTTTGTCCTCGATTGTAATCGGTTCACTTCCTAAATCAACGGTAGCTACCCAAAATCCATTTTAGTGTGTTTGTTTCTATGATAACAAAAACTTATTTTACATGAATTGGTTTTTGTTTAAAGTAAATTTTGATTGTAAAATTATTCATATTTGAATATATTAATATAAAAATGAGTTGAATATTAAATTTTTGTTTACAAATCATGTTTAAAGTATTGAGTTGGAGAGATTGAACGATTATTAAATACTAACATTAACATTGAAAAAATTATAAAATAAGTAGTGTGAAAATGCGAAAAGTCCACTTAAGCACACAAATGTGACAACTTCATTGAGGATATTTTTACTAGACTAAAACCAGCAATATATATGGATGCAAGATCTTTTATGATTTGGAATGAGGGGCAGTTCCTCACCCGACCCAACCGTCTAATATCTACAATTTAATTGGTAGTTGGAAAGACGTCGATATGCAGATGTATGAGTTTAAATTTAAAATTCTCTTTTTCTATATTTAAAGTGTGTGAGTCTAACTACTTATAAAAAAAATGCATCGTTAATATAAAACTGTTTACACTAACATAGAATAACAATCATCTATTTCGTCAAATGACTCCACTTCATCGACTTTAATGTTATGACATGAAAAAATAAAAAATTATTGAATGGGTAAAATTAATTTATACATAAAAGTGCATTAAACTCCAAAATTAGAGTTCATTTGTTATAGATTCTAGAAAATGTGATTTTTGTATTTAATAATTTAGATATTATCTTTTAAAAAATAAAAAGTTATCTTATATTTATCTGTCATAGCAAAATCACTATTTTAAAAAGAAATTAGTTATAAAACATGATATTTTTTCCTAAACTAAATACATAAATTCATCTAAACCTTCAAAAGTGATTAATTTTTATTAGAAAAAATAATTATTTAACAAAAAATTGTAACCTACACACCCTTATTTGGAACAAAATTAGGGGTAACCAAAAAGCAAAAAAAGAAAATTGAAATTATTGGGAAATGAATGAGAACGCCAAAAAGTGTAAAAGAATGTTTGGAAATTGATAATGATGGCATTGTTTAGATTGAGTTTGATCCAATCAGAACCAACAAAAGCATATCATCACAATTCATTCTGTAAACGTGGTCAGTTCTCGTCTTTACCTATTGTTTTCAACCCGTTCTCTCTATTGCCACATCTTATCCTTTAAATTACGTACAAATATCACATGGATTGCACTTCAATTCTATAAATTTATAAATTTATGTGTGATTGAAATATCAACTCTATAAAATAATTTTAGGCTTTCATCCGATCATAACTCGTCATGACACCAGATAATTAAAATCAAGCAATATTATTATGGGAATTTTATGGTGGACCACCTTAATAGTTGATCTACTCTGGATCAGTACTTAAAAGTTACTGGAAACTGACTATCAAGAGATGAGACGATTACATGATTGACGTCGGTTTGATGGATTGAGTTTTGAGGCACAAATTCGTTTTTTCTCTCTTTTTTTTTTAATGAATTGATTTGGATGAGTATTCCTCGTCTTTGTGGTAAAGACCAAAAGAACCGTTAATTTATGTTAATTTATAGTGTGTGCGAGTGTTGTAAATCTAGGGTTAATAAGTGTGATTCTTACTTAAAAAAATATTATAAGTTAAAAAGGTTTTCATTTTTAACTTTACTAGCTATTAGCCATTTTGATTTGATTAAGTCTTTGAAATCGTCTCAGGTGGAGTAATGTGAGTGAACATTTTCAAGTTTGGGATTATTTCAAAATTTCGCTAATTTTAAGAATCAAATTGTCACACCCCAACCGTTTCAGAGACTAAATTGATGATTCACTTGTATCACTTGAATTGGTTATAACATGGCATGAATGATAAGTGAGCATTAGAGGTTAAAGGGTTTTACTTAAATGTAATTTTTACTATTCCTTTATGATTTTAAAGTTACTATTAATTTTTACTTGAATTGGGTATATGTGTGTAAATGTGTATACATGTAAATATTTTATATGTTGAATTTCCAAGATTAATTCCTTTTCTTATATGGTAAACAATATCTGCAATGCAAAAGAAAAGAAGAATAACATTTAATGCTATTGTTCTAGTTTTAGTGAATTTACATGAAGTAAAAATATGTCATTAGGTAGTTGCAGGGACAGTTGTATTTATTGAATTGTAGTATTTATATCATTTCATTAATTGAGTTCATCAAGTTACACATTCATATCACATGAAATGGAGCATGATGTTGGTGTTAACAAATTGCAGCTTCATCTTGGTGCATCAGATTATGTCTCCTCTATTTTGCCCTTAGCATCTGAACAAATGTCCCCTCTTTTAAGTAATGAAAGAGAGGGTTCTGAAGACATACAACAGGTGAATCTTATTGAACTTTTCTTAATGATTAGGGCTTCTATTTCTTTTAATTAGATGATGAATGATTCAACACAGTGGTTAGGCTCAGATGATTAATGAGCTCCATTGAAGGGTGAATCGATTTGGAGTACCTTAATTTGAAATCTGATTTGAACCATCATTTATCATAATTTACTTATCTTCCGGCCTAACTCTGGATTATCAGGGCCTTTTTGCATGGGAACGGGAGGATTAAGGCAAAATAAAATATGAAATTCATATTATGAACGATTCAAAACATTTTTAGTTTCCTTCTGCTATATAATGAAATAGTGCCTGTTGTCTCTTCTTGCAGGAACCTAATAAAGAATTTCCAAAGTTATTGCATTATGCTTCATATCTGATTCATTTGGCTGTTTTTGGTATTCTTGGGGTAATATGCTATCTTCTGAACTTCAATTTTATAAAAAAATTATGTGAGCTGTTAATCATTTTTAGTGAAGTATTTTCCTTATAACCATTACTAGTTGGAGTTAACAGTATTTGACTATTTTCAACTCATTTTGTGGACATACATAACTTGAGGTTCCGACAAGCTCACTAGTAATACACATATGGCCAATGTTATTAAATAGAGGCTATAGCGTAACATAATTTGAACAAATAGCATTGTGCAAGTGTGCGTAATAGAATTTGAACAATCCCCTATTTTTTGCGATTTGCAATTGACAACATTGCACATATAAATTGTTTCTTGAATGTGTTGTTAATAGAGAAATTTTGTCTCCTTGGTGGACAAACTCTATCAATAGTCTTCAACTTCATGATGTTTGGACTTAAAACTTTTAACTTAACTGCAATTCTCTCTTACATAATACATTGGTTTTAAGCCTAAACAGAAATTCCTGCAATGGTGTACAATGTTAGTTCTGTTCATTTGAAATCTTATGAATTTCCATTTTCTGTTTAAATCATTGGCCATATGGGAGACTTGATTATCTTGATCATATTTGGGCCTATAGGTTTGAAGTATTTTTTTGGGAAACAATATAGGTTTTAAGTTTTAATTACTTGAGTGACATTTACTTGCAGCAGTTGCATTTATTCCATTGTATAAAGTAAGCACAAACAACAATGTTTA
The DNA here is from genome assembly GCA_037974735.1 of Cicer chorassanicum. Lineage (NCBI taxonomy): Eukaryota > Viridiplantae > Streptophyta > Magnoliopsida > Fabales > Fabaceae > Cicer > Cicer chorassanicum. The sequence continues at coordinate 4,888,080 of JBBPBP010009777.1, read as the reverse complement.
TTTGGAATTACACGTTTAATATGTTGTAATTTTAGAAGACAATACTACAACCTAGTCAGATTAAAAACATTAGTTCATTACTTTTTGGTATATGTCCTGTATATTTCAACCTTCAGAACATATGTTCATTTTAACTATACTAAAGAATAAAATGATTAATTATGGGTCTCTAGTTGTATCCTTTATATATGACTATGATACATTTCTGATCATAGTTTCATACTAGAATTTTTTTTTTCAGCATGATCCTAATTCACTTATTTTATTCCCAATTATATGCAGGTATTAACAAGATATACACTGGACAAGTTATTTGGCCCTAGTGTTGGTCATGTGACTAGTGATAAAACTATTCTTTACCTTGACCTGCCTTCTAATATGGTATCTACTTTGTTCCCTTCCTAAAGAATTTGATTAAATATACCAGAAAAAAAAACTATAAATGATTAATACTAGTAATAATAGGAATAAAGTGGATTGAATGATAGTAAATTGAGAATCTAGCAAAGACAGATTTAAGCCTTCATGGTTAAATATGCTAGAATAAACTCTTCACCTCTACAAGTACTAGAAGTGATGTATAACTTGTTCACCTTTTTTTTGTAACTTTATGTTTCTCAGTGCTAGAATCCTAGGACAAAGAATACAATATCTAATTTGACTATGGTGTTTACCACATAAAAAAAGTGTATTAGTTAGTATCCAAAACTAACACAGTTTGTATTACTAAGTGGGGTTTTCTTCTTCCTTCAGAATATGAAATTGTCTTGGATGTTTGATATCTAATGTCCATTTCTTTGGGAATCGGATTCTTTGTAGTAAATGTGTCACACAGTTACCAACCTCGACTGTCCGATTTAAATCAATGTCAGAGATTGTTTGAAACTGATTAGTGAATGTGTAATCTTCACTGTCCAATCTCAAATTAATTGTCAAAATTGTTTAATGTGTGTTACTGCAGGGAATCCGTATCCATTTTAATGCATCATAATTTATCCATCTTTTCATATTATTTGCCCAACATCAATTAAGAAAAGTGTAGACATGTTTTTTCTGGTGATGCAAGACAGTGAAAGTTAGAATAAATATACTTGCATTTCACTTGCAAAGTAGTTTCAAGTCTTGTTTTTTTTTCAGAGTTAATTTGATAAATTCATAGTCAGTTTGGATGAAGTTTCCAACAGGTACTTGCAGAAAAAGAAAAGTTGAAAATTGAAATGAAGTTTTTCAAATAATGACTTCCTACATAAGTTAAAATAAGCTTCTATGCCTCTGCACCTTAAATTTTTAAGAAGCTCCATCATCTATATGCACCAATGACTTTTCTGCAAGTTAAGAATCAAATACTTATCTCACTTAAAGAACTAACTATAAACTAGAAGTTAATCCAAACTTGGCAATTAGCCTTTGTATTAAACTGATACTATGTTGATTCAAATTATCTCTTGACGTGAATTCTATGAATATTTCTAGGTTGGTTCTTTTCTGATGGGATGGTTTGGTGTTGTATTCAAAGAAGACATATCAAATGTGTCTGAGTATCTGGCAATTGCACTGACAACTGGTTACTTAGGGAGTCTAACAACGTTCAGCGGCTGGAATCAGAAAATGCTTGAACTCAGTGTTAATGGGAACTGGCTCTTTTCTATTCTTGGCTTTCTAATAGGTAATCTTAAGAAGATAAATTTGATATGTATGTTTTAGTAGTATGGTTTTCTCGCTCAAAACTTTTGTCTGTTATGACTCTTTCACTTCACATACAAAGTGTGTGTGTGTATGAAGCGGATCAAATTATACCAGTATAATATTTGGGTATTGTTACACCGTTCAATAACTTTATTGGATACCTATATAACAAAACTCACCATTTGAAAGTTTCTATCATATAGATCAAGTGGATCCCCTGCACCAGCTGCATGGTGTAGCAACTGAGGTGACAGTTAGATCTAGAAAAATCGTTTAATATGTTATTGAGGTACGTCAAGATTAACGTCTAATGCACTTTTATTAAACATTAATCTTGATGTATCTGCAGGGTTATTTCTTGTTGCATTTTCCATCATATTTGGTACAGAAACAGCTAAGGGTTGCAGGTGGATTCTTAGAAGGCTAAACATGATGGCTTCAGAAAGAGAAACTAGTAGATGCAAGATTAAGGCAAATGTGGAAGAAGGGGGCTTCAAGCATCGGTTGGCAGTTATTGTGGTGTTATTGTTGATTTTAGTCTTGTTATGGGGTGTTAGTGGTGTATTAATGATTGCTGAGTTTAAGAATGATGAAAATTCTTATCTGTGGATTGCTTGCATAGTTGGTCCTCTTGGTGTGTGGATTAGGTGGTTCTTAGCTAGATTAAATGGACATGGGTTAGGATCAACAGGTTTGTTTAATTGGATTCCATTTGGAACTCTAATTGCAAATATCTCTGCTGCTTGTATCATGGCTGCACTTGCTGCAACAAAGAGATTTGTAAGTTTCCATAATATGATTCATTACCTATTCTCTCATATCTGTCTGAACTTGCATGCTCAAAGCTTGTTTTTAACGAATCGGAATTAAAGTCTGATTGGATTGACTTAATTGAACTTATCTATTAGTATAAATGCTTGTGAAACTATTTGGTAGAACTTATGAAAACAGTTATGACATGTCCATAAGGTGTTTTCAGCTTATTTTCATAAGCTCTCCAGGATAGCTTATGGAAACAGCTTATGGCTTATATGAAAATAATTTGACTTTATTTTATCTTTAGTCACATAACTAGCTTATATACAGTTATATGATAAGTACTTATGCTATAAGCTTTAATTAAGTTGTTTATCCAAACAGAGTCCTAAATGAATTTGATTTCTCATCCAATTTTTGCTACTAGAAAGAACTAATTTTTTGGGGGAAGGACAAGGTGAAGGGGCATAAGCCTATTAGCTCATATATTATTCGTCATTTGTTATTATAAATTTGATATTATGGATTTCGTACAAAAATATTCAAGAATCTGCATCATAGTTTTGGATATTGTGATCAAGTAGAACTTACTTGTTTGATGTAGGTGAACACCAGGGATTGTGATATTATTGTAACAGGCATACAGTTTGGTCTGTTGGGTTGTTTGAGTACTGTCTCTACTTTTATTGCTGAGTTCAATGCAATGAGAGAAAGCATGCACCCTTGGAGAGCATATGTATATACTATAATCACAATATGTACCTCTTTCTTTTTAGGGATCTTAGTATACTGTGTACCTATTTGGAGAATAGATGAATTATAAAATGGCAGGTGGCCTTAGAAGGTAACATTGTTTTGACAGTTCTCATCTACTTGATAGAATTGAGCAATTTAGAGAACTAGAAGAATTTATTTACTTCTTTTTCAATGAAAAAACTAGGCAAAATACCAGTATTGTCAAATAGTGGGTATAGCGCTATTGTGTACTAGATATGAACAAACTGTTATTGTTCAGCGATATGTGAAGTAGTACAAAGTGTTGTCTAATAGTGGTTATAGTGCTGTAGCATAGTAGAACTTTGACAAAATCACTATTTTCCATGATCTATGATTGACAACACTACAAAGTACAAGTCCTATTTCAAGAAAAAATGCCAAGAATATTGTCCTGTTGTTGCTTTGACAATGACTATTATGTTGACATAAGGGTTCAATGATAGAGAGAAAAAGAGTTTATATCTTAGAAATTTTCTTTGTGAAGTGAATATGATTGTGATGGAAAGAAGTGTTATAATGAAAATGTATCAGCTGGATTCACCAACAAATATGTATCAGCTCTTGTGGTTCAAACAGCCAAGAGGAAGTAGCTGATCATTGAAAAGAATATAGCAGCTAATTAATTAGTGTACCCTCTCACATTATTTGAATATAAGATACTTTTTTAGCAGAATATTTGCAGAAGACATGTAATTTTTGATTTATTTGTCAAATGTGTTTGTTAGTCAACACAAATTGCTTGTTCTACAATATCTTTTGAAATGAAATATATATGTAAGAAACAATGTCAAAGGAAATAGATAACATGGTTGTTAAGCGTACACTCTAGATCGTGAGATCGTATGATCTCATACGTTTTCAAACCCAAACGAACTTTCGTTGGATCTCGAGTTTGACAACCATGATAGACATGTCATTGCCTATGTTCTGCGCGACGAACGGTACTTGTAGGAAGCATAAACACCAAGTGCCACAACAAGAATTGTTGCACCAGTGTATATTAGCATATGTTTATCATCTTCATTGAACCTCTTTGCAAAACTAGTCACAGCTTGAGTAGTAGATAAAGCCATGTCTTTGATTCTTCTTGTCCTTGTTGATTCATGGATTCCCTTTTTATCACTCTTTTTCTCATCAGCATCATCACCACCAAATTTATCATTGATCATTTCCTTTCCTTTCTCTTTGTTTGTTTTCTTTGGAGGAAAAGTTTCGACTATGGCTGATCCTTTACTTTCTTCCTTGGTTTCCTTAGTTTCTTCCCTTACAACCCTTTGCTTTTCCTTGTTCTCACCTTTTAGACTTGATGTGTTTTCTTCTGTTTGAAGTTTTGCATCTTTTGTATCTGTTGCTTCATTGTGAATTCCTTCTTCACCTTGTGTGGCTTCTGATGGAGTTGAAGTCTCATCATAAGCTTTTTCCTTACTTTCAACTTTTATAGATTCTTTTTGAGAAATTTCTTCTTGATACTTTTCATGCAGCGCAGACTCTTTTTGAGAAATTTTGTTTTGATCCTTTTGAGACATAGATTCTTTTCGGGAAATTTCTTCTTGACCCTTTTGAGTTATAGACTCTTGTTGAGAAATTTCATCTTGACTCTTTTGAGTCATAGACTCGTATTTAGAAATTTCTTTTTGACCCTTTTGAGATATAGACTCATTTTGAGAAATTTCTCGTTGACCCTGTTGATGTATAGACTCTTCTTGTGAGGTTGAAGCTACATAATTAGTCTCTCCCTTGCTATCAACTTTTGTAACTTGAGAATCTTCTTCTTGACCCTTTTGAGTTTCTTGTGAGGTAGCATCTTCTTTATTTTCAACATTTGTAACTTGATCTTTTTGATCATTTACCTCATCAACATTATTATAATCTTTAATTGGTTCTTGTTCTTGTACTTTACCTGGAATTTTTGGCATTGTAATAGTGACAATTTTTCCATCAAATTTACCTTTAATATTGCCAATATCACAATGTGATGGAACTTGATACTTTTCATTGAAACGGATCATTTTATTGGATCCAATTGATTTTTCACCAAATACTCTCACCCTTCCAAAATCATACTCAACTTTAGCACCAATATCCCCTCGTTCAAAACCTGTAGGGTGTATTTAGCAATTTGCAAAAAATTAAGGGATTAGTAATGACAATATATTTTTCTTTTATCAAAACAATAATGACAACTAAAATTTCCTGGAAAAGTCTATCAAGAAACATGTCTTTAAAAGTGAAAAAAATAATTGATAAAAATATAAATATAAATATAAAATTTAATCATGTTAAAAAATAAAAATAATTATATATAATAATAATATTAACATTTGGTGGCAAAAAAACATTAAAGTGATTTTGTATAAAAAATTTTGCTCTAAAAACTTAAACATTTAATCAGGAAATGTATACATAAAATAAAATAGGTTTGATTGAAGCTTTAGTTCGTCTATTTTTACTAATTTACGAAATTAGTCTCTCTAATTTAAATTGAGAGATTCTGATTTGATAACTAAAAATTAGATACTTTAAATAATGTGATATATGATATGATAATGTAAAATGATTAACACCCATGAAATCACAATAAAACTTTCTAAAAACTTAACTTTCAACTTCAATTATTTTTTTCATTTTTGTAATTAAACTAATGACAAATGAATAATTAATACATCTAGATAGTTCTATATCATTAAATTGTATAACATGTCATTTAAAATATGTCAAATCGTCAATTTTTAGTTCAAAAATTTGAGAAAATGATCAAAATTGTCGACTTTTAAAATAAGGGGACCAATTCCGTGAGTTGGTAAAAATATAGGGACCAAAACTACAATTAAGTCAATAAAATAAACTCTGCAATACACAACATAATTTTACTTCCAAACTAAATTTTAGATATGGTGTAATTTAAAGTTGAATATTATGTGTTTATGTAAAAGATAAATCTTCTCGAAGAACTCAAATTCGAACACAGACAAAAACAATTCTTAATATTCTTAATCAAGTTTTATATATCTGTCGGTCGAAATACAAATTATCAAAATCCTATTCTCTTAAAAGCCGAAGAATTAAGACAAAAAAATAGAATCGGTAAAAGACTTTGAATAAAAAATCTGATAAGCAATGGAGGGTATCAAAGAATTTTGTTTTATTTTTAATTTTTTGACTAAAAAGGTTAGTATCAAAGAAACTTTAGAACATAATCTATCAAATATAAATAAATAAATAAACTTAAGAACATATGAATAGAAGTGCATAAGATAATGACCATCAGGAATGTGAACAAGCAGAAGGTGTGATTCTGGAGTATCCTTGTTTTCAATTTTTGGTTGTAAATCTTCATAGATATATGATTGCAAGGTAGACATAATTTTTAATATGGTTGTTCTTGTAATTGTTGTTCTCTCTTGTTTGCTCTAAGTTTCAACTATATATATATAGAAATGGTACAATGCAACTTGAACTAATTGGATTTGTTGATTATTTCTATATTTATAATGAACAGTTTAAAAGAAATTGTTGAGTTTTCATAACGTGATATAGCTTCATGAATTTCCTCGTGTCATATGTGAGGTATAACTTCTACAATAAATAAAGTGCAAGTTCTTTGTTTGGATCATACACTTTAAATTTCCATATAGAGGAGGCAAGGCAAAGGCGATTTATGTTGTTACAAATTACAATACATCACTCAAACTATTGCATCAAGTATAAACAAATTAAATTCAATAATATTGAGAAAAAATGACATAATTTTACATTTACATCTAATAAAAATAGAGTTTAAAATATTATTATGTGATTTGTTTAAAATACTATGATATGATTTGATTGAATACATCTATAAAAATATTTTATATCGTTAATACATAGAAATCATTTTCCAATACAAATAGGTAGATTTACAATTCTAGATAAAAATTATAGACGAAAAAAATAAAGAAAAAATATATTGAATAATGAGAGAATTGTTGTTACATGAAGTAGTATAATAAAAGTTACATAACTGATAATAACAATTAATTAATTTATCTAACTAATTAGTCTAACTAATTAATGAAACTAATATTATATATAATACATAGTTTTTTCTATCAAAATGTTCTCGAATATATGTTCAAATTAACTAATTAAAAAATATATTTTAACAAAAAAAAACTCAGAAATATATTATGAAATTGGTCAATTGGAATACACATTGGAGGAAATAAATTTTCTTCAAATAAACATATGAACATAAGAGAAAATAGAAAATATATCATCGGTAAAAACTAGTTTTACACAAAATAAAATTATATAACAAGATAAAGGATTGTAAAATTAGGTGACAGTATAAAACTAATGTATATATATAACTATTTTAATAAAATTTATCTAGGAATCACATGGAAAAATAAGTTGGGCATGTTCAATTGACCCATTTAACTCACCCATACAGCTTTTTCAAATATATACCAGGCTACAAACAATGTCCTTCAACTATTTTACTAAAAGTTAATTTATAAAATGAAAAAAATTGGAACAAGTTAATATTTCCTTTATAGTTTGGATTTTTCACATTTGAAAAATTCAGAATTCTGATTTTTTTTTTTAATTTTAAAAACGATATATTTCAACCACAAACATATATTTTTCAAACGTAAAAAGTATATTCTCCCATTTTTTTAGATTTAAATTACACTTAGAAACAATTTTAGATAATAGTAGTAATAGTGGATATTTCTTTTAACTTTTTAGGAAACTCTCAATTTCATTAAATTTTAAAACTTTTCTTTTTTCCTTCAATCT
>JBBPBP010009777.1:4868479-4880069 GCA_037974735.1 Cicer chorassanicum | reverse complement strand
ACTTTTTTTAAATATATATCTATTATTGATACTACTAAATTGTCTTAAAATATGAAAAGTTATCATGGCATACAATAAAAGGTAATTCAATAATGGATCTTGTTAACATGTGCCCTAAGACACTTGTTAAAAAATTTAAAATTATAATTTTTTTAACGAATAAAATAATTTTTAAGATACAAAATTTGTACTTTTGATTCTTTTAACACATGTCTTTAAGATACACATTAACATTTGTTTTTAATAATAATCATATACAAATTTTGAATTAAGATTATTCCTAATGAAAAATATTTAACAGAATAGTATTATATCTAGACCCGTAAAATATAAAAGGAATAATTTTAGAATAAAAAATAAGGAAGAAAAATTAGTCAAAAGGTTGGGATTAAAAATTTGAAAAATATGAAGAAAAAAAATTCCACAAATTTTAGACATTAATTATGCTATAACTTTTTTTTTTAATATTATGTATATAAAGTGATATTATTTTGTCCTAGTTAAACAAATAAATATGAATATTGTTAAATTGGTACCAGAATTAGGAGTGTAAATTTTTATGTGGCTTGGAAAAACACTGAACACGTCAAAGGATTTAGTTGAGTTCCTCAAATCCCACATCTCAAAACTATGTACAAAGATTATCTTGTTGGAACCAATTTTACAAAAAAAAAAAAATCATTGAAAAAAATTGTTGTCACCAAAAACACACACTCCCTCATTCTTTCTTCAAACTGGCTTGGCTTCAATAATCTCTACTCTACACTTTTCATATTCACAAATCAATACAAACAAACATGAAAAAAGCATTGCAATCTTTTCCTAAAGTGGTGGAATGGCATAGAAATCTAAGAAAAGCATTGCATTTTCATTCTTTTTCTTCTACTTGTACTTTTCTTGGCCCCAATCTTCCTGATGTTTGGGTACCCAAAGAGAATACTTCCTCTCATACCCTTTTGCAAGAAAATTTCCAATGTAAGTTCTATCATGTTAATTTCATTTTCTATTATGTTAAAGTATCTTTTTTGGTCATTTTGATTTAAAGGGTTTTTTTTTTTTTTAGTTAAACATATTTTTAATTAGTCATATTAAATTACACGTTTCTCCATTAATTTTATTCAATTTTACCTTTATTTTGAAAAAAATTTACAAAAAAAATAGGGAATACAAAATTTTAGAGTTTTCTACTTGTGTTTGATTGTGTGTTTGATTGTGCTCCTTAATTTCTCTATGTTGGATTTTCTAGCACTAGAGAATAAAAAAAATAGTTCTTATGAAAGTAAAATATGAACTAAGATTGAATAAAAATCATCTAGAGGCAATTCTAAGGTGGACGTGGTGGTGCACCTGGTGCTTAAAAGTCACTTGAAACACTATCAATGATCGATGACACTCCTCAGAATTTAAATTAACGATCCTTCTCGTCTTTGCAATTTAGACGATGACTTGATTGGCGTTGGTTTGAGGAGTTGTCTTTTGAAGAGCACATTTGTATTTCTTTATTTTTATCGAACTGACATCGATCAAGTCACTGTCTTAGCTGTAAAGATGAAGAGGGTCATTAACTTTTACTTCCGTGGAGTGTTGTGGATTGTTGCTAGTGTTTCGAGTGACTTTTAAGCACTAGTCTACGGCCGTAACATCTGCTGTCATTTAGGATTAAATTTTATATGAGATTAAAATATATCTTTTTTATATGAGATTAAAATATATCTTTTTTTAATGTACTTTTTAGGGACTAATGATGGCCACAGTGCTGCAATCCTTGAAGGTAAAACAATTGCGAAACACATAAAAATGAAAGTGACTGATGAGATAAGTAGGATGAAGAGTGAGATTGGAAAGTTTCCTAAATTGGCTGTGGTTTTGGTTGGTGATAGAAGAGACTCTCACACTTTCATTCATATTAAGTTGAAAGCTTGTGATAAAGTTGGCATTGAAACTGTGGTTTCTCAGTTGCCAGAAAATTGCACTGAAAATGAACTGCTTGATGTTGTTTTTAGTTTCAATGATGATCAAGATGTGCATGGCATTGTTGTGCAACTCCCTCTACCTCAAGTAATTCCTACATCTTAATTGTTATTATTACCCTTATTGTTGTTGTTTACATGTTTAATCTCTAACTAGTATTAAAATGAGAAAGGTTACCGGCGGCATAACAAACTAGTAACTAACTAACTAACTATATTTCAAATAGTTGTTGTTGTTGTTAAATGTGCTAATGAACTTAAACATTTCTAATTGATCTAAAATCTATGTCAATTGAGTAAGGATAAGAAAAGTTGTATTCGTAAGTGTAAGATTTTTGATATTAATGAGTTATTCTAAAATATTTGATGCAGCATCTCGACGAGGAAAGAATTATGAACATTGTGAATCCTGAAAAGGATGTCGATGGATTTCATCCTTTAAACATAGGAAATCTTGCAATAAGAGGAAGAAAACCGTTCTTTATCCCTTGTGCTTCCAAGAGCTGTATTGAGTTGTTACTTAGTCGTGGTGTCGAAATTCGTGGAAAAAGAGCTGTAATAATTGGAAGAAGTAAAATTGCAGGGTTACCAACTTCCTTACTATTGCAGGTAACATAACAAAAATGTTGTTGCTGAGAAGAATGTTTCAATTTGCTAAATGGCTCTGATTTACCATCTTTTTAGTAGAGGCACCACGCGACGGTCAGCTTGGTACATTCGTACACAATGAAACCCGAAGAAATAACGGCTGAAGCGGACATTGTGATTGCAGATGTTGGAATCCCTAATGTAGTTCGTGGTAATTGGATAAAGAAAGGAGCTGTGGTCATTGACTTGGGAACAAATCAAGTTAAGGTAAAAATTTTATTTTGTTATTTCAAGAACTTGATGCTCCTTTGAGATGAGTTGTTAACGATATATTCATTGTTGAAAACGACACAAATTAGAAGAACAAATATACGAGACAGCAGCAACTGAGAGAAAGATAGTAAATTCTACATAATTGAACAATAAATACACACTGATGTAATAATGATACTAAAATCTATCCCTTTGAAATCACTTAGCATGTTTTTTTTTACTATCCATAATAGACCAGCATTTTTTTCAAATTGGATTTCTATGCTACATTTGTGAGTACCTCAGCAAATTCTTCTGGTAATCACTTTTTCATGTGGTAGTTCTGCTTGGAGCTGTCAATTTTGGCCCGGTCCAACTGACTCGTATTTTAGGTTTGACACTATAATTACAGGCTAAAAAACAACCAGGACATTTTGGTCGGCCGGTTGGTCTATTAGGCCAAAATGGGCCTCTTTTGTATGCATTTTTTTTGAAAAATTAAATAGTTGTTGAAAATTCAGGCTTGACCCCGCCCGATGTGTTTTAAGGTGGGTTGGACTCCCAAATTTGTGGTCTAATGAAACTTTGGGCCCGTTTTTTAAGCTTTGCCTGCTCGGCTAGGGTTGGTCGAGCCGGCCTGGCCAAATAAGATGTGAGATTCTTAAAGTGAACTATTATGATAGAGAAAAGATAAAATGTTAGTTAAGGATGATGCATTTTTAAAAATAATGAAAACAATATTTTTGGAATTTTAATTGTTTTCAAAAATACAGACAATTGTTCGCTTCAAGAGTCTCTTATTTGTTTGTCACCATGTAGACATTGATAATAATTTGTAAAACGGAAATTATTGAATGTAACGGAGGGTGAGGGGCTATTATATTTATACCTTCATCTAGAATTACTAATTACTTTAGTCACTTGACATTTGATAATGTTAATGACTAAAATGAGAGACAAGAAAAAAAAATGTTACTAATTTCTTCATCAAAAAATTTAGTGACATAATTATACACAGATTTCACATTTTTTATTTTAACTTTTCATCATTAATTTGATTTTTCTGTTCTAGTGTATAGAATTTGATTCACTTTTTTATAATTTGCAGGATCCCAGCAGCCAAGTGTTCCGTCTCACTGGAGATGTTTGCTTTGAAGAAGCAGTCAAGGTGGCATCGGCCATTACCCCGGTTCCCGGAGGTGTAGGACCAGTTACAATATCAATGCTCCTCTCCAACACCCTCGATTCTGCGAAACGTACATTTGGAATGGTTTGAATAAATTGGTTGTGTCTCCATGCTATACAAGTGAACTAATTAATCAAATCAATATCATCACATTGCCTCTTCTGAAAGGCCAAATATTCTTTCATTGAGTGAGGGAATGCATTTTATGTCACTTAAAATTTCTTGAATTTGTTGATGCTAACTTACTATAAGATTTGTGACATTTTCATGAATCTACTACATCCAGAACAAAGGGTTGCAGCTACTTTTTTTTTCTCCGTTGTTTTGTTGGTTCAAACTCACCTCTTTCAATCTATGTAGCAACGATACTTCTGGTTGTCTGGTGTTCGACATGTCTCGTCTGTGTCGACGTGTTAGTGTTTGTGTGGTCTGGTGTTCGTTTAGTGATTCATAGCTTTCAACCAAAAAACAATATGAAGGTGCAATTTTGATTGTTTTGCTCTTTATGGTTGTACCTGATATAAGATTTCTTTGTATATAGTTTTTGTACAGCTATGTGAAATACATTTCTTGGTATCTTCTATTTTCTGAATCAAAAGAGTTGAAAATATTTACTAGGAGAAGAACACAGATTATAAAATACAACTTTAGCAAAAGGCACACAAATCATAACCTTAAAGTGAAAAATGGAGAACATTTAGTAACATAAACCAAAAGTTTAAGGACACTATCCATTATACAAAATGATGGGGGTGCAGTTCTTTTTTAATTGTCAATTTCTTTTTTTAAATTGTTTTTGTTAAAATGTCGTTTTTTAATTTTAATGTCACACAACTGTTTTTATTAATAAATGGGTGAGTGGGCCAATTATAGATAAGGGTTTGATATATTTGAATTTTTTATTGATCAAAGTTTTTTTATATTAAAAGTATATTCATTTATTTAAATCGATACAAATTACATTGATTGAGAACATACAATTCAAAGTCGCTAAAACTATAAAGGATGACTATACAATAAATTTACACCACTCAAGTTAATAATATAATAAGGTAAAATGTTTACAAGATGTGACAAAATCTACAAATATAACAAAATTAAGATGTCTAGAATAAGCATGCTTCTAGAACTGGAACGTTGACGCCGTCAAAATTATAGATCGAGTTGTACAAAATTAAAAGTTTCTTAATTTGTGCAAAACAACTTTAAAAGACAAGTAGATAGAAACGGTGGTAAAATAACTATTGAAAGTAATTACTATTGAAATTGTGTATGTGAGTTTTTGTTGGTATTTATTATCCTGTCTATATACCCCAAAAAATATTATTGAAAGTTCTTTTTTAAGTTCCGTTAAAAAAAGATAAGAGATAAGATTTGAAATAATTTTAAATAATTTAATATTGCATTTGTTAATTACTATTTACTATATACGTCGAGGCAGCAAAAATCATTTATTACAAATTAAAATATTTTTAATTAATTAACGAGGATTTCTTAACTCTAAGAGTAACACTAAGTAAGTTATTCTACTTAATAATTTATTATAAACAATTACTTCATTAATCTAACCGTCAAATTAAAAGTTCTTATTGAGTAGATCAACTCTACAAATTTTTAAAACTATTTAATACTTTATTAAATAATTTTAAATAAATATATTATAATATTTTAAAAAACATAAGTAAATATCTATAGTTAGAGTATATAGCTACATATTTCATATTTATATAATTTTGTGTGCTTAATCATTAATATAATATGTCAATAATTAACGATTGAATTATTAAAATTTATCATTTATAATAAATTATTAAAACTTATCATTTATAATGAATTATTAAGCGGAATAACTCACGTCAAAGTTACTCTTATAGTCAACAGATTTCAATTAAAATATTTAATTTTTTCAATTAAAATAATAAAGACAAAAATATAGATAAATGATATGCTGTAAGTTAGAATCTCAACTATACTTGAAGTAGTATGTTAAAAAATGTTTTCTATTTTCTAAATGTGAGTACGTAGTCATATTTAAAGTTTATCTAAAAGATGTTTTTTGGACTAAATTTATCTAAAAGATCACATTTAAAGTGAGTTATTAAATAATTTTTTTAGAATCTCGATAGTCGGAATGATGGTTGATGGTAGTCGAAGGTGGTTAGAGTAGTAGTTGGAAAGATGATTTTATTAATTAAGAGTTACTGAGAATAGGTAGTTAGTTACTGTTGGGTTAAGTATAAATGGTTAAATATCATATTGATTAAGAATAAACTAAATATTAGATATATAAAAGTGATGACTCATATACTACTCTTATCGTATTCTACTCTAATCTTTTGTTTGATGCACCAATCTATATCAAATTTTTTAAATATATTCCGGTCTTATTTCTTAATCCTTATTTTAAGACAGGTTAAAATAATATTTTCCAATTTAAGAAATATTTTTTCATTTTTGCCCTTTCCTATTCTCCTGCTTCACGTCAACTTGTCGTGTTCCTCTCCCCTCCCTCTACACTGTGCTCTCCTCTCCATCTCCATCCTCTCTTCTCCATCCCATCTCCACTGCCGCTCTTTTCTCCCTCTCCACCGCCACCGTCGTGCTCCTCTTTTCCTCTTTTCATATTTGCACTAATTTCCTTTGATTTTCTTATTGTATTGAAGAAATAATTTTTTAATTTTCTCTAATTTTATGATTGTTTTTCTATTGTTGATATTGGGTTGATTTTATGATTGTTGACATTTGCTTGATTTCCTCTTTTTATATTTGTTCTGATGTTTTTGGTTGTTTTCTGATTTATTTTATTTTACAACAGGATAAAAGCTATGATTATTTTCTGATTGTGTTCATATTGAAAGGTTGAAAAAATAAACTTTGATTCAGAGGATTTCTAATTGTTTTGTTGTTGTTCATATTTGTCCTTTTTCTCTATCATCTTTGATGTTTGAGTTTTATGTTAGTTATGTTTTTATATAGTTACTAATAATAAATTTTGATTGATATTTCAATTATATAAAATTACTTCATAAATTATTTACATTATTTTAGCATTTTTTTTATTTATAAAAATATATATGCATGTTATTTTGATGTTATTTTGAAAGAAAAAAATTAAATAGTTTATAAGGACAAATTTGTCATAAACTAATCTTATCAAGTTTGTTATCATATGCACATCAAACACATGACACGATAACTCCTTATCATGTCTATATCCTATCATGTCTTTATCTTGTTTCTTGTCTTATCATGTCTCTATCTTATCATGTCCATCAAACGGGCCCTTGAGGTTTTAGGTTGAGATGTGATGTGATGTCAAAAACTGTTGTGGTCCTAGAGCATTTTGCTTGTTGTTCCTCTTGCGCATCTCTGGACTCCCTAACAATTGGTATCATGACCCTGGTCTTAGATCTTTGTATTTATAGTCATCCTGACGGTTTAGTCAGGAGGCAGGTCCCATTGATAATAACGGTGGTGCAAGTATAGAATGTGAGAGACTCACTCTTGAAGGAAAGATTATTGGGTTCAAGTGTTAGTGATTAAATCTCACATTGATTAAGAATGAGTTAAATGTTATGTATATAACAGTGGTGACTCATATATTTAATGTCATAATATTTTTGGTTGAAATGTGGTATCAGATACTCTTGTGGTGTCAGAGCAACAACAAATTAAATGATCTAAGACTCTTAGAGTATTTAACTTGTTGTTGCTCTCGCACTCCCTAAACATTTACAATTATAGTTAGTTAGAGAAAGTAGTAAAAAAGATAGTGTTCACTTACTATTATAAATAGAAGTATCATTCTTTATCTTTTAAAAAATATTATTTTATTTTAAGTTTTCTTGATTGACCTCTCAAACTATGACTTTCCATTTCTCTTTCAATTTTTATATTTACGATAAGAGTGGTGATATATGATAGTTAGAGTGGTCGTCAGTGACATTTGAAAAGTTCGAATTAAATGAACAAAATAAAGAAAAAAAAACTCAAAAAGAGCACATATTTCTTGAACTTTAAGCACAAATCATAATAAAAAATTAACAAAGAGTCACATAATTTCCACTAGATCCATTTCTTAGACCACAAATGACCGCAATACTCTTATTCTTGAATGTTTCTTATAAATGGTGGTTATTTGTTAAATAAATTAAAAATTTCATTGATCTTAGCGATTTAAATGCCTTTCATTGATCTCAATAAATTACTCATTTGTTTCTTATATGTAGTATCAACTTTTTTATTAAAAAAAATTGTAATAATGTCTCCCTTTATTGTCATTGTGGTAATGCTAAGGAAACTTCTATTCATTTAGTTTTTAATTGTACTTTCGGGTTGAATATTTGGAGTTAATTGGCTGCAATCCTCTCCATGAATCGTTGAATTGATACTTTTAATGTTCATGTCTACTTTATCTATCTTGACAACAATTGGATTCATAAATTGCGATGAGTTCTCTCAACTAGCATAATTAACATCTTAATTTGGTGCTCTAAGTTTAATATGAATCAATAAAGGTTTGATAATAAAGTTGGTCTCAAATATTTTCTCCTTCATCATATTACTATGATCACTTCTCTCTGGACTTTTTGTATAGGTAATCCTCAAAAAGTCCTTTCTCTCATTCAAGGTGGATTGAAAAAGTCATTTTAGTGGTTGGTTCAAATGTAATACTGACAAATTTTCTCAAAGAGCTTTTGACTGTTGGGTATTGGGCTCCCTTCCTATGTGGAGAAAAGCCCAAATATTATAGTTCATGTGTCTCACTTATTTAAGTGAAGAGTGATCTAATTAGGGTTAGGAAGAGAGAGACTATTTTGAGAGAAAAGACAGCCACGAAAAGAGAAAAGAGAAGAGTAAACCCTATTCCCGTTTTTGTTAAATCAGTCTCAGAAAAACATCGATCATTCGTTAACCGTTGGATCGAGCTGAAATTTGGACAGTAGGTTCGCAACATTCAGGGCTTCGTTTTCAAAGGTCGGATCGGCGAAACGACGTCTGGAGTGGGAGAAATCGTGCTCGCACAGCATCAGGTTTTTTGGTGTTTTTTCTTCTTCTTGCTTTTCATTTGTAAGCTTTAGTGCTTTGTTATTTTGGCTGGTTGTAGGCACACTTGGTGCATCTTTTTGAGACTCTCTTGTACCCTTATTTGATTATAGTAGAGCTATTTCTTTGGTCTTGACGACCCGTGGTTTTTTACCCTTACATTGAGGGGTTTTCCACGTTAAAATATCGGTGTTCTTTACCCTCTTTTATTTTGATTAATTTGCTGCCATATATTTGTTGTTGCTCCTCACGGGTTCTTGCAAGTTGGGGGAATTTTATATCCGCTGCGTATTACTTGTTATTGTATTTCTGTGTTTATTCCCCATCATTGACCTGTTTTCTTGTGGCAATATTTTTAGAGATCACAAATGTTCGATTATTTATCTTAATTAATTTTAATGAAAACAAAATCTTATAAGGAACATTTTATCTTCTAATTGTTTGTGTAGTGTGCATGTGATATTCTTTGTAGGCAAAGTCAAATAGATGTGTTGACCGTTTGATAACATCTTCCAAAGAATTAAGTTATTTCGACTACAATGTGTATGGTACCATACAACACATCTTTTGATTACGTGTATCTGGTAACACATAGAAAATCATCAGGTATAAATACAAGTGTCTACGCAAGAGCGTGTTTATTAAACTCTCAAAGAATCAATGTCAATGTATTGAAGAAGAGTTATGGTACGAGGAACAATTTTGAGTGCTAACAAATCAATGTTGAGTTGCCTAGATCGTACAATTAATTGGAAATGTGTACGGTTTCTCCATATAATATTTCTAAGGTTTTTTAGAATCCTAACCACAAAAGAGACAACAAATTTATTTTCCACTCAAGTATAAGTATTAACATCAAGCTTGAAGTACAAGTTAAAGAAAATAATTAACCAAAAATAACATCTGCCATGCACAAATCTTTCATTGTTGATAAAAAAATCTCATAGATCTTTAGTACAATCAATATATCTCAAGAGTGAAATCAGTCAAAGGATTTTAAAAATCTTGAAGCCAATGAAAGAGCGTTGAACACAACTTTTATGTGGAAAATTTTTGTTGAAAATGATGATGATATTAATGGAAGATTGTTGGAAATAATGATGACATTAATGAGAGAACTAGCGTTGTTGTGAATTGAAAAAATAAGAAGTCCCACATAGGAGGGATATAGGAGGGATATCACACTAGTAGGGTTTATAAGGCGGAGGTATGGACCTTGGGATGTGCCCCAAGGGGTACCCCAATTTTGTGAAGGAGGAAGAACGCAGTCAAAGTTGACCACCACACTCTAATGGTTGTAATTAAGTGATTATGCTTAATAAAAATAAAAATATTTCAAGTTTAAGAGATTGGACATAGCTATCATGTAGATAGTGAACCAATAAATCTATGTGTTATTTCTTCTATCCCTTAACTTTTTCTATTTTCAAAAGTCTTTGTTGGTTATTATCTTGATACTTGAGACTATAAGTTGATTTTTTTTTTTAACTATAATAAAGGTGAAAGGGAGTAATAGTTTGTAGATGTTGGAGTTTAGAAGATATTGGGTTCTATGTTATGTCAGTTATTATCTTGTTTGATTGGCGAGCACATAATTTAATAGAAGTTCTATAATCCTTCATAAAAAGTGGATGGATGTCTTCTATTATGATGTTAGATCAAAACTACTTTTACGATGCAAGGATTAAAGTACTCTCATTAATAATATTTTGCTTATAAAAATAGAAAAGTCTTTATAAGGATTTTAAATCTAATGTTACTCTTGGAAATAGTTTTAAAAGCTAGTGATTAGAAAATATTGTATTTTAACATAAACACAATTCGATCAATTTTCTTGTATTTTTCAATGCGTTTAAATTGTAGCTATGGTTGCAATAGAAATTGCCTTAATTCTTGAAAGGTTGAAAAAAGAAATTGGATTGAGTGGAATATTTATTAGTTGTTAATGCCTTCGAAATTTTACACTATGATTCCTTGGAAGCTCTTAAATAGATGAGGCAATATTTTATGTTTTTGTCTACCTATGCATTTTGCTGTTCCTTATATATATATATATTGAAGCTAATAGTTTTGTGTATTAGTTATCATCCTTTGGTCTTTCTAGTAGAACCTACACTTGGTGGATTTTGCAACCTAAGTTTATTTTAGTGGACTTTATTAAGGAAATAAATGATTTTTTTTCTTTAGATTTTGTTAATTTTATTTTCCATGGGTTTTGGTTTGGCTCCATGTTTGTTTTTCTTTTTTATTTAATAATATTTGTTTGTGGTTTGTTAGTATAGATAAGTAGTGTCAGTATAGTTCGGATAATCGGTCTTTTCTTTATGTTGTTTATTTCTTTGTAGATTTAATTTATACAAATAAAAAATTGAACAATTAATATTTTTTACTATGTGTAAAGTTATACGGAAGAGGCTAGATCCTTATAACAATGGTCAACTACAGTTTAAATTTCCATTAAGAGAAGGATACATATTTAGTAACTATGGTGTGTCAAATAGGAATACCTTAAATAAAGCAAACAAGTAGGATACATATTTAATAATGA
>JBBPBP010009777.1:4823250-4843623 GCA_037974735.1 Cicer chorassanicum | reverse complement strand
AAAAACTATTTATATTGAACATATATAAATTAAATTCATTATATAATTTTACAATTTTGTGTGAATAATTTTCTGTTGCTGTACCAATATTAGTATCAAATATAATATTTTAAAATACTAATATGATATTTTAAAATACAACAAGTAAACTTAAGAATAATATTATTGAAAAATAATACAATATATATATACAATATTTGTTGTATAATAAAAAAAAAATTAATTCCATTATATGTGATATGGTATTGTATTAATATTTTATTTTGGGTTAAGTTTTGTTTTTACATAACATAAACTTATTTATATAAATAGTATTATATTAAATATTAATATATAAGAAAATTAGGGTATTTTGGCCTTTTATATTAGCCCAATGGGTTTGGACTTACCCACCCATGTGGTCATCTTCTACCCACAACATACACTAGCGAGAGCTGAATCCAACACCGATGGGTTTGACGAATTTCGTTCTCACAGTTGCCGGTGTTAGCGCCGTCGTGCTTCTTCTAAGAAGCGATGTTAGAAAATCAGCATCAACATTCAAACAAAACGTCAAACACATTCGTCACTGGCTCGAAGAAGAAACCGCTAATTCTGCCAAGTGAGTTTTACCCAAAATACCCCTTTTATATCTATCTTTTTGTTCGTTATAAAGTTTCCATTTTGGTTAATGGGTTCACTTCGTTTTTTGTTTTCGTCCTTGTTTCCGCTACTGGGTTTTTGTTGTTGTCCTTTTTTTTCTTTCAATTTTTGAAGTTTTTACAAGTGAATATATAGTTGAGTAAAGTTTTAATCCTGGAATTGCATATAAACCAGTCGGCATCGGCATAGTTTTAAATTTCTGTCTGCAACTGTAATTGTAGCAGCAATATTGCGGATTTTGAAGTTTCTGCATAGATATTGCAATATAAAGGTTCCAGCGACTGTAACTGCAATTTAAAACAATGCTAGACAGATGCTACGGACCGTTTGATGACGCTCCTCGAAACTATAAGTTAACTGTCAAACTTATACCAATTAGGTGATTGTCTGAGTTGTAAATACGAGGAGAGTTGTTAACTTATACTTCCAAAGAGTATCGTCGGTTGTTGCTAGTGTTTGGGGTGACTTTTAAACATTAGTCCGAAGTGGTTTACCTTAGAATTTGCCTATTTGAACATTAAGGATGCGTTTGATCAAGGATTTTGAAGGAAAGGGAATGGAAGATTAAAAAAATTCAATTTTGAATTGAGAGAGTTGTACATTGTTTATAAATAATCATAAACTAGAGTTAAGAAGTGGGAATTAGGATATTTTAAGTCTGTAATTGCATTTAAACAATTCATTAGAACATTAAGAATAAGTTTGATCGGATTTTCAATGAAAAAGGAAAAGGAGAAGAGTATATTTTTGTGTAAAGAGAATTGGTCATTGTCTATAATCATAGTAAATAAGAATTAGAAATTAGTACATTTTAAGTTTTTATGATAATTTAGTTTTATTAATTTCCTTTAGTTCACAAATGATTAAGTTAGACAATATTTAGTTCAAATGACTCTGTCCTCCAAAATCATTCAAGCACATGGTTAAGGGGATTGTGTTCCTGTAAGTAGAAACACATTTTCTTATTTATTTTCTTGATTGGAGGTTCATTTTGAGTTTGCTAATGTGCTGGCTCAATTAAAAATGATTGCTTTAGGCACATGAAAATTGTTTATGTGATATGGAAGGTGAATGCTCATCCGCCCCCCCTGATTTTGCCTCCTCACCCCCAAATACACTACCGGAAGCTAGGATCCAGTAGTGTACTGGAAGCTAGAATCCGGTAAAAAGCCAAAAAATTGGGTTGTTGGATGAGCATTCACCGTATGGAATTAGAGCTTGTTAGTAGTGTATGTAGATCGTAGGCACTAGAAATTTTGTATTGGTTAAAAGGTTTATGACTTTTATTTTATGCCTTCTCTTTGATTTGAAAGATTGACGAGAATATGAGGTATTTTTTATGTTTTAAATCTTAATAGTTTAGACATATTGAGTATGCAAGATGCCTTAATCTTGTGATTAATAAGCTTCTAGAGTTGTTTTGGGTGATATGCATAAGTTTTGGTTTGGTGTTGAAGTTCATATTTTCCTTTTTCTGGTATGATCCGCAGACTTGTTAAACGGATTTGATCGTTTAGACCAAATTATGAATTATTTTGAGTTCTTAACAATCAACAACTTAATGTGAATTGTGAAAACTCTTTTGGCAATCATAATGTTAGCTAGAGCAATGTTGTCAATTGCAGATTGCATAAAATAGCAGTTTGTTCTATTTTTGCTATGCTATAGCGATGCAATATGGCTTTTTGACAACACTCTGTACTAAATAACATATCAAGGAGCAATAGCGATTTGTTCAAATTTCATTATGCTATAGCGCTATACCGCCGCTATAAATGCTATTTGACAACATTGAGCTAGAGTTGTCAATGTTTTCAAACTATTAACTGATATAGATCTATCAATGAGTTGCGTATGTGTAGAAGAATCCTGTAAAACCTGCAACCTTCCTGCTTGATTCATTGATTGTTCTCTTTTGTGTGAATGTTTGTGCAATGCTTCAAAGTGAAATGAATTTTTGACATGTCTTATATTTAGAGAAGTTCTCAAGATTTGTGAGTAATTTTGTGTCAACTATTTATAAACGACGGTAGAATGGTTTTGTTAGGAATTAGATTTAAATCACGTTGAATTTTGGCTAGTTTAATGCCTACCTATTGAAATCATGATTTATTTTATTTATAGAGATAAAAGTGTTGAAGTAGTTACTTGAATGCATCATTTGATTATTAAGATTTTGAAGTTTATGCATTTCCTTGTTTCTTGTCTTCCACTCTACCCCCATAGTGTTGATGTAGATAATGTAATGTTTATTTTTTGAGTTTAATTTTGATACATTCTCGGTGAAAAAAGTTTTACACTTTCAACAAATTACAATCATTCATTTGTATGAAATTTGAAATAGTTATAATTAAAGTCAAATGTTTTTCATGGTCAAGTGGTTATGATTGATTGATAGTGTAAAAAATCTTAATGCCGAAGGTGTATATGAATTAAGTCTTTACTGATTAATAAGATTATTAGATATCATTCATAGGTTGTAATATGATGTATGATTTTGGCTATTTTTTTCAGGGAAATGAAGAAATCCATTCCAAAAGAACTAGAATCAAAGGTTCCTCCAAAAGACAAGGACTAGTGTTTCTGCTGGTAATAAGATGCATAGGATGCTTAGCATTGTACTTTTGTTTTTCTTTATGTTTCTCTCCCTGTGTATTTGAACACATGTTTTTTTATCTAAAATAAATTTTCCATTGATATATGTTCATATAAAGTAGTTTTTCTTTGGGTTTCTCTTGGTTTTTGAAAGACCCTTGTATTCATATACGTCTCTATGAATAAAAAAAAAAATTATTGTTATTCCACATTCTCAGTTTGTAGCAGAATTGTGTGATTTGTCTGCCGAAAATTGAGAAAGCATAGACACAAACACTGAACACGATACTGACACTGATACGTATATATAGGTACAAATTTGAGAATATGAAAGTGATTAAATGTAACCACATGTGTCAATGTTAGTGTCGAACAATGATGCGTGTCAGACACCAAACATAACTAAAATCTAAAGTTATTGAAAAATAAAATCTGAAGTGTCGATGCCACGTCCTGAGAATTATCTGGTTGTGTTACCTTTTGCAGAATAAAAATGTGAACTTGTGTCCAATTTTTGTGTCACTACTGGAAGGTGATATACTATTTGACCTAAAAGGCTTAGATCTTTTCATGAATATCCTTTTTCTCAAGGCTTCTGCTAAATTTATGGTTTACTTATATTTTCCTCTTCTCCTTTTGCTTTTGGGGTATGTAGGTTGTCAGTGTGACAAAGATTGAACCTATGTTTTGACACACATTACAATAGTGATTCTTGTGTCTCTAGGCAAATTTACCGTGATTTTTAAGAAGCGAGAAATTAGAGAGGTGGGGCGAGAAATTAGAGAGGTGGGCAAACTCCCGACATCAACGTGCTGCTCAAACCAATCCAATTCACTAAATAGTGGATTGGTTTGGTTTTGCAAGTTCGTTTGGGTTTGAAATCTTTGTAACCATTGAGTTTGAACTGTTTGTTGGTTTTGATTTTTTTATTCAATCTTGAGAAACCAAATAAAAAGTACAACCACATCGTAGAAATGGATTCAGTATGGATTATTGAGTGCTAACTGAATTGGAGTCATCACTTTTGGTGACCCTGATTCATTCATATATGAATTGTTTATAGCTTCATCTTTTGCTATGATTGTTTCATTTTCACTAGCTGAAATTTGTTCATCTTATCCAAGTTCTTCTGGTTTTTGCACTATTTTGAAGTTTTAGTAATTTAATCACAACTTTTTTTTTTCTTTCTATTTTTGGAACTGGATTAAACCAGTTTTTTAAAATTAGGCAAAACCAGCTCTTAAACTGGTTGAATTAGTTCTTGAACTGGTTTTTTATTTAGGCAAATTATTGATGGTTAAGAGATTTATTAGTAAACAGGATTCAAAAATCAGTAATTGGTGATTTGTGATAAAGTTAATAATTAAATATTCACCAAACACCAAAGTTATCAAGATAATTGGTCTTTCAAAATGTTAGAATGTCTTTACTCAACAATTTCATCCAATGAAATATGGGATTCTATGGACTATCCAAACATGGATTTATTACGGACATAAATCCAGGAAATCATAGCATGACAGATTGAATGATTGCATCAAATTCAAATCCTCGAAACATCCACTTACATTTTATGACCTTAGCAACCATCTCCAAAAAGGGGCAACTGATATATCTAACAGATTGCAAGATCTAGAAACAACTACAAAATAAGATTTGTTTTCAAATATTCTCAAGCCAATCTTAACAATAATTCTAATTAGTAATTAACATTTTTCATTTTTTTTCCACGTCTTAGTGTAATGTTTTGATTTTCTGTTTAGTTGTGATGTTGTTTTGATTTCTCTACTTGTTACGGTGTTCTTTTGCTTTAGATTGATAAATTAACTTCAATTTAATGTAAATTTAATCAATGACTATGGTGTCTTCAACGTCACAGTTCCGAAGGCATGGGTATTCAGACACCTCAGTTTTGTCTTATTTGTAGGCTTTGTCATTTTTGTAGGCATTTTGTTATTTTATATTATTAATCTAGATGTTGTGAATTTGTTCGCATATTCATCATTTTCTTCGTTCTCTCTTCCTTTGCTTTATTTTTAATGCTCTTTATGAAGAAGAATGGGGAAATGAATTTTGGATAAACTTATAAAAAAATTTGGTTTATTAAAAAGAGTTTTTGGATGAAAACTCAACCCCACTCGTATTTTCTCTTTTTGATCTGATTTCGGATTTTAGGTTGGTTAAAGAATAATTTTGAATTGATTTAGGGTTGAATAATTTATGGGTTTGAGATCAAGAATGTTCATGGAGATTCAAGGGTGAGTTTAACAACTTAAATAGGGATTTACTTTATATAAATTTGTTTTAATGTTTTTATTATTTATTTTAAATGAGTCAACTTGACAAAAGTACACGTAAAACATGTTCAATCTTTGTGACCAGAGCAGCTTCATTAAAAAAACAGCCAAATCAAATTTTCAAACAAAAAAAATGGACTAAGGAATTAAATTAAAAGTGATTTAAAATACAAAGTATAATTATTTATTTATATTTTATATAAATTCAAAACTTATAGTTGTTTAATCTAGCCATCGATATTCACTTAATTTTTTAAAAAGCTTATTATAGGTTCTTTTGAAATTATTTAATGAAGTATTAAATAGTTTAAAAAATTTATAAAAATTTGTAAAATTGATCTACATAGTAAGAACTTTTGATTAAACGGTTGGATTAATGAAATTTATCGTTTATATTAAGTTATTAAACAAAAGTATTCAATCATAAAGTTACTTATGAAATCAATATATCTTCGTATTTGATAAATATAATATTATTCATATAATTAAATGTAAAAAAATCTTTGACAGACTTACAAAAATAAGTTTCTCATAATAATCATGATAAATAACTAACACACAATTATTACATGGGCAAAATTAATTATAAGGTTATGTTAAGAGACCTAAGCTTCAGGTCATGATATTTAATGTGTTGAGACAAAGACAATTTTTTTAAAAAATTTGAATTAAGGAGAATGATTCAATACACAAAAGTAGTAAAGAAAAATTATTATTTAATGATGATGTGTATAGAATATATTGGTTGAATAACATCTATACAAATCTATTTTTGAAGATGTATTTTATCAAAATTAAAATTTTATTTACTATTTAAATTAATAATTTAAATGTTATGAGTTTATTCAAATATTATTATTTTTCTTAATTATTATCCTCGATGATGTAATTTCTAACTATTTGAAAAGATGCATATCATTTCTAATAAAAATAAAAAAAATAAAAATCCACCTAGTCTCCGGACTTAACAAATCAAATCCTTCTAAGGTTGCCAGTGAAAGATCATACACGTTTCAAATTCGTTTGCAAGTCATGGTTTTCTCTTATCTCTAATCTTCACTTTGCAAAATCACATTTTGATTTTCCCGCTGCACCCACTCATAGAATTCTTTTCATATCAACTTCACTTCTTGAAACTAAATCTATAGATTTATAAGCGTCGTTGAAAGATAATTCTTCATCCATTTCATTGAATCATAATTTTAATCTTTCTGAATCTAATTTTGATGTTGAAATTAAAGATTCATTTAGAGGGTTTATATTTTTGCACTCTCCTTCAAGCAACTACATATGGAATCCATCCATTAGAGTTCATAAACAAATACCTCTGTCTCCTTTGGAATTCAGTTTAGATCTCAAATGTTATTGCTATCTTTATGGTTTTGGGTATGACAATTCAAAAGATGACTACTTGGTGGTTTCAATGTCCTATGATCCACTGGCAAATATTATTTCATCACGCTTGGAGTTTTTCTCATTGAAAGCTAATAACTGGAAATAAATTGAGGGTGATTTTCCTTATATGAATGCTTATCATGACCCTAGAATAGGGTTGTTCTTCAATAAGACGATTCACCGGTTCGCTTGGTTCACTTGTCCTGAAGATTTAATAATGGATGTTACCGTTGTCTTTGATTTAGTGGAAAGGAAACTTTTAGAGATGCCTATGTCAGATGGTTTTATGCATAAAGCTAAAGATTGTGATTTTTGAGTATTTGGAGGATTTCTGAGTGTATGAGCTAAGAAGTATGATTCAATCGAAATATGGGTGATGAAAGAATACAAAGTGCATTTATCTTGGGTTAAGACTCTTGTTCTTTCTATTGATGATGGCGCTCCAATCAGTATTTTTCATTGAAATATTGTACAAAAAGTGGTTATATTATTGGAACATATGATAGTACTCATTTGATGAAGTGTAATGACAAAGGACAAATGTTCGAGCATTTTTTCTATGACCATCCATATGGGTCCCAAGTGGCCATGTATACGGAGTCACTGCTTTCA
This sequence comes from Cicer chorassanicum, assembly GCA_037974735.1. Lineage (NCBI taxonomy): Eukaryota > Viridiplantae > Streptophyta > Magnoliopsida > Fabales > Fabaceae > Cicer > Cicer chorassanicum. The sequence goes on along the minus strand of JBBPBP010009777.1, from coordinate 4,836,082 downwards.
CTCTCGGGTGATAACGAGCAAATTCAAGGGGATGACTCGAACAAGAAGAATGAGAATGTGAAATATTTTCATTCACAATGTTATTGATATTTATCTTGTATTATGAGCTCTTTATGGCTACATTTGTAGAGTAATATGTCTTTGACTGCATTTTTTATATGAGCCTGTATGCCATATGAGCTGATGAAATATGACCTGATTTGTTTTTTTATCAACTATTTTTAATATCTTTACTAGAAACGTAATGTTGGCAGCATTGTTTGTATTATTCACTGTTATTTATGCATATATGCAATTAATTAATTGGATTGAGTTTTAATGTATGTTGTGGTCACTGCTTGAAATTCTTTTATTTTGTAATTAATCTTATGAGTTTATGCTTGTTGATCAAGATTAAAATGAATATTACACGACTTTAACTCAAAGCACTTCAATTGAAATTTGATTGTGACCACATGTATTTGAAGGAAAAAGAATGCTATTTTATTTGATTTGAATAGACTCTAATAACTTAAGTTGTTGCCCTTTCTCTGTTTCAAACCAAAAAAAAAAAAATGATTTAATTTCAAATTAATGAGCTACACGTGAATTTATAAAACTTTAGATCATAACAGACATCAAAATTAAATCACTCTATGATCCTAAATAGTGCTACAAATTACAACTTAAAGTCTAGACACTTTATGCAATGAATAAAACAAATATTTATTGCGGGATAAAAGTAATTATCAACACAAACAAAGTCCATCACATGTCATTTTCTCTACTTAAGTTTGCAGAATTGTATCAGTAAGAAATACAATTAGAGGAAGCGTTGTTTCAAACTAGAATAAAACTTATAGCTATGTATAGAAATTGTGATTTGCACAATGAAAACATGACAAAAAAGTAGTTCGATGATAGATTGAATGAAGGAACATAGTACAGAAGGGCTCATTCTTTCATTGTGAACTTTATGTTGAAAAGATATGCAAGCAGTCATCTAAAATTAATTTCCACTCCAGCTGTTTTTAAGCATACATTCTATTTGGTCTCCATCTATCGACTTTGGCTTTCACTTGATGTTAGCTATGTTATAAGAATGAAAGATGTTGAACTAAATTTTATTAGATCATGCATGTGTGAATTGTTATTGTATCATGCTAGTGGAGGTGAATAATTTTCCAAATATTATCCAATTATTGTGTCCCTATATTTTTAATTAAAACGATTTTGTAGAACCTCTTCTATTGTTCTTGATAAACAGGCCAAGGACTTTTATGGTGACATAACATAATTGATAATATTAGTGGAGGTTGATCCCAATGTTGTCCACATCTCAATCACCTTAAGGGACATAATTGTGTTATGTGCAGTCAATTTTTATTGGCATGGTATCTGTTTTTCAAATTTTCATTGCAATATGAAACAATAATTTTTTATTTAGCAGCTATTCTAAAATGAAAAGAATTTGCAGAAATTTAGGTACTTCAAAACATCAATTCCAGAGGTGGAACATATTCGATGAATAGATAGATTAAAACAAAACTAAATCAATGAACTCGTATTATTAGCATGCTGTCAGAGTATTGATGTCAAAATTTAACGATATTTAGAAGAAAAAGTAAAACAGCTTAAGTAACATGTAGAAAGTAACATCCATACCGGTTAAGAAATAAGTTACTGATTCAAAAAACATTAAACTACACTCAACAAAATTTAGAACTCGTACTTAAGAATGGCCTGATTCAACTAAACAATTGCCTGCGACTTGTTTAGGATCACGCCTTCATATTTAACTTGGAACCACTTCATGGCATCGTCCTTTGTGATACGATGTTGGATTCCAACACGTGCCTTGCATCTGCGACGACATCCAACACGAAACCCAGGACGCTCCAAGACAACATAGAAATCCATACCATAGATACCAGTGGAAGGGTCGTACCTAAAGAGCAATTTTAAAAATCAGTATGGTAAAAAAGTCATTATTTGAATTATAAGAGAACTACAACAAACATAAAAGATACACAGGAAAAGGAATTGATACACAAAGACAACCATTGATTGAATTCCTTACTTTTTGCAAACTTAAGGTCTAATAAGATGAACTACATAATCCAACAGTGTTAGAGCTAGTTCAGATAAATTTGTTCATAAATAATTAAATGAAAAATGGAAGAAATAAGATTGAAATAATAACCATAGACATTCTAACTAACAACTTCTAACTTAAGTTGAAATTATCTGCTCCTCAATTAAAAAAAAAACAAATATGAGCCTTATTTTCTTAGAAGCTATCAACTTCTTGAAAACCTATAAACTTCTAATAATTCTTCCATGAGTAAGAAACTAAACGCTTATTTCAATTAAAAAAATCCTATGAACTAGAAGTTATTCAATAATGGATCTTTTAAATAAGTATTATGAAACGCTTTCTTTACAGGCTGCGTAATAATCAATTCCTCCTGAATGCACAATCACTTGAAAGTTTTCGTCAGAAAACCTAAACAAATTAGTATCGGTACTTTTGTGGAACAAAGCATGGTTTAAAGTTTCAAATTAAAACATGTGATGCTGCAACATCTCAGTTGCAGCCGCCACCACAAACTGATGTGACTCGATCAGATTGCAAATTAGTACACACTGATTAGTAGCTAAAAGGAAGAGCCAGCTATGAAATTTTCATCATAATAATATTAGAATATACAAACTCCACATATCATCAAATATCGAAAGCAAAAATGTCGAACAAATAAGGCTTCTTCAACATAAAATATAACTGTTTTTCATCTTACTTGATTCCCAAATCAATATGCTCCTGAATACCAAAGCCAAAACATCCGGTATCACTGAAGTTTCTCCTCAACAACTCGTACTCCTTGACCTTCAAACCGCTCTCCAAAAGCTGCATTGCCTTGTCACCTCTAACAGTGACATAGCAAGCAATCTTTCCATTCCTTCTGATACCAAAGGAACGGACGGTGTACCTAGCTGTTAACAAGCACGAGATTAAAAGAAGAACCAATCAGGGCACAACCTTAACCCAAATTTCCAATATACATAAATGATTCATCATATGAATATTTCTCTAATTGTAACAGCTTAGAGCACAAACTAAAACAAAATACATGCTTAGCATAAAGGAAATTGAATGAGTAATGCAAAAATAATAAATTGATATGTAAGTGGACTACGGATTTTTAAGCCATAGAACTTACATTACCACCAGCAGACCTAACAATGGCAGACAGAGTTTCTGCAGGAGTTTGAACATTAGCATGGGGACAAGCTTTTGCTCGGAAAACTGCACTTCTTAAATCCGATTTGTACTTCAACAAATAATCCTCATCATTCAGTATGTGAGGCAATTCATCTGCATATTCATTTTTAAGATTGTGTAAGCTCTCTTGAATAATAAATCAATATAGACAAGACAGCTTGATCCATCTTACCAACAAATCTGCCTTGACGAAAACTTTCTTTTAACCAACTTGATAGACCTCTGTTATATTCCCTACCATATATGTAATAAACCAAACCTTGAAAAGAAAGAATGTTACATTTAAAAGGCAGAGATCAGATTTCTAAATAAAAATTATAAGTTAAAAAAAATGTTACTCATCAATATACTAAAGAATTTATAAAATATGGGTAACTAAACAGACCTTTGCAAGCTGTGTTTTCTTAGCATCATCAGTGATATTCATCAACATGATTCTAAAGCATTGTTTAGTTGATGGCAGTTCTGAGTTGGTAGGAGCTTCTAAATGCAAAAGGTCTCCAATACATTTTTCAGACTTTTTTGTAATCAAACAATCACCGTGAGGGGCTTCCACAAAACAAGGATTGACCCTATCATCAGCCTCTTGGATAAGACCCCAGCTAGAATCTGATCGGCAGTCAACTAATTGGCTTCCCGTCACCCTCTTTGACTTCAATGAGGATAAAGAGGCTTCCCAGGCCCTCTTCGCAACTTTTGTAGATTGAGAACAATTCACTACATTAGCATAATTTACATCCTGTGAACAATCTGCACCATTTGCCTGTCTATCATCATTTGCTCTGGCCGAAGGAGCAGGGTCGTTGCAGTTGCAGCAGTTCTTTTATTTCTATGCCATATGGTCTTAGGATGAAAAAGGAGAGTATCTGGAGAGATTAATCAGGACTATTATTGAGATTTGAGACAATGTCAACCCACTTGTACAACCAACAGTACATCCAATGATGCCTAATGTAAATACATGCTATAATTTGATACACGATCACAAAGACTCAAAGAATCTTGGGGGCTTGGAGTAAGAAGTGGAACCTCAATGTTCCGGTTTGAGAATGCAACATTGCATACAGACAATGGAGGCTTGGAGTAAGAAGTGGAACCTCAATTTCAGATAAACATAAAATATACAAATAAACACAAAAGGATACTTATAATAAAAATCATACAAATAAACATAAAAAGATACTTATAATAAAGGCATTCTATATATACGAGAGCTACATGAATAACAACAGTGCTGAACTTCAGTAATCACTATACAGACATATGAAAAAATGAAGCAACAAAAAGAGAGAGAAATATTGATAGTTCCATACTACCAATTATAGAATAATCAAATGCATCAGAAATATAACAAGTCATTCAATGCTCAACTTTAACATCAACACAAAAGTCATTCAATTCTCAACTTTAACCCTTACATAGATCATAGATGCAATAAAGCCAAGATTTGTGTTGATGAAAAACTACAAAAAACAAACTATGGGAACAAAAATAGTTCCTTCATTTATTGTTTGACTGGTTACATTTTTTAAAATAATTGGACCAAATAAGTAACACTTACAGTAGCGAAACCAGACCGGCTCTCTCCGAAAGTTTCGACCTCATCAGGGAAATTCTGATCCTACTCCTCCAAAACATGCTCACGCAAATTCTTCCCCAAACAGAAAATGCTAAGTTGGACAAAAAGCAAATTCTTAAAATTATGTGAAGACCACAGAATGAAAACAAAAATCATACACCAAACTAATAAAAATCAAGAAACTGAAACAACCTTTAAAGCATCAAATAATTATACGATAACCTAAAAAAGGATATTATTAATTAAAATTTGAAAAGGTTATTTAATAAATTGAAACAAAATCAATTAGGCTTTATAATTTGGGGATTTTGTCTATGTTAGGGTTTTACAAAACCGAACGTAACGATGTGGGACTAGCATTGTTATGTTATGTTACGTGGGTCTGGGCCTAACATTAAATTACCACATTATATATAAAAATATAATCGTCAAAAATAATACTAAAATTTACCCAAAACAATTTAATGAAATTTAAATTAAAATAAATAAAAAATATTGAAATAAACAAACTCATTTAAATTAGCAAGCTTTTGAGAAAAAAATAACATTAAAAGGTTTTTTTTTAAATACAAATGTTAAATTATACATTGAATATTATCAAAGTATAATATACAATTAGTATATTTTTTTTCCTTATTAATACTCGAGTACATATTCTATTTCTTCGATACAAAAGAATTTATTTTATTTTGGTACAACAGAAGAAAGTATTCATCTATATAAATTGTTCATGAAAACAAAGACACTCACTAGACTTATAGGTTGAACGAATAATATATCATACCAAAAATTATTTTTTGTTTTCGACATTATTTTGTATTTTTATCATAAAAAATAATTACTTTAAATTTATTCATTATAAACACTCTCCAAGACATATACAATCAAAATAACTTTGAAAGAAACACATGACATAACACCTTTAATTAAGTATTAGATATTCAAAGCTTAAGTGGTAGTGAGACACAAAATATAAGATATACGAAATAGTTGTACATTCAATTGGTAAAAAAAAGAAGCAAAAATAATAATAGTTCAAAAAACAAACTTTTCCATTTCATTTGTTCTTTTTTTATAAAGTTAACTTACATATATTGAAATTTTTTTTGGTTAAATTGATACATCATAAATATCACCTTTAAATTTAAAAAAAAAAAACTCAAATTAAAAAGAATTTTTTTTCCAATTACACCCGTGCAACTTGCGACTTATATTTTAATTTTGTTACAAAGCTGAAATGTCTTCAAGTGTCATAAGTGTGGATATAAATATTTTTAGTCCCACATTGTTAACATAGCATGAAACAAAAGTGTTTATATAATGAGTTCCAAGAGGAATCGCTTTCAATAGAATTGAACTAGTGTGGCTAATAATAATAATAATAATAATAATAATCTATTTTAACAAATTTCAAATTATAAACCCTATTTGATTTATTTCTTAATAATTTCAAATTTTAACTAATAATAATAATAATAATAATCAATTTTAACAAATTTTGAGAAGGATTATTGCAGCATGAAGGAATGATTTTGAATTGATTTAGGGTTGAATAATTTACGGGGGATATTGAAGGCTGAGTTTAAGAACTTAAATCATTTAAGTTGTATAAATCTATTTTAATGTTTTTATTATTTATTTTAAATGAGTCAGTTTGACAAAAGTACAAGAGGATATAAATATTTTCTGAGTGTTCTTTTCTTATAGTGTGAGAGTTATTATTATTATCAGCTTTGTTAGAAGCAACTACTCAAGTTTCAATATCTTGTATCCAACCCGATAGTGGTTTAGTTACTTCTTCAATCTGTGGTTGTCAGGTTGTTAGGAGAAGACTTGGCTTGTAGGGTCAAGGTGGTTAGTTCCTCAAAAGTCTGGGGTTGTCAGTCTGTTTGAGAAGACTGACATGGAGGGTCAGGTGTTTTGTAATTCAAGGTATTTGAATTAGTGGAATAAAGCTTTCTGAATGAGGGGACTGGATGTAGCCAAGTTATGGGTGAACCAGGATAAATCTAAGTGTCAAATTATTTATGCTTTCATTGCTTTCTATCTCTGAATCCGATTGCTTCTACGCCAAGTAAGTCACTAAAACCAAACTAATTTTTTTATTTATTTATAAATTATCAAAAAGTTATCAAATTCGGCAAACACAATTCAACCCTCTTCTCGTGTTTGCACCTTCAAAGAGACATGGACTTCCGGTCATGATATTTAATGTGTAGAGACAGGGACTTTTTGAATTAAGGAGAATGATTCAATACACAAAAGTTGTAAAGAAAAATTATTATTTAATGATGATGTGTAATGAATATATTGATTGAATGACATTTATACAATGTTGAGACAAAATCTCTCAATTGATTTTAATGATAACAAAATTACTTAAGAGATTATGATTGTGGTTAATACTAATCTGTGTTTTTGAGTGAATTATTATAACAAAACAGGTTAATCATCATTTAGAACAAAAGGAAGAAAAATCTGGATTAATTCATTAAGGTTTCAAGCTGGAGGATGGCCAGAACCTTGAGAGGATGGGTCTTCAAGTTGAGATTTTCCATCCTCGCGGGAATAGCGTTTTTAATCCATCAACAGAGATCAAATCAGCATGAATAAGCAATAATATGAAGCATTTGATCAAAAGAAATCACAAGGCTAGCTATACAAGGTCCAAGGATAGCTTGTAGCTTTGGGATTCAAGAAGTGACATGTTTGCAAGTCTCCATGCCATGTGAAAAGGCTAAGGGCAGCCCTATATTTCACTCTTGAGTGATTGGAAAAATAAAGCAAAGTCAAGATATTGAAAGGCAACTGCAAACAAGCTCAAAATAGAAGTCACAAGTCTTGAAGAATGAAAAAATCAAAAGGCTATACAAGACTAAGACAAAAGGCTACGCAGAGGATGGACTGCATAGGTCCAAGGATGGCTGGATGGCAATGTTGTAATTAGCACAAAGACCATTGGGCAAATCTCTGCATCCTCCTCAACGGTCATGATGTTTTTAACTCATGAAAGAGCTATCAAGGACTCTATAAAAAGGGCAGGAAGCTCTTCATTACAACACACACCAATATTGCAGAAAAAAGATCAAGAATCATATCATTCATCTTAAGCAATATTCATCCTCTCTTCACACTTTCTCTATTCATACATTAGATCTTTTGAAAAATCTTTTAGAAAGTGTTTTAGTTGAGAGAAATCAAATCATACTCATATTACTCTGTAAATTTTCAAGTTAGTTGAACTTGAAAACATTTGAAAGTTGATTGTAAGCTTGGTGAAGCTTGAGAATACACAAGGTGTAATCATCCTCTGCAAGAGGTTGATCTGTTGATCTTTAGTGAAAATCTCACAAGGTTGTGAGGACTGGACGTAGCCATCATTGGGTGAACCAGGATAAAATTTGTGTGTCTATCTCTTTACAATTCCTTGCACTTATTCTGAGTTTTCTTGAAAAGTTTAAAAAACCATTTTTCAGTTCGCATCCTCACTGAGAGGACAGAAACTCATACACTTTGAAAATAATTTTTAAACCTCAAAATCCCTATTCAACCCCCCTTCTAGTGATTTTAGCTTCATCATACAAATCTATTCTTCAAGATGTATATTATCAAAATTAAAATTTTATTTACTATTTATGTTAATAATTTAAATATAGTGAGTTTATTCGTATATTATTATTTTTATTATTATTATTATTAGGCTAAATTGAATCAGTAGTCCCTTAACTTAATTTCAGTTAACGTTTTAGTCCTTAATTTTTTTTTCACGATTTGGTCCTTTATTTTAATTTTATGTGACAATTTGATCTTTTATGTTTTAAAATGTCAACAATGTTATCCTTTTTTTGTGCAAAAATTCATCATAAATTTCAAACAAAACCCATAAAATTATTTATCATCCTCAATATAATGCAAATTTCATCAAATTCATAACTTAAATCTTTAAATAAACTCATATTTTCATCTCTAACAACGTCAAATAAAGAATAAAGGACTAAATCAGGAAGAAAAAAAAGATAAAGGTGTTGAGACAAATCTCTCTCAAATGATTTTAATGATAACAAAATTACTTAAGAGATTATGATTGTGATTAATGACTATTCTGTGCTCTTGAGTGGATTTATAGTAGAAAACAGGTTATTCATCTTAAAGACTAAAAGGAAGAAAATCTGATTCAATACCACCATATTTGCAAACTGGAGGATTGGTTGAATCTGTGAGAGGATGATCTCTTAAAAGCATAATATTCATCCAGCAAAGTAACCGTGATTTTTAATCATGTTGAGAAGACAAGACACTAACCAAGGATGACCAAATAAAGCAGATTATCTAAAGAGGTCAGAAAGTTTATTTGGACTAGTACGAGGATAGGCAGTACTAGGTAGAGGACGGCCAGTACTAGGTAAAAGGTTGGACAAATTGTCACATCATTCTCCAAAAGTTGAATTCAACCTAGTATTACAACATTCATACGGTTGTAGCTCACACATAGTCAAAGAAATAGTCTTTCATGTCTTAGAGAAAGGAAAAGTGAAAAAGACTACAAATGACCAAGTACCTAGGAGGTTTGAACATCAAGGCTGAGGATGGACTGTAACTATTCAAGACAGGTGGATGACAGTTTTGTAATTTCAGCTCAAAGACCATTGTACTCTTTGATGAAACCTCCCAACGGTCATAAAGTTGTTTAACACATGGAAGAGCTGTACAAGGACTCTATAAAAGGCAGCAAGCTCTTCTTCATTAAAACACACAACAATATTGTAGAAAAAGATCAAGAATCTTAAGTTTATCATAAGCAATATTCATCATCTCTTTATACTTTCTACAATCATACACTAGATCTTTGAAATATCTTTTTATAAAGTGTTTAAGTAAAGAGAAAGAAAACATACTCATCACTCTGTAATTTTAAAGTAAGTTGTACTTGAAAATATTTGAAACTTGTAAGGAACAAGGTTGTAAGCTTGGTGAAGCTTAAGAATACACAAATGTAATCATCCTCTGCGAGAGGTTGATCTGATTGATTTTTAGTAAAATCTCACAAATGTGTGAGGACTGGACGTAGCCATCTTTGGGTGAACCAGTATAAAACTTTTTTTTTTTAAGTTTTCCAGAATTCAAGTTAAATTTAGTGGGTTAGAAAAAAAAATTAAAAGAAAAAAGAAAATGGTAAAATATATAGTTTGTATAAAACGTGGAGTAAGAGTATAAATGTAGGGTATCTACATAGTAAAATTTTCTATATGTTTTTTTTTTGTAAGTAACCAAACTTAATCATTAAAAAATTTATCTCTCATGTTAATGTGCAGCTAATTCTTCACAAATATGAAAATACCATAAATGGATCGAGGACAATAAATATTTGGCATGTTAGAAAGAAAAAATAAAAATGAATCTATGAACAAACTTATAATACTCAGATTAATAGTATTAAACGAAAAAATATTTACAAATATGATAAAATTAAAGTGTTCAAATTTCAAATAGTTACGTCAATTCATCCGATAAAATTTAGGACAATTAGTTTTTCAGAAATTGAGGACGGCTTATTTTGGGCCATGAAATATCGATCAATCCCCGTTTCATTGATAAAATAATATATGTCAACTCATGGCATTAATAACGATGAAAACTAATTGAAAGGGAAAAAAAATTCAAAAGTCATTGCGATTGTTATAATTCTTCCACATATAGATGCATGCATGACTTGACTTGACTTGGTTTATTTTGGACCAGGGTATATCAATCAATTCTTCTTTCTTAGATAAAACAATGTATGCCTTAAAATAATGTACGCCCATTAATCACATTAAGAACCATGAATCCAAAAGAAAAAGAAAAAAAAAATCTACAAGTCATTTAAATTGTGAATAATTTTATACACTAAAGTTATTAGTAAACAATCGTTTTAGTTTAACACGCAAATGTCGATATTGTCAGAACGTATTAGATATGTTTAAATTTTGTATATTGCAATTATATGAGTTAATTATATTAACATATATCATCTCTTCTATAAAAAAAATTTGCGAACAATAATAATAAATTAGTTAACTAAAGATATATTTAAAGACTTGAATGAATAATAAAAGACATATTTAAATTTATTTTTATAATTTTACAAACATTTGAAATGATAGGCTTGTAAAAAAAACTGTTAAGCATGATAATGCCTCCAACACGAAGACATAGGAGCCTAATAGCCAAAATGGAAATACTTAATTAATTTTCTACTTCATCATGGTCCAAAAACTAACGTTTTCTAAATTGACTTGGAAGTGGATTTGTATTTTGATTTTTCATCTCAAAATATCTTCCACTTAAAGATATAAGATAAAATGTACGAATTGATTTACACAGATGATACACATAAGAATTGAAGTGATAAAGAATTTATTCATTGAACTTTTTTATAAGTTAAGAAAATCAAAACACTTATCTTTTTCTTAATTGATTAGAGAGAATGGTTTCGATCAATTTTTTTTTCTCGAAATTTTTTTTTATATATAAAAAAGTGGTTTTTAAATAAAAAAAAATTCTTCATTTTATTCATCGTCTTGGACTTGGAGTGACGTTATTTGATTTTTGATCTTATTGTGATGTTCATTTGATTCAAATTGACATATTAGCTTCGACATATTACAAATTCAATGAATTATTTTGATGTCTTGAATGTTATGTATTAAGATACATGGATATTCCAAGCACTTTAATTTTGTCCGATATATAGATATTTTTCCGTTTTATGTTATTAAGCGTGATTCTGTTAGTGTTTTTGCACTAATAAGTAAAATTAGGGGGTTGGATAAACAATCACCAATAATTACGTCTCTGTTCCAAATTTCAAGTCCACCTTTGAATTGGTTGTTGGTCCTGATAATAGAAATAATGGTTTCTATCATATATCTTAGTTAGTTAAATTGGTTACACTATTTATCTAATTATTTATATAAGTCTATGTAATGTTTGATGTAATTCAATTCTCTCATTTTATCAAAATATTCAATTTACCTTTTTTACATTTCTCTCTCATTAATGATTTAAATTAAGAATTGTAATATGATATCAGAGACTAATTATTCGACGATATTATTTCTCATTTTTTTTCTTGATAAAATTTTCCTCAAAGCTTCATTGAATCATTTCTACTTTTCTAATTTTTATTTGATTCTTGAAATTTCATATAAATTTTTTTAGATGAATTCTAGTTTATTTTTCCAACCACTCTTTCATTGATAGAAGACCTCTTTCGCATACAGGAAACGGCTTACAACTATGTATAATGGTGCAATAAATTCACTCTATAGATGCAATACTCAAAGTTCCTAGAAGTGCATATTTCTTAAGTGAGACCACAAAATAGACGTGCATGAATTATAATCATCAACAATACAACCTTCTTCAATATTTCCAACATTGAACAATTTGTAGCATTGAACTTTTTTTTTTTTTTTGAAAAAATAAACATTGTTTCAAAACTCTAACAAAAATTATATGTCGCCACCAACGGTTCCTCTTCTTTAATTGCAAGAAATGGTATGAACTTTTTTTTTCGGCATGTCTTTCATGACATTTTTAAAGCTCGAAGTGTAATAAAATATTTTTGCTTTCGTGATATTTTTAACTAATTACACTAATTAATTAGTTGTAATTCAATTCTATCATTTTATTAATAATATTCAATTTATATTTATCAATTTTTCTCTTATCAATTATTTAAATTAAGAATCGTAATAAGTTTTAAAAAATCACATATCACTAGAGGTTCATTTACTAACTAAAACATGCAAATATCATACTTATCATGTCAATTAATTCTAGAGACTTTTCCTTAGAATACATTTAATTTAGAACTAGAATATAACCCTATTCTTTCGGTATAAATTTATTAAAAAGTTTAAAGGTAATAATTATGGTGTATAAATGTATCAATCTGATTGAAAAAAAGGTTTCAAATTTTTAAATTTCATAGTTTAGAAGAATAGTGG
>JBBPBP010009777.1:4793540-4807213 GCA_037974735.1 Cicer chorassanicum | reverse complement strand
TTAAGGAGTAAAAATATGTCACATCTAATTTAATCCTTTTAAGAATATTTATATCATTTTAGTTTAGATTCAAAAGAAAGAAAAACACCAAATTATACAAAATGTCTTAACAACTAAAATATAAAATAATACCACATCTAATTGCACAAATTTATTAGTCAATTTTAGATTAATTTATTAAAATAATAATAATAATAATAATAAAGAGATAAAAAGAGTTTTAGAACTATTAAGTTATACCACTTGTGCTCTAACAACTCAAGGATTTAAAATATTTCAAATCTAATTAATTTTCTAATATAATATTTTATTGTATTTTTTATAAAATTTGATTATTCATTTATGAAAGAAATTAATTTTTAAAATCATAGAAAAGAAAACTTAATGGCCTGAAATCTCAAACAAATAGGTTAGTTTTTGTTTTTTTTTTTTTGTTTAGGGCCCAAATCATTTAACACAAAAAAAAGGGTTAAAAAAAATGTGACTTTGGAAACCCTAGACCAGACAAGGAAAAGGAGTGGGCGGCCAAGAGAGAAAACGGGAAAGAAACAAAATGCAGAAAAAGAAAGGGGAAACAAGAGAGAATGACGACGGAGGGGTACAGGGGTCGGTGATGGTTTAGAGAGAGGAAGTGTCGTTGAGACAGAGAGAGAAAAGAGGCTTCGGATTCGGCGAGTGATGAGGTGAATTCCTGCATGTTTCCGACACGGGCTTCACGGCCAAGACAGTGAACAAGAAGCTAAAGACTATAACAAATGCCGAGAACAGGAACAACATTAGACCTAGCCCACTGGATGAAGTCGTCAGGGAAGGAAGGGGAGTCATGAGCGTAAACGGAGTGGCCAAAAAGCATGATAGGCGTACCGGCGACGACGACATCCTAGGTTTGAGTTCTTAGTTTTATTTTTTCTTCATAACCTAAATTTGTTTATACTCTTACAGATCTGAACCTTTCAATTATATAACAATAGGTTTTTTACTTTTCTTCTTCATTACTCATCTTATATTAAAACATTACATTTATAACAATATAGCTATTATAATGTAAAGAGGAAACAAAAATATACCTCTTGTTGTTTGTTTGATTTTTTTGCTACTACTCTGCTACCTGCCTGTTTCTTGTTGTTTCTTTTTAGATGTTTTTGTTAGTATTCAAATTTCTCACCCAAAAAATCTTCCCCTTTCTGATTTTCGAAATCAAAATTTATAGGCTAAAGTGGTAAAACCTTTCATTCATCAGATAAAATTAAGCTCTGAACATTTTAGGGTTTTGTTGCAAATTTTACACAAAATCAGAACTTTGAGTGTACAATTGATACAAGTAATAGCCTTATTAGTCTTAAATTTTATTTAAAATGAATCAACTCATTGTTTGTGTTTTGTAACAGGTCTGAAATAGGATGCTTAACAAGACAAACCAAATAAAAGGATGTTTGGAGCAATAAAAGGATGTTTGGAGCAGTAAGGCACCAAATAAAGGAATGCTTGTAGCAGTGAAGAAACCATATAAAAGATACACCAAACAAAGGAATGCTTGTGGCAGTGGTGGAAACAGCAGCCAGCTTCACAACTTTTCTTCTTTTGTTTTAGTTTTTTTTTATTTTTGGCATTATTCAGTAACATTGTAAATTATGTACTCATATATATTTAAAATTCAAAAGAAAAAATGATTTTGATTTAAATGTAGGACAAAATTTAGATACTACATGTTATAATGAGGAAAATTATTATTTGAATATGTTTGAGTAATGTAATGAGTTGTTTTTCAAATAAATGAGTTTGAATTGTTGTTAGAAACTTTATTAAAATGGTTGGAGTTATTAAATTTAGTAAGAATTCAATTTTTACCTATTTGGGTGATAAAGTGAAATGTGAATTTATATGGTGTTAGCTAGTAATTGACCTTGGAAATTTATGTTTAAACTAACATTTTGAGTCATTGATAAGTCCTTGAGTCTCGAAAAGAAATTGAGACTGTTGCTATCAAATTAACAGTTGGGAGGACTCTGAAATATTTTGAGATCTTATATAAAAATTGAAGTAGCAATGTCAATTTACAAGGAACGAGGGTTTGAATTGTAAATGCACCCTTTTAAAATTCCTATTAAAACTTGAAGAAAATAACTCAAGATTGATCTTGGTTGTGAAAAGAGAAAACGGAGAACGTTCTTGGTTTTAACCAGAAAACATATAACGTTATTGGTTAGTTAAAACTAACAATTTAATTTATCTATTAACTAGATAATCAAACAGACTGAAAGTAAATAGATAAGGGAAGAGATACCACACAAGGATATATCCTAGTTCACCCAACTCGGGCTACGTCTAGTGCTCACAACTGTGAGATTTTCACTAAGTGCTAAAACGGAGAACAATCTTGGTTTTACACACCCTGTTTCAGATCAACCTTGATCTGTTACCAAAACAAATCCTTTCCACCCAGAAAGGAGTTCAATCAAATCACCTATCAATCTTTAAATAGGATTTTACAGTTCACCTTTCAATCATAAAAGGATTTCCTACAAGTTTACTCAAAACTATACTTCACACTATAGCCTTGAGTTTACAATGATATGATTTTAGAGTGTTTTGTCAGAATTTGAGAAGGCTCAACACTTGTTTGAGTTCTGACTCTTTGACAAAGAAATACATGAGAATGATTCTAGGAATCGAATGGGAAAAATCAGAACTAATTCAATGTATGTGAGTGAGAGAAATTCAAGTATGATTGAAATGAGTAATGAATTGCTTAGTACTTGAAGCTCTTTTTTTCCTTTGAGCTTGGCCTTCCTTATATAGGCTTTAGGAAGGTTGATGACAACCAAAAGAGCCGTTGGAAATTGCTCTGGTGTAATATGTTAGATTTTGACCAAAGACTAGACTTTATTAGTTAAAAAATGTTCATGTCTTTGAACATTATGCATTCTATTTATGTGATGGGAATGGCTGGTTTGAAGCTTCTCATTCTTGGACAACTTTGATTATGTTTAATGATCCTTTGATTCTCAGATATATGATTGATGCATTAAGTTCAAGACAGTGTTTTGATTCGCGCAAAACAGACAGAAGAATGATGTCAATCTGTTGGAGAATGATTGTTGAACATTTTGGAGGCTGTTTAATCATTCTAGAGACTGATGATCATTTTGGAGACTGATTTGATCATTCTGGAGATTGATGGTCATTCTGGAGACTGATCTGATCATTCTTCGATTTTCCTTGAATGTTGATCTGTGGACAGTATTCCATGGACCTTTCATTATATGTGCATGTATCCCAGATATGTAGCTGAAGCATATGTTTCAAGCACATTCTTCGTTCGTGACAGTCAAGTTGGAGAATGATCAGTCTTGTTTTAACTTTGCTTCATTCATCGTAATCTATAATTTTTATACTTGTATTTTGAATTGATTCTTTGTTGAGATGAATCCTTTATATTTCTTGGATAGTACAGATCACATGATTGTGAAATACAGAAACAATGATTGCGAAATTGAAGAGAAATTTCTTCGTCAACACAGGAGATCATTTGTTCTTGAAATTTTAGAACTGTGGAGAACGTTCTCCGTTTTCCAGACTTTTATCAAGAACGTTCTCCGTTCTATTTGTTCATTTTTGCTTTCTCTTTAATGTGATTTTGCTTGTAATGCTTGGTACCTATCTTTGATTAACACACTCAAACACACATGTTAAATACCAAAACACTTAGAATCATAATTATAAGTCTTAAATAACTTTTGATTAGTTATCATCAAAACATTAATTTGGGATTTTGTCTCAACAAAAATTTGAAGGAAAGGAAAAGGAAACAAAGCGTCCATGTCAATTTTTTATGAAAGTTTGAAAAACAAAAACAAACTGGTGTAGCTAAATTTATTTCAAAAAGAATTCGAGTGGTAGAAATTTGGTACGATTGGTTGTCGTCGAATTGTCTTTGTTTTAAAGTGTCAGGGGATTACTTGACTAAGTTAAGCATTATTGAAATTGAATGTTTAGTTCGAGTAAATTTAGACGTGTTTTAGATGATGTTCTGATACTACAAAGAGGTAAGAGCTCCTTTCAAATTTTAATTTTTACATATAAGAGTTTAATATGTGTTGTTGTGGTATTTGAAATTGTGTGATTGATGTGTTGTTTTGCATTCACAACTTTTAAAAATGTGTGTTTATACTTTTGTAATGAATCTTTTATGATAAATGCTTCGAGCATGCTTTGTGCGTTATATTGGTGAAAAATGTTAATGTTTGAATGAGTTTTAAAATAAGAGTCTTTTAATAATTGCATTTACACAATAATTGTCGAGTAAAGAGTCAGAGTATGCTCATGCATTCATAGTTGCATGTGGTTCTCATAACGTTGGGTCCACAGTCATATCCTTGTGGTGGGTTTCAAATTTGGATTAGGTGGGATTCGCAAATAATTGGGTTCACGTGGACAATGAGTCCACACCCCTGTGCGGAGGGTGTAATATTCTATAATTATTTACACTAACATATAGGTATTACATTAGGGTGTGTTGCCACACGAATCATGTTTGATACCATGATAGACTTATATGCATGTTTTATTTAGTGTTGTTACTATTTCATAATGGTTAAATATCATGTGTTAGTGTTGGTTGGCGACTCTATACTTTTGGGGAATTTGGGTGATGCATGTGCACCTAGAGATCACGTGAACGACAACGTCATAGGATTTCTCTGACAAGGATCAGCCAAAATGCTTGGGGTTTCAACCCGACCACAAGTAGAGCCACCTATGTAGGGACAATTGTGATGACAAGACTAAGGTCGGGGAGGCTATTCACGTAGGTATTACTCGCAAGAAGGTAGATTTTCTTGTGCCCTCAGACTTGGTCATGAGAGCTTTCAAGGAATGATGTATAGATGAGTTTGGAGTTGGACTAGATGTTGGGACTGGAGCACGTTGAATGTCGATGATGATGATGGTGTAGTTGAAGCCATGGTATGCGTGGTGACCCTATCTATAGGACCAAAGTGGGAAGCCCTGCTTTTGGATATGAGGCTATTTCAGGAGGTGAGCTGAGGAATGAGGATGTTGTAGGACCGTCAGTTCTTGCGGGAGTCAGGGATTTGTGGCAAGACCTTCAATACCATGACTAGAGTATCTCCTTGTAGATTATGAGCTTCCATTTTTGTTGGACGATCTTCTACCCTGTATTTTCGAAGTTGCAAGTTTTTTTTGAGATTCCGGCGTCGTCGAAGCCACTTATCTCATGGGTGGACTTGACTTCTAATAAGCAGATTTATCCCTCCATGGTTGGGGAAAAGGATGAGGTGACAACCCAAAGGAGTGCCTCTTGATCTGGTACTAGTTATGTCTTTGGGATGGGGTTATTATTTCTTAGTTATAATCTGATTAGGACATGTTATATAGAGTCATTCTGCCACTTTTTGAACTTTATGTATTTATCTTACTTACTATCAGATCATTGTATCTAGTATGAATGTTTTGCTAATATGAGTTGGTTGGATCCATGTATCTATTTTTGTGGCATTCATTGTAGGATTTATTTCTTGGAGCAACACTTTTGTGTATGCGTCTGCCAAGAATACCAAAGAGTATGAGCGGTCACTAGTACGATCTCATAGGCCTATTGTATTTTTGTTTGTAAATTGTAGGGATGTTTATGTTCATACTACTTTTGCTGTTAGGCACCTATGTTATATATGTTATTACCATTACATGTTTAATTTTGTGGTTGAGTTTATTTTAAAAAGACAACATTTACAAGTGTTTCTAAAAGGGTTTTATTTTTTATTCTTTGGAAAACCTTTTTGAAAATGTGTTTTGACTGTTAAATATTGAGGCGTTACAGTCTAGCAGTGCAACACAACATCATTCTCACGATCTAAATATTGACAAGTATCAAAATGCGGAATATCAATCTCACAGTGCGAAGACGTGTTTGGTCTCGCAGTGCAAAATGTACATCATGTAATGCAAGAAAGTGGAATTTTGTAATATGAAACTCGCATTGCTAAGTAGTGTTTTTCACACCAATATTTAAAGTTTTCATCATTTTTTTCCTCTCCAACCCTACACGATATTTTGGATGACCAACCTCAACCTTCTCCATTGATGTACCAAGATTCATAACCTTGAGCTAGAAATAAACCATTATTTGATCATTTGTATGGAAACCCTTTTCATAAGCAATTTTTATACCCCTTTTAAAACTCATTTTAATAATACCTCAAACACTAATTCATTTTGCTAAAAACACATACAATCTATTATATATATTTAAAACAGACTCCGCTGCCACCTTATACTATTTCCTCCACGTATGCGAATATTTGCCACCTCAGCTAAAAAGTTGATGTGTACACTTTCCCCTCTTCATAGAGAGTTTCCCTATTCACTTTCTAAATACATTTTCCCCTCTCCCCAGACCAACCCGGATCTGCCCTCGAAAGTCTCTCTGCATTTTGGGAGCAGAGCATGCAAAATCGAGTAATGAATCTTAGAAAAATTGCCTCCTGGATTTTCCCTCGAAAGTCTCTGCATTTTTGGAGAAAATCATGCAAAATTGAGCAACGAATCTTAGAAAAATTGGCTCGGGTCTCTAAACATCTATAAACATGAAAAGTCCGAGTAGAAGCACGGGCAAAATGAGAGAGGAAAATTAGAAAAAGGAAGGGGGAGGAGACTCGCCTCATCCTCACAGTCATCCTCTCAGTCGCTTACGCTTCTGCTCCTCGCAAAATGATTTGTTTATAATTGGTTGATTACAGATATTTAATTAATTTTCTAACTAACCGTCCAAATTTTTTTCATGATGTATGTATGTTAGGCAGCAATGCAAAAATTCACTGCTAAGGTGGTCCAATAATTTGTTTGAAAGCCAAGGTGGTCCAATAATTATGTCTCGGGTAAATAAAGAAAATTGGTATTTAAATATGTTTTCTTATTTCTTTTATTTTAGGTAACATTTCTTCTTTTTTTTTACTATAAACTTTTTTGTGGCAGTTCTTTACTATAGAGTTTATGCAGTAAATTATGTATAATAAATTGTGATGCTTAATTTGGCAGATTGAGAATGAGTATGGACCTGTGGAATAGGAAATTGGTGCTCCTGGAAAAGCTTACACCAAATGGTTTTCTCAAATGGCCGTTGGTCTAGACATCGGCGTACTGTGGATAATGTGTAAGCAAGAAAACGCTCCTGATCCTATTGTAAGCTTTTCTTCCTTTTTCATAAATTTGATCAAAGAATTTGTGTGTTGTGTTGCTTTGAAGCGTCTTTTTCGTTAAAATTCTTATCATGTTCCTTTAAATTTATACGACTTATTTAGTGGGGTTTATAATAGTGTTATGCTTATTTTGTTTGTGCTAAGGTTGTTGCTTTTACTATGCCATGATATTTTGATGTTCTATTATCTTCTACACTTTTATTATTTTATTCCTAAGAAAAGGAAAATTAGTGAAACTGCTAAGATTTAATTTCAATTCAACTTTTTGTAAAGTGAAGCATGTGTTGATTCTTCTCTCTTGCATCTTTTGATGTTATCTTATTTCCGATATGTTTTTACTGTGTTCTGTAGATTGATACATGCAATGGATATTACTGTGAAAACTTCACTACCAACAAGAACTACAAACCCAAAATGTGGACTGAAAATTGGTCTGTCTGGTACGTAACAAAATAATGTTACCTTTAAGGCCGAAATATTTCATTTGCGATTCTTTATTTAGTTTTGTGCTTCATATTTTTCAGGTACACTAATTACGGGAGCGTCGTCCCTTATAGATCGACAGAAGACTTGGCGTTCTCAGTTGCAAGATTCATACAAAATCGCAGCTCATACGTTAACTACTATATGGTATTTTTATGTTATCTTTCTGCATAATATTTGATTTGTTCGCTGTGAATAATAATACTAATAAGTTACAAATATATGTTCTGAAAATTTACGATTTGTGTCTAATTATATCAAATATTTGATTCCAATACCATGGTGGAACTAATTTTGGAAGAACATTTGATGGCCTTTTCATTGCCACAAGCTATGACTACGATGCACCTATTGATGAATACGGTATGCAGTAGTAAGGTTTAAATTTTTTATGGATTTTGAAGGATGACTATTAAACACATTAAGATCTTTTCAAAAACATAAGAAAGCTTTTTGCACTAACCTATGTTTGTTCAACTCTACCATTATATCAGGACTTCTAAGTGAACCAAAATGGGAGCATCTAAGAGATTTACATAAAGCGATAGCCGATTTTAGTGTTTGTGGATCCGACAGTGTCATGGACGGGAAAAAACCTTGAGGTAAAATCCATGAGTTGGTTCATTATAAAAGGTGCAGTATTATTAATGTGTTGAAGGTTCATTCGATTTCTTTTGTTAATGTAATCTTAGGTACATGTTTTCAAGACGAGCGCCGGTTGTTGGAACCAAGTTGGTTTTACATTTTGAGTTTTTGTTGGAACCAAGTTGGTTTTACATTTAGAGTTTTGATGTTAACAAAAGTATTTTATGAGAACAATATATTTGACTTCAAAGAGTATGAAAGAAGATTAATGTTTTTGAAGAAAATATAAAATAAGATTTGATTCAAATTTATAATTGAAGAAAATCTTAAATAAGATTTGATTCAAAATTATAATTGATGAAAATCTAAAATAAGATTTGATTCAAATTTATAATTGAAGAAAATCTTAAATAAGATTTGATTCAAATTTATAATTGAAGAAAATCTAAAATAAGATTTGATTCAAATTTATAATGGATGAAAAATCTAAAATAAGATTTGATTCATATTTATATTTGAAGAAGATTTGAAAAATATTTGAAGATTTGAAGAATATTTGAAGAAGATTTGAAGAATATTTGAAGAAGATTTGAAGAAGATTTGAAAAAGATTTGAAGAAGATTTGAAGAATATTTGAAGAAGATTTGAACAAGATTTGAAGAAGATTTGAAAAATATTTGAAGAAGATTTGATTAAGATTTGAAGAAGATTTAGTGAAGATTTGAAGAAGATTTGATTAACATTTAATGAAGATTTGAAGAATATTTGATCAAAATTTAATGAAGATTTGAAGAAGATTTGAAGAATATTTGATATGAAGAATTTACAAAGTCAATCTACACAAAATTGGAACAGAATCATTCTGAAGAATTTACAAAGTCAATCTACACAAAATAGGAACAGAATCAATTTGAAGAATTTGCAAACTCAATCTAAACAAGATACAATTCAGAATTAAATAAGGACTAAGTTGAAGCCCAATTTTTCACTATAAATAGACACTCAAGGCTGAAGGAGAAAAGCATCAAAAAGTAGAAGAACTCAAGCTCAAGATTCCAAATTCATCTTAGAGTTCAAAGAGAGAAACACTTGTTCAAGTTAGAAATGTCTTTTGAGTGTTCTTTTCTTAAAGTGTGAGAGTTATTGTTATTATCAGCTTTGTTAGAAGCAACTACTCAAGTTTCAATCTCTTGTATCCAACCCGATAGTGGTTTAGTTCCTTCTTCAATCTGGGGTCGTCAGGTTGTTAGGAGAAGACTTGGCTTGTAGGGTCAAGGTGGTTAGTTCCTCAAAAGTCTGGGATTGTCAGGTTGTTTGGGAAGACTGACTTGGAGGGTCAGGTGCTTTGTAATTCAAGGTTTTTGAATTAGTGGATTAAAGCCTTCTGAATGAGGGGACTGGATGTAGCCAAGTTAGTGGTGAACCAGGATAATTCTACGCGTCAAATTATTTATGCTTTCATTGCTTGCTGCTTCTAAATTCGATTGCTTCTACTCCAAGTAAGTCACCAAAACCAAACTAATTTTTAATTATTTATAAATTATCAAAAAGGTATCAACTTTGTGCAAACACAATTCAACCCCCCCTTCTCGTGTTCGCACCTTCAATTGGTATCAGAGCTCGGTCTCAAGGCTGAGCACTTTACAGTGTGTGAGAAAAGATCCAAGGGTTCAATATGTCTAGTTTCAGTGAAGAAGCTACTGGAGGAAATATCAACAGACCACCTCTGTTTGATGGAGAACGTTTTGAGTATTGGAAAGACAGGCTGAGAAGTTTCTATATTTCACAAGATCCTGAACTTTGGGACTTGGTGGAAGATGGTTATATTGCTCCGAAGAATAAAGATGGTATTGAAATTCCAAGAAAGGAGATGAATGCTGATCAGAAGAAGATGTACAAGATGCATCATAAGTCCAGAACATTCATGATAAATGCAATCACCTTCAAGGAGTTTGACAAGTGCACCAACAAAGAGACAGCAAAGAGTATTTATGATAGTCTGATTCTAACCTATGAAGGAAGCAAGCAAGTTCAAGAAGCAAAGGCCAACCTTTTAGTCAAAAAGTATGAGTTGTTCAAGATGGAAGAAGATGAAGACATTGAAACAATGTTTTCCAGATTCCAGACCCTGGTATCAGGATTAAAGGTACTTGAGAAGAGTTATACTACTATTGATCATGTGAAGAAAATTCTTAGGAGTCTGACAAGTAAGTGGAGACCTAAGATCACTGCCATTCAGGAAGCAAAAGATCTGAATACTCTAAAGCTGGAAGAATTAATCAGCTCTCTCAGATCACATGAAATTGAGCTTGAAGAAGATGAGCCCAAGAAGAAGAACAAGACTCTGGCCTTGAAATCTAAGCATAAGAAGGTTCTAAAGGCAACATCAGATTCAGAAGATAGTGATTCAGATAATCAGAATCTGAACTCAGAGGAAGAGGAGATTGCTTTCATAAACAGAAAAGTTCGAAAGATGTGGCACAACAGAAAGAAGAAATTTCCCCAAAGATATTCCAAGCAATCCAACAAAGGAAATGATGATAAAAGCATTATCTGCTATGGATGCAATGAACCTGGACATATTAAGTCAGAATGTCCAAATATGGAGAAAGGAAAAAGGAAAGATTCCATACCCAAGAAGAAGAGTTTGATGGCTACATGGGATATATCTGAGGAATCCTCTGATGATGAACAAGTAGATTTGGGCATGATGGCTCATACCAACTCTACCTCTGGATCCAACACAGATTCTGACTCTGAAAGTGAATCAACAGATGAAGAAAGTGAGGTATTTTCTGAATTTACTCGATCTGATTTAATTACTGCTATAAATGATTTTTTAAATATTAATCACAAATTGTCTTTAAAACTAAAAACACTTAGGAAAGAAAATACAAATTTAATTGAAAATGTTAATGTTTTAAAGAATGAAAGTACTGAATTTAAAATAGAAAATACAAATTTAAAAACTGATATTACTGAACTTAATATAGAGAATGCAAATCTGAAAACTGATATTACTGAACTTAAGACAAATAATGCAACTTTGAAAACTGATATTATTGAACTTAAAACAGAACATTCAAATCTGAAAACTGATATTGCTGAACATAAGGCTGAAAATCTAACTCTGAAAAGTAATTATAGTTCAACATCAATTGAAAATACCACATGTAACTCTGATAAGCATGAAGAAGTATTTCAAGATTTTATTGATAATGGTATGGAAAGAAGCAAGTATGCATCTATGATTTATGGGGTTAGTAGGAATGGTAAAAGAGGAATAGGATTTCAAGAAAAAGTAATTGAATCTAAGTTTATTCCGTCTGATGATTTATGTATTATTTGCTATAAGAAAGGTCACAATAAAATATCTTGTCCTATGCTAACCACATGGAAAGACAAGAAATCTTTAAGATCTAACAAACCAGGACCCAACCAAATTTGGGTACCAAAAGATAAAATTGTTTATGTTGCAGATGTTCTAAGCAATCAAATTGAAACACCAGTCATGGTGCCTGGTCAATGGATGCTTGCAATATATGAAGGCAAAAAGGTCTATGTTCCAAGCTCTACCAAACTGAAGCCAACTGACTCTATTCGAAGAAGGAATGGTCAACACAATACTTATCAGAACCAGAACCATACGATGAATCAGAAACATCAGAAACATTTGGTGTGTCAACATACTCAAAACTGGCAGAGAAATCACACATATCAACAGAACTGGAACTACCATAAGAATCAGAATTACCATCAGAGAAACCCGATACATCAGCAGAAACAGAAGTGGCAGATTAAAAGTCAGAATCAGGAGACTTCTTTGAACACTCCAATCAAATTCATGAAGACTACAAACCTGGATGGGAATTCAAATCCCTTCATCCAGACTCTCTAATCAGAGAATATGCAAACTCAGAATCTGAAAACCACAAAAGAAGAACATGGTTTTCATAGTGAAACTGAAACTGTTAACATACAGGTGATATCTTTCTTTAAATTTAATTATTTTCTGATATTATGTTAATGTGATAACAAGAAGCTTGATCATAAAAATCAAAGCTAGATAAGTATTTTGCAGGTTCTCAAGAATTTAAGAGGAATGATGTTTAGGATCTAGTACTTAGACCAGCGAAGAACATTATTGGAACCAAGTGGGTTTTCAGAAACAAGCTAAATGAAAAAGGTGAAGTGATCAGAAATAAGGCAAGACTGGTCGCACAAGGCTACAATCAGCAAGAGGGCATTGATTACACTGAGACATTTGCTCCAGTGATCAGGTTAGAAGCTATTCGTATCCTACATTCTTTTGCTGCAAATAATAACATTACATTATTTCAAATGGATGTTAAAAGTGATTCTCTAAATTATTATATAAGTGAAGAAGTTTATGTTAAACAACACCCAAGTTTTGAAAGTTCTAAATTTCCAAATCATGTTTTTAAACTTAGGAAATCCTTGTATGGTCTAAAACAAGCACATAGGGCGTGGTATGATAGACTTAGTAACTTCTTATTTAAAAATAACTTTGAAAGATGACAAGTTGAAAATACACTCTTTAGATAACATTCTTATTATTCAAATTTATGTTGATGACATTATATTTGGATCTACTAATGGCACTCTTTGTCAAGAATTTTCTAAATTGATGCAGCTTGAATTTCAATTCAATATGATGGGAGAACTTAAGTTCTTCTTAGGGATACAAATTCAACAAGTCAAAAGGTATATACATTCATCAAACTAAATATACAAAAGAGCTTCTTATGAAGTTTAAGATGAGTAATTGCAGACCTATGGCTACACCAATGCACCCAACTTGTTCACTTGAAAAAGATGATTCATGCAAAAAAAAAAAAAAAAAAGAAAGAAACTTAGTGGATACTGTGATTCTGATTATGCTGGAGATAAACTTGAGAGAAAGAGCACCAGTGGCAACTGCACATTTTTAGGTAACAATTTAATATCATGGTCAAGTAAGAGACAAAACACTCTTGCAATGTCAACATCAGAGGCTACAACATCCTAGATGAAACATCAACTTGAAGACTACAACATCCTAGAATCCAACATTCCCATCTATTGCGATAACACTTCTGCCATTTGTCTAGCCAAAAAATTCTATCTTACATTCTAGAGCTAAACACATAGAGATCAAACACCACTTCATTAGGGACTTTGTTCAAAAAGGGGTACTAACCATTCAATTTATAGACACTGAACACCAATGGGCTGACATATTCACCAAACCACTACCTGAAGATAGGTTTGACTTCATCAAGAAAAACCTAAACCTTACATTCATACCTGACTGATGTTGTGATCACTTCAAAGTATTTTAGTTTTACACTAGTTATTATATTTTCTTATATTATGTTATATTTATTT
>JBBPBP010009777.1:4768751-4793465 GCA_037974735.1 Cicer chorassanicum | reverse complement strand
GAAAAAAAAAAAAAAGAAAGAAAAAAAGCAGAGTTTCACATTCAATTCTTTTTGTCTGATGACAAAAGGGGGAGAAAGATATTTGATAAAGTGGAGAGAAAATGATACTAAGACTTAGGGGGAGCCCTAAGTTAGGGGGAGTCACAGAAATATAAAGAAAAGTTGTTATCAAAAATACAGGTTTTGTCATCATCAAAAAGGGGGAGATTGTTGGAACCAAGTTGGTTTTACATTTAGAGTTTTGATGTTAACAAAAGTATTTTATGAGAACAATATATTTGACTTCAAAGAGTATGAAAGAAGATTAATGTTTTTGAAGAAAATCTAAAATAAGATTTGATTTAAATTTATAATTGAAGAAAAATCTTAAATAAGATTTGATTCAAAATTATAATTGATGAAAATCTAAAATAAGATTTGATTAAAATTTATAATTGAAGAAAATCTTAAATAAGATTTGATTCAAATTTATAATTGAAGAAAATCTAAAATAAGATTTGATTCAAATTTATAATGGATGAAAAATCTAAAATAAGATTTGATTCATATTTATATTTGAAGAAGATTTGAAAAATATTTGAAGAAGATTTGAAGAATATTTGAAGAAGATTTGAAGAATATTTGAAGAAGATTTGAAGAATATTTGAAGAAGATTTGAAGAAGATTTGAAGAAGATTTGAAGAAGATTTGAAAAATATTTGAAGAAGATTTGAAGAATATTTGATATGAAGAATTTACAAAGTCAATCTACACAAAATTGGAACAGAATCATTCTGAAGAATTTACAAAGTCAATCTACACAAAATAGGAACATAATCAATTTGAAGAATTTGCAAACTCAATCTAAACAAGATACAATTCAGAATTAAATAAGGACTAAGTTGAAGCCCAATTTTTCACTATAAATAGACACTCAAGGCTGAAGGAGAAAAGCATCAAAAAGTAGAAGAACTCAAGCTCAAGATTCCAAATTCATCTTAGAGTTCAAAGAGAGAAACACTTGTTCAAGTTAGAAATATCTTTTGAGTGTTCTTTTCTTAAAGTGTGAGAGTTATTGTTATTATCAGCTTTGTTAGAAGCAACTACTCAAGTTTCAATCTCTTGTATCCAACCCGATAGTGGTTTAGTTCCTTCTTCAATCTGGGGTCGTCAGGTTGTTAGGAGAAGACTTGGCTTGTAGGGTCAAGGTGGTTAGTTCCTCAAAAGTCTGGGGTTGTCAGGCTGTTTGGGAAGACTGACTTGGAGGGTCAGGTGCTTTGTAATTCAAGGTTTTTGAATTAGTGGATTAAAGCCTTCTGAATGAGGGGACTGGATGTAGCCAAGTTAGTGGTGAACCAGGATAATTCTACGCGTCAAATTATTTATGCTTTCATTGCTTGCTGCTTCTAAATTCGATTGCTTCTACTCCAAGTAAGTCACCAAAACCAAACTAATTTTTTAATTATTTATAAATTATCAAAAAGGTATCAACCTTGTGCAAACACAATTCAACCCCCCTTCTCGTGTTCGCACCTTCAGTTTTGATGTTAAAAAAAGTATTTTATGAGAATAGTATATTTGACTTCAAAGAGTATGAAAGAAGATTAATGTTTTTGAAGAAAATCTAAAATAAGATTTGATTCAAATTTATAATTGAAGAAAAATCTTAAATAAGATTTGATTCAAAATTATAATTGATGAAAATCTAAAATAAGATTTGATTCAAATTTATAATTGAAGAAAATCTTAAATAAGATTTGATTCAAAATTATAATTGATGAAAATCTAAATTAAGATTTGATTCAAATTTATAATTGATAAAAATCTAAAATAAGATTTGATTCATATTTATAATTGAAGAAAATCTTTGACCAAGTTGAAAAGAAGATATGGTCAATATTTGAAGAAGATTTGATTAAGATTTGAAGAACATTTGAAGAAGATTTGAAGAATATTTGAAGAAGATTTGAAGAAGATTTGAAGAATATTTGAAGAAGAGTTGAAGAATATTTGAAGAAGATTTGAAGAATATTTGAAGAATATTTGAAGAAGATTTGAAGAATATTTGAATAAGATTTGAAAAATATTTGAAGAAGATTTGAAGAATATTTGAAGAAGATTTGAAGAATATTTGATCAACATTTAATGAAGATTTGAAGAATATTTGATTTGAAGAATTTACAAAGTCAATCTACACAAAATAGGAACAGAATCATTCTGAAGAATTTACAAAGTCAATCTACACAAAATAAGAGCAGAATCAATTTGAAGAATTTACAAACTCAATATAAACAAGATACAATTCAGAATTATATAAGGACTAAATTGAAGCCCAAATTTTTACTATAAATAGACACTCAAGGCTGAAGGAGAAAAGCATCGAAAAGCAGAAAAGAGGAACTCAAGCTCAAAGTTCTCAATTCATCTTAGAGTTCAAAGAGAGAAACACTTGTTCAAGTTAGAAATATCTTTTGAGTGTTCTTTTCTTAAAGTGTGAGAGTTATTGTTATTATCAGCTTTGTTAGAAGCAACTACTCAAGTTTCAATCTCTTGTATCCAACCCGATAGTGGTTTAGTTCCTTCTTCAATCTGGGGTCGTCAGGTTGTTAGGAGAAGACTTGGCTTGTAGGGTCAAG
The DNA here is from genome assembly GCA_037974735.1 of Cicer chorassanicum. Taxonomy (NCBI): domain Eukaryota; kingdom Viridiplantae; phylum Streptophyta; class Magnoliopsida; order Fabales; family Fabaceae; genus Cicer; species Cicer chorassanicum. The sequence continues at coordinate 4,790,850 of JBBPBP010009777.1, read as the reverse complement.
GTGGTTAGTTCCTCAAAAGTCTGGGATTGTCAGGCTGTTTGGGAAGACTGAATTGGAGGGTCAGGTGCTTTGTAATTCAAGGTTTTTGAATTAGTGGATTAAAGCCTTCTGAATGAGGGGACTGGATGTAGCCAAGTTAGTGGTGGACCAGGATAATTCTACGCGTCAAATTATTTATGCTTTCATTGCTTGCTGCTTCTAAATTCGATTGCTTCTACTCCAAGTAAGTAACCAAATTCAAACTAATTTTTAATTATTTATAAATTATCAAAAAGGTATCAACTTTGTGCAAACACAATTCAACCCCTCCTTCTCGTGTTCGCACCTTCAATTGGCATCAGAGCTCGGTCTCAAGACTGAGCACTTTACAGTGTTTGAGAAAAGATCCAAGGGTTCAATATGTCTGGATTTAGTGAAGAAGTTACTGGAAGAAATATCAACAGACCACCTCTGTTTGATGGAGAACGTTTTGAGTATTGGAAAGACAGGCTGAGAAGTTTCTATATTTCACAAGATCCTGAACTTTGGGACTTGGTGGAAGATGGTTATATTGCTCTGAAGAATAAAGATGGTATTGAAATTCCAAGAAAGGAGATGAATGCTGATCAGAAGAAGATGTACAAGATGCATCATAAGTCCAGAACATTCATGATAAATGCAATCACCTTCAAGGAGTTTGACAAGTGCACCAACAAAGAGACAACAAAGAGTATTTATGATAGTCTGATTCTAACCTATGAAGGAAGCAAGCAAGTTCAAGAAGCAAAGGTCAACCTCTTAGTCAAAAAGTATGAGTTGTTCAAGATGGAAGAAGATGAAGACATTGAAACAATGTTTTCCAGATTCCAGACTCTGGTATCAGGTTTAAAGGTACTTGAGAAGAGTTATACTACTGCTGATCATGTGAAGAAAATTCTTAGGAGTCTGACAAGTAAGTGGAGACCTAAGATCACTGCCATTCAGGAAGCAAAAGATTTGAATACTCTAAAGCTGGAAGAATTAATCAGCTCTCTCAGATCACATGAAATTGAGGTTGAAGAAGATGAGCCCAAAAAGAAGAACAAGACTCTGGCCTTGAAATCTAAGCAGAAGAAGGTTCTAAAGGCAACATCAAATTCAGAGGATAGTGATTCAGAAAATCAGAATCTGAACTCAGAGGAAGAGGAGATTGCTTTCATAACCAGAAAAGTTCGAAAGATGTGGCACAAGAGAAAGAAGAAATTTCCCCAACGATATTCCAAGCAATCCAACAAAGGAAATGATGATAAAAGCATTATCTGCTATGGATGCAATGAACCTGGACATATCAAGTCAGAATGTCCAAATATGGAGAAAGGAAAAAGGAAAGATTCCAGACCCAAGAAGAAGAGTTTGATGGCTACATGGGATGATTCTGAGGAATCCTCTGATGATGAACAAGTAGATTTGGGTATGATGGCTCATACCAACTCTACCTCTCGATCCAACACAGATTCTAACTCTGAAAGTGAATCAACAGATGAAGAAAGTGAGGTATTTTCTGAATTTACTCGATCTGATTTAATTACTGCTATAAATGATTTTTTAAATATTAATCACAAATTGTCTTTAAAACTGAAAACACTTAGGAAAGAAAATACAAATCTAACTGAAAATATTAACGTTTTAAAGAATGAAAATACTGAATTTAAAATAGAAAATACAAATCTGAAAACTGATATTACTGAACTTAAAATAGAGAATGCAAATCTGAAAACTGATATTACTAAACTTAAGACAAATAATGCAACTCTGAAAACTGATATTATTGAAGTTAAAACAGAAAATGCAAATCTGAAAATTGATATTGCTGAACATAAGGCTGAAAATCTAACTCTGAAAAGTAATTATAGTTCAACATCAATTGAAAATACCACATGTAACTCTGATAAGCATGAAGAAGTATTTCAAGATTTTATTGATAATGGTATGGAAATAAGCAAGTATGCATCTATGATTTATGGGGTTAGTAGGAATGGTAAAAGAGGAATAGGATTTCAAGAAAAAGTAATTGAATCTAAGTTTATTCCCTCTGATGATTTATGTATTATTTGCTATAAGAAAGGTCACAATAAAATATCTTGTCCTATGCTAACCACATGGAAAGACAAGAAATCTTTAAGATCTAACAAACCAGGACCCAACCAAATTTGGGTACCAAAAGATAAAATTATTTATGTTGTAGATGTTATAAGCAATCAAATTGAAACACCAGTCATGGTGCCTGGTTAATGGATGCTTGCAATATATGAAGGCAAAAAGGTCTATGTTCCAAGCTCTACCAAACAGAAGCCAACTGACTCTGTTGGAAGAATGAATGGTCAACACAATACTTATCAGAACCAGAACCATATGATGAATCAGAACATCAGAAATATCTAGAGTATCAACAGACTCAAAACTGGCAGAGAAATCACACATATCAACAGAACTGGAACTACCATAAGAATCAGAATTACCATCAGAGAAACCCGATACATCAGCAGAAACAGAAGTGGCAGATTAAAAGTCAGAATCAGGAGACTTCTTTGAACACTCCAATCAAATTCATGAAGACTACAAACCTGGATAGGAATTCAAATCCCTTCATCCAGACTCTCTAATCAGAGAATATGCAAACTCAGAATCTGAAAACCACAAAAGAAGAACTAAGAGGGTTTTCATAGTGAAATTGAAATTGTTAACATATGCTGAAATCATTTATGTTGAAATCATTTATGTAGAAATCAATGTCATTGTGTGTTTGGATTAGTTTTGTCAAAAGTGATTTTGAACAAACTTGATTTTTTATAAAATTGATTTTGTTAAAATTAAGTTTGAAGTGAACAGCTGCAAACATTTACAAAGTTTGAAGTGAGCACAAATTCGTTGCCTTTACTATGTGAAGGTTTTTTTTTTTGAAATGCAAACATTCACAAATATTTATAAATTTTATCCAGGTTGGTGTTCGAAGCTTCCATAGAAAGATGACTCCTGTGAGTAGCACATTCGATTGGCAGTCATACAACGAAGCACCCAAAAATTCATTTTGTACATTGTTCTATCCCTTTTCATAAGCTTTTTCATGTTTTAGCAGGGAAGCCAAACTTATAATAATCATCATTTCACTTGGAAAATAAAATTTATCTTAGTTTCTATTATGTAAACTTTTTGAATTCAGACAAAAGCTGAAAGTTATTCTTAAAATCTTTTTAACTCCCTTATGATTACTCGATGATTTGTAGCTTTTGTGGAATATGAAATAGACCTCATTTGTATATGTTGTTGAATCATTTGTCGCAATTACTTTTGTTTGATTAGTTAGTGCTATGTGCATAGGAAAGGTGTTAACAAGGTATGCTGCTTTGTGATCATATTCATTGTCTTTCATTTGTATTTCACATTTATTAGTTTTTAGATTTGTGGAGTAACATGTTTTTCATTTAGATCTTCCCAAGATTTTATACCTTTTGAAATTTTAGGGACGACTAATCAAGATTGTTTGATATTTTAACATCTTCATTAAAATAGACTCTCACATAAATATCATCTAATATTGTGTCATTTCATTCCAATATTGCCACCTCAACAAAAATCGTATGTGGCACATCTAAAAGGTCTTTCCTCTTCAATTCTCCTTATCATTCAACTTCCATTTTGCTTTAACACACATTTTATTATTATAATTATTATTATTTAGCATCTAATATTATGTATAACTATTAATGTGTCATGAGTTACAAATTAAAGTACAATCAATATATAAGTTTTTTTATGTATACTATTCTACTTCTTCAAACAATCGCTAAATTAGTGCTTTATTAAAAACAAAATTGAAACTCCAATATTTATTTTGCCGTTATATTTTGCTTAATAACTCTTATTATTGCATTGCACTATTGTGGTTTCTCCAATTCTGAATTTGTAATTGTTTAAATGGTCAATATTTTTTTTTCTTGTAACTATTTTAACACGCTTTATGCAATTAACTTTTATATCGCAGCTTTATGCTGTTAACTTTTATATCGCAGCTTTATGCTGTTAACTTTTATATCGTAGGTTCGCCACTGCCACGAGAAAACATTTTGCATACGTAAGTTTTCACAACCCTACTTTATCAACTCAAAAGGAAATCTCTTTGCAACCCAGTTATTTTCAAAGAAGTAGATATAGTTGGAAAATTCTTTTTTTTTTTTGCACAAATAGTTTTTTAGTAAGTGGTATTTTATAACATATTATACCTATTTGCTCATTTATCTCAAAACGTTGATTGTTCTTGGTTAGAGTATTGTTTTTGCAGACATATTTGATCTCATCTACGACATCAAAGTATATTGGCTCCTCAAAAGATAAAGAAGATTGTCCATATTCAACTTTATATGAGTGTTATTATTGTGTCTTCGGGAAAAAACTATTTACCATTTATAGATAAAAGAATAATGTTTAATATTTAGATTAAAAAAATTTTGTTTTTTTTTTTTTCACGGAGATGTTTTATGTTGTCAAATTTTGTTTGTTTTTCGCCTCTACTTATACGTTTTTTTTTTTTGTCTCGATTGATCATCTTCACATTTTTGCCTCTATCTGCCATCTATTTATTTGCTAGCAATTGTATTTCTTCAACTTCTTCTGAATTGAAAGTACATATATCTCTCTTGCTTACCCTAACATTCGTCTGACAATGGTACTTTTCTTCTATAAATTACATTGATAAAATATAATATATATTATTGATATAACTACTATATCAATAATCATTTGACAATTGAGACATGAAACTTCATATTGATTTTTTCTAAAATTCCACTTAAATTAAATTAATTAAAATATATATGCGCAACGCGCGGGTTAGTATCTAGTTTAGTCTTAATAACCATCCAAAAAGGTGTTTATTGTCCAAAAAGCAATAAGAAATACCATAGTAGACAAATAAACACAAAAAACATTATCCCACAACTAATCATTTCTAATTAGTCTCAGAAATTTATATGTTTTGTATCTTGATAGTTCTTTTAAGCATCTTAATGGGAAGGTTGAGATCTCCCTTATTTAGGTCAGTTGATGGATCTCTCATGCTTTAAGTGGGTATGTCGTCAATTGTTGGTATTTTAGACATTGTTTTCAAGAATAGTTGAAGTAAACTTAGACATTAAATTTTGCAATTAGAGGGATAAAGGTGTTTTGAAATTAATGATTTCTATCCTCGTAAAACACTATCTAAAAAAGAAAACACATTACACAAATGTCTTAGCATGTGGAATATCAACATAATCCTTCTCCATGTACTTGTCAATTCCCTTTACCAACCAGTTCAGTCAATGAAATTATTTCCTACATAGCAAATAGGGGTGTTCAAAAAAATCAAAAATTGAACTAAATTGTTGAAATGAACTGAACTGAACTGTTTTTGAACTGAACTAATTTATAAAAATTGAGAACCAAATTGTTTTCGAACTGATTTTTTTAAGCTAGAACCGAACCGAACTGATTTTCAGTTCGAAAAAACTGAACCAAACCGGTTTTCAGTTCAAAATAACTGAACCGAACCAGTTTTTAGTTCGAAAATACTAGAGCCGAATTTTAGAAGTAATTAGGGGTAATTATGTAAAATTTGGCCTATATGAACAAAAAAAATAAGTTAAACCAGTTTGGTTCAGTTCAAAGTAATAAACTAGTTCACCAGTTTATAAAACAGTTTGGTTCGGTTTTTTGAACTGAAAATCGGTTCGATTCAATTTTTTCAAACTGAAAACCGATTCGGTTCAGTTTTCAAATGGTTTGAATTCAGAACTGAACTTTGTCCATCCCTAAAAGCAAGTGCAAATAAAAAAAATTAGTTAAATATATCAAAACTATATATATATATATATAATAAAATCATTAAAGTTAAAGCCTGCATGTGGAAGTATAGAGGTAGACCCAACTATCATCTTATCATGACCCTGTGTCACCAACATACTAAAGGAATTATTTTTCTAAATAACAAAATGAACATGTCAAGGAACATTGTGTATGTGAAATATGCAATTTTTTGTTCAATGAGAAAAGAAAAAAAAACTATACATTGTTATTTTTAACCAACACATATCATATATCATCTTTGTCCCATTTAGCCTTAAATTCTTTGATGACAGTATTATATAGTATATTTTTCTAACTCAGAAAGATTCTTCAATTATTAGACGTCTGACTTATATAGTCTCAATCTTAAAAAAAGAATATGATCTCCAACAATATGTCTAGTTCAAGATGGAGCACCCTCAATCCAACATTCTATATACATAGAACTTTAGTTAATTTCAAATTAACTTTACAATATTAGTTCTTAATATATTAAGTAATTGGTTGATTAACATGAATACGTATTAAAAAGAATATTTACTCTATCAATTGCTTCAATCATATCAGCACAACTCTTTTCAAATAACAAACCTACATATTTATCAAAATTTACAAAAGTGGCATAATCTGTGTAAAATGACTCTAATTTTGATACAATATCTAATTCCAAATTGATGTTACATTGTTAGTTTAATTTAATAATATATTTGACTTAGCAAAAAGAAAGTATGAAATGTTTGTCCCATTTACCACAAAAGTACATTTTTGAATTGGGATAAGTTGATTTAGAGCACACACATGCACTGTTACACCAGTTTTTTTTGGTTCAAAATGCGTTTCATAGTACTCTACACAACAAAAACAGAATCTTAATAAAAGCAAATAATGTGTTAACTAATTTTTTATTTTAGAATTGTATAAGTATTTCTATGAAGAAAGTAATGGTAATCATAATGGAGCAACATTTTAGGTCCTGAATAGTAGTCCTTGGTATATCGTACAAAAATTATTCAATATTTTTCAATTGGTGAAACTTTGGTTCATGAGTTAGTTGAATCAATATTATTGGGGAAGGAATGTCAATATACGCAGCAAGCCTAGACTTATATAACATAAAATTGAAAATATGTCAACAAATATAATAAATAATGTTATTTAAAAATTGATTGTATTTAAAATAGTATAGGGTTGAAAAGAATAACAACCTTGCCCTCAATTGTTACAACTTTCTCAGAAGTTGGATTAAAAACCAACAAGTGCAATTCATGCAGATTTGAATGTGGATTTTGTCCATAAATACCATATCAACGACTTCAACATCAATAGCCATTATCTGGTTCACAAAAACTATTTTATGACAATGTTATAACATGTAAAGCACCAAAAGCCAGGAATATACATAAAATATAAAATTGTCCCTCTGGCAATAGAAGATGTGGATTAACAGTCACCAAAGACTAAGCAAATAAATCAATCAGTTTGTGTTCTTCCTATTGTCATCTAAACTAAGATGTAACTACACATTACATCAAAGGGAATGTTACCAACTAATAAACCTAGCCCACACTATATACACAAGCAGAAGTTACAACATAGTAGTTCTTTGATGGATCAACTTTGATCTTTATAAGGCGTCCAAATCAATTTGCAAACGTCAACCTCGAGACCCCCTCTGCCAGCCGCTTTGAGATGGCGATCCAAAACTTTTGGATCAGCACAAATGACATGCTGTCCTTTCCGGTATTGAATCAGTTCTAAGCTCTGAAGAGTTGTCAATATATCTTCAGCTTTAATAGCAGTCATATCACTCAGTTCCTGCAAAACAACACTTCTTCAATAGCCATAGCATTGACATGTAGAAAGAGTTGATATAAACACTTAGGTAAGTTGTTTGTCTAAACATCTCTTATGTCCCAGCAAGTAATCTTATTAAAAATAATCAAAATCAACATAAAAGCAAGTTCAACAGAGACCAAAAATTCAAATAAGTTTTATTATTTGTAAACATATAAACTTGAATTTGCCATTGCCGGACATTAAAAGAAAAAAATGGAAGAGGGTTACCTTGATAGAAATGTTTCCCTTATGCTTTTTCAGAATGTCTAACAGAACCCTGGTCCAATATCCTCTGTAGCTTAGCAGTCCAAGGTCAGAAAGGGGTCTTTCAGGTGTGCCAACTTTTCCCTCCTTCTTTGAAAGTTCATAGGCTGTTCAATGTTTGAAATCTTAATGAGTTTTGCTCACATTGTCACATAAAATCTAACAAATATGAAGAGAGGCCTATTTTTCAGAAGGAGAGCTTACAGAAAGCAATCAGAAATTTTCCATAGCCTTTCCTTTGGTAAGGTGGAAGGGTGAGGATACATGCCAAATTGTAAGATTCCTCAGAATGTTTTTCCTGTACAATTAAAAAAAAAGTAATCAATATCAAGAATAATGAATAAATAATTGCATTAACCAATATTCAAACAAAGTTCATTTTCATATTACAATTAATATCTAAATCTAAATAAGAAATATTAAAAAATATCTAACAGCAAACAAAAATAATAAAAATACATTGTATTACCTTGGAAAAATATCCAACCATGTGGCATCCTCGATCATCACATTCACACAAAACATAGAACAGAAACAGGTCAACATCGTAATAGAGGGTCTTGTGATCAAGAAATAACTTGGCCAAATAACAAAGATTCTGCCCATAAACCTTGTTCTTCTTGCCATCAACCTGTTTTCAGACATATAGTAATAATAATTAAAATCACTAGCAAAATTCAAACTACACACGCTGACTTTGTTGCACTTTGCAACTGCCTGCCACATAACACACCATTCTCAAAATTCAGTTATCAGTGCCTCCTGAAACTCATTTTGATAGAACCCAGAATTTCAAGAATGTAAACTGTTTATTATTTAATCTGAAATGGTGAGCTTGAAGCTCTACACTGGTGGAAAAACAGTAAAGAAAAGATAAACCAGAGTTCTAAGAAGTTCTAATCCAGAGCTAAGCTCCAAACCAGAGAGAAAACTCTCCTAACCAACTCTAACAACTTTTCCGAATGATTTTCTAACTACCCTTCCCTCACTTTTATAACAGAAATCAGTAACAGAATTCCATAAAATCAGATAATATTCTAACTAACTCTTATTCTCTAATCAACCTATCTATTGGGCTAAGGCCCAACACTCTGTCCTATCACAATTCATTAATTTTTTTTCTTCTTTCAATAATAAGGATACTAGAAGATTTAACCATTTAAGTAATTTTGAAGTCCTCTCAGCCCCTAGAGAATCACACATCTAGGAAGAAAAAATGTTTGTACGTATGGACATTGAATACAAAAGTGAATATAAAGATAGAGATGGTGAGCAGTGAGAGAAGGAAAAGCATCTCTTTTAGTTTACAGCTTTGTAACTTGAACAATGAAAAGACGCAAAATGTTAATTACTTGCATTAACAAACAACAAAACGAGAAAGATTATTTTAATTTATATTATACACCAGGCATTCATCATACATGATAATTTAAGGATAAATGAACAAAGAAATTGAAAATTCAATTCAACCGGAAAAATTAAACATAATGGAAGAGGGCGATGTCTGACAACAAAGAACAAGAAAAGAAAATAAAGGAGGAACTTGTAATATTAAAAACAGCATTACAGTTAAAAATGTACCTCAAACATTGACAGTGTACCACTTCTGTATATCTCATCACCAGGGGGATGCTTAAGATCACATTTTTTCTGCATGAACAGGACATGAATGATGGTATAAGGGGCAGAAAATGCTGTAAACGTATTCAGAATATAAAACTATACATTTTTCTTCAGATATCTTTTGACCCCTGGGGGGAAGATGGAAGAAACTTCAATACAGTCATTCAATAGACTATTTCATATGACCCAGTCGTCAGCGCCCTTTTATTAACTCCAAGTGTTCCAGAAGATAATGAATTTGATTACACCAAAAAGTTTATTTTCAAATAAATAACGGTAATAATAAATTTTAAAGATCAAATTAATAGTCATAAACATAAGTATAAAAAGCTAAAAGATGGAGTTAGCTAATTTGCAATCACAGAACGCTAAAACAGAAAGAACTGCAACGAACTATTATAATTTTTGGTTTTATATTTGCAAGGAAACAACTTCACAAATAAGCATATAACTAATTTTCTGATTAAGATAAGAGTTAAAATAACTTTATGTTCCAATTAACAAATATCATACATAATAATACAAGTTTCAAAACACCAATTGAAGCATACGGCAAAATGACTGAAGAAAAAAGATAAGAGCAATGCATGCGCAATACCAAAGACATTATTAGTGAAATGTAAATCATCTTCAAACAAAACTCACCATATGCCTTTGGAGCTGTTCTTTGCGCTTCATGAAATTGAGGCAAAACTCACAAAAGAACAGCTTCAAACAGTCATTGTATTCTGGTGGGAACGGAGAGAAGTACCATGTCTCAATCTCATATCTTCCAAGTTCAATAGTAGCTATGTTTTTCACTTTTGTAAATTCTTCATGTTCTCGCAAACTAGCAGCATCAAGCTCCTCATGGCCCTATAAATTTAATAATAGATATGTATATTAAAAATATAAGGAATACAATGCAGTTTGAGATAGGAATATCAGTTCATAGAGTAAACTGGTTTCAAATTCAAGAAAGCAATCACAAGGGTCAATCTCAATCTCCAACTAAATAATATCACAATTACTTGATTTATGTGAGTTCAATTTCATAATAAATAAAAGCTGCTAGTGTGAAAAAAGGTGTACTGTTTGGAAGATCCTGTGCATGAGGTGTATCGATGTATCAAGTAACACTCATATACTGACAACTGATAAGTCATTCAAAAAGAGCAGTGTGCCAGTGGAAAAAAATTCAAATTAAAAACATTTAATTTATTTACATGGCAAACTATTTAATTTATTGTCATGGCAAACTACAGATTACCTCGGGGTTTGCTTCTAAAACCAAACAGATTACCTCGGGTTCAAATAGCAACTACTCACACTTGAAGCACATGTAGATAGGGAGACTGAAAGGTTTGAACTCTAGCAGGTGTTCTTTTGTGTTAATTACTTAATTTCTAAATAACTCCCTATGTTCTAATTATAATTGAAAAGCAACCATTCAATACCTCTACATGCGTCTCATCGATCTTCCTCTTTTGGTGGCGTGTCATCTTCAAACCTGTTGCCCCCTGTAAAAACCACAAGTCCAGGTTTTCTAAATGAACTTATTCACAAACAGAATGCATGTTTTTAAATAAGAGGTACACATAAAAGAAAAAGAAAGCACCATTTGCAGTATGAAAATGAAGAATGGCCAGTGCAAGTGACTACACATTAATATTTAATTCCAGAGCACGATAAAACATATATTCTGAAACTTGGCTAAAGTTTTAAATGTCATTTGACACACAGAACCAACACCATCCAGTGGGGAAAAAAAACTTTTGTAATTGTGGCTGTAGAAAGAAAAAAAAAAACAAATCTTGGAATCTGAGCTATAATATCACTTTCTCAGGAAACCTAAGGACTCAAAATAAATGCAAGCAAACAATTAGCAGATATAACCATTACCTTCTCCTCCACTTTCTCATCAACAACTGCCTCCACAGAATCAAGATCGAGCTGGTCAAGCTTCACCCACTCATCAAGCCTCCTATTGACTGCAAAAACAAGAAATATAAAATTAAAAAAATTACTATAACATATACCATCTTAGCATCCCTGCATACAGTAAACAAATAGACATAGTTAAAAACAACTAGAAAAATATATTAGAAGGAGTTAGGAATATTCAAAAACACAAAAATAGCCTCAAACATAATCCATATAATCTTTCAATAAAAAAAAATCCATATATTGTTATTGATATGTTCACAAATAACATTTCACAAATTCCATTAACAGATTCACACTAGTTGTTATAGTATACTACATGCAAGAACTCACAACATAACATTTTACAAAAATCAATTCAATTGACATTCTAGTAAACACTAAGTCAGTTCATAATTCAGCCAAATCTGAAAACCACGACACTCAAAATCAAAACACAATTCAAAATTCAAAACCCTAACAATTCAAATTGCATTCATAGAAAAACACTAAAGCAGTTAGCATCTAAACATCCCCACATACAGTAAACAAATAAACACCAAAAAATACTCGACAAATATATTGGAACGAGTTAGGAATATTCAAAAACATAAACAAAGCCTCAAACATAATCCATATATTCTGTCAAAATAATAATAACAATCCATATATTTCCATTTCTATGTTAACAAATAACAATTCACAAATTCTCATAACAAGTTCACACTAATAAGTTACAAGCAAGAAAGTTCATAACATTTTACAAAAATCAATTCAACCCAACCAAAGCTCAAAACCACAAAACTCAAAATCAAACACACACTTCAAAATTCAAAACCCTAACAATTCAATTTTCATTTATCGAAACTGAAACTAAACAAATAATTAAAAATTAGGTTCATACACTCAGTATAATGAACGTAATACTCGTAATCATTAGGTCCAGAGCCATGAACTCTGCGGCGTTCGATAACTTTGACAGGATGATACTTCGAGTCCCTCCAACGACACATCACGCGCGTCCCAACCTCCAAGGGAAGCACAGACGATCTCCGCCGCTTCGATGTGTCGAAATCTGGCGCCGAATCTGCCGGCGCGGCGCGTGCAGCGACATCAGTTAACGGAGATTTTCCGTGCCCGGCGGCGTGAACGGAACCGTTTTCCGCACTGATCGGTGCATCGAGCGAACCCATGAAAAACGGTTTGAGATTTTTTTATTTTTTTTTATTTTTTTGGAGAAATAGAAAAATCAGAATATAATAGACTGGGGAGCGAGTGAGGGGTGTACACTGAATTAATCAAAACAAGGACAAATATAAGAGAGTAGAGATAGATGAGAAAAAAAAAAAGAGAAAAAAGATATTGAATATTATTATTATTATTATTATTAATTATTATAATTATTTTTGACAAGTTTACATTATTTATTTTTTATTTGACAAATTATATTATTCTTTTGGTCACTGTGATATTTGGTTTAGAGATGCACTTAATATATATGACCCCAAAAAAAGTTCAACGGCCCCTTTTTGAAAGTTTTGAAGAACTATACTTTAATGAAATGTGTGATTTGATTTTTTTAAAGTATGTTTATATATCTGTACATTGTTTTTGAAAAATAAAGTGCAAGTACTTTATTTTTATTTGAATTTTTAAGGTCGTGAATAGAATGTGCGAGAATAAGCAAATATAGATTGATAGAAGAGAGAAACAATATAAATAGTTTGAATTTTCTTTCGAATGATATATGAAAGAAATAAGAATGTAAGACTAAAATAAGACAAGGTCTACATTTTTTTTATCTTTAGAATCCAATAAAGAAAGGGGACAAAGATCAATATCTTACCGTGTTTTCTTTTTTGTTTTGAATTGTTAAAATCGTGATTGAAACGCACGCCAGTAAATAATATAAATTTATAGATGAGAAACACAATATAGAAAATCTAAATTTTCTTTCAAATGGAACATAAAAGAAATAGAAATGTAAATCTAAAACCAAATTAGAGTCCACATCTTTTTTTATCTTCTCATTACATCGAAGAAATTAAACAAAGATCACATATGTTACTATATTTCTTTTTTTCTCCTTTTATTTCTACTATTCTAGGATTAATTTTCGTTAAGATCAACTAATGAAAAGAATTCATTAACAACGATACATACATATCTTTTTGTAACACATCAAACTTGCATCAACTACATCTAACTAAGAAATTAATATATAAACTAACATACTAATGTATCCTTAATGGGAAAAAAAACTATCAGACTTCGCTGTATTTAACAAATTAAACAATGCATCAAATATTTAACCTAGTGTAGCCTCTCTTTACTCTCACCTCTCTTTTTGTTTTCGTTTTGTTTTTTATCTACTAAAGATAGGTAATTTAGAATCATTTTTTAACTTAATCTCACCTATTTGTATTGATTTTTTTCTGCATTTTTTATTTTAAATAAGTGATTCTCACATAGATTTGTTTTTATGTCGCATTTTTTGTGTTCATTGTTAGCGTGCGATATTGTTCATCGTCTTAGTGCAGTGTTTTTTATTTCTCGTTTTGCATCGGTGCACACCACCTGCAGAAAACTATGACAAATACAAAGAAAATTTGGATGTAGGGTTAAATCCTTTTGAAATTTGACAGAAAGCTTAAACCAATTTATCTTATACGAACTCAGCTTTAATTTAAAATTGATATTTCTTTAACTTAGAAATTAGGAACAGTATAAATACCATATGTTGGACTAAAATTGTATTTCAAAAATTGAGTTCTATTGCGTTTTGTGATTTATAGGTTCAAAATTAACTAAAGAGAACATAAGACAATAGGTTAATGCAAAACAAGATTCACGCGTTGTCATTCAATTAAACCATTAAATTTAAGTAATTTATTTTAATCTAATGGTTTAAACATGAAACTTTAAATTTTCGCCTTGCTTCACATTCACATGAGAAGAGAAAAAAAAATACAGAGTCATAAGGTCTTTCAATTGCAAAGGTACAACATTGATGATGGTATTTATTTATATGATTGAGATAGTGACTTAAATAATACTAGTTTGATAAAAATAAAGAAGAACAAATATATATTTTGCATTGCATCGACATCAATCAAGTAATTATTTTATTACATAAAGATGAGAAGCTCATGAGTTATTATTTATGAAGAATACCGTTGATCATTGTTATAATTTTCAATAATTTTTAAGTGATAGTCAACGGTGGACTACTTTTATACGTGATCTGAAGTAAAATGAATAGTTACAAAAAATAAGAAGTTTGAATTGTGACAATTTTAAAATTTAGTCTATAGACTTTATTGAAGGTTTACTCGATATTAAACTTGGTAATCAAAAATTGATTAGTAAACTTTCAACCGGTTAGAACATTTTGTACAGTTTATATGAAGTTAAGATAATATAAATAAAAACAATGATACTAAAGTTTGATTTATGAGTGCAGATAATTAAAGATAAAAGATAGAAAGATCACACACACAAAAGTATACTAGTTCACTCAACTCGGGCTAATCAAGTTCTCACAATCGTGAGATTTTCATTATGTACTTCAGAACCAAAACATTCATTTTCACACATTTCTCTTTATCACACTTTTATCAATTTCAATATTCACCTTTCAATCTAGAAATGAGTTTTAAAGTCACCTTTCAACTTATAAATGATTTTTACCGTCATCTTTCAACCTATAAAAGATTTTTACAGTCACATTTCAAACTAGAAAAGATGTTTACAAATACATTTAATCTAACATAAAAGATATACATTAGTCGATTACAATGTGTGTTATAAAAGTATTTGGAATCAAATGATTCTCAACTCTTTGTTTGAGATAAATAAAGATAAACTTAGTAAATGATTATATGCAGATACAGTGAAAAGAGTTTGGAGTTTTCTTTAGCGATGAATTTAAGAATATATTTGTTGGGCCCACTTTCCAAGGTGCCATTAATATTTTGAGTCAATCTTCTTAAGCTTAGTGTAATTCTATCCATAAGATTCTTCTTCGATCAAAACGTTATCCTTTCAACTGAATTGTTCTCCTCACTGGATATGGAGCAAACAAAATGTTAGGTTGTATGTCATATGATCATTGGAATAGTTTCCTGAACTGAGACATGTGCAGCAATAGATCAATTTGGACATTTCCTAAATTGTACTCGGATCAATTTGGACATTTCCTAAATTGTACTCGGATCCGTCTACTATTTTTACTTAGTGGTTCCTTTGTACTATATATGTCTTGTGTGAGTCGTGACTATAAAGTATGAACTATGATTTGGACAATCAGAATGAGAGACAATGAAAACATCATCTCACCTATTTAAACAAAACATAGATCCTCCTCATAAAACAATACAAGAATAATATTCAATCTGTATCTACAACATAGATTATATCGAATGGTATACACTTATGAAGGAGCTCACCAAAATACAATGCAGAAGTAGCAAAAACATTTTATCTGATACTGCTCTCTTTAGATAAATAAAATAAATACTAACTTAGTAGAAATGCTAGACTGGAACAGTGAAGAAATATATATTTGAAAAATGATAAATAAAATCAGGAAAAATGAATGCCAGCTTTGTTAAATAGAGAAAGCAAGTACAGGAACTCTTGCAAGGAGAGCTTCGACGACCTCTTCTCTTCAAAATCTCCCTCTTTCAGAACACCTAAAACCTTATCTTTGAATTCGGATTGCACCTCATCTGCACCCCCATCTTCAACATCCATTTCATCATCATCATCTACTCCTTCATCATCCATCTCCATACCTTGATCGTCACCAAAATTTGCGAAATCGGAGAAGTCTACTTTGGTGTCTGTTTCCTTCAGCGAACCTTCTTGCGAAATTTTCAGTGCTTGCACAGTCTTGTAATTCTTTTCGAGCAAAGATATCACATTCTTTTGCCTGAATATTGCGCCAAGCGTTTTGTTCTTTCGGTTAAAACAAATCCTTAAAAATCCATCCCATTCCTTTTGGTTAACTTCGATGCGGGGCTTTCTAGGCTCAATCCGTACCACAGAGGAATCAACCTTTGGTGGAGGCCTGAAATTGTTTCTTCCAACTTTTAGGAGATGGGAGATTCGAGAATGGAGTTGAGTGTTCACCGTAAGACGACAATAGAGTTTGTCACCTGGCTGAGCAACCAATCTCATGGCGAATTCCCTCTGGAACATTATGATTGCACACCGAAATGCAGGCTGATGGTTTAGTAACTTGAATGTGAGAGGAGATGATATTTGATAGGGAATATTTGCCACGCATATGTCAAAATATGGAAGTTCAGTTTTCAGCACATCGCCTTGGATAATCTGTAATAATCATCATAAAGAAGATAAATAAAATTTAGATGCTAAGTTTAAAAAACCATGGAAGAGCAAAATTATCTCTTGCTTTTGGAAGTTGGGATAGTTGGAAAGGCAAAACGAAACATGCAATAGGATAAAGATTGTCAAAGCCACTTGATGCAAATCAATTAACCAAGACACAACTCAAGACAATTGCCACATATCATACCTACTTTTATGCATACATGTAAACATACCAAAATGCCAATTCTTTCCAAATGATATTCAAAAGAAACATGAACATCAGGTTAATGCTTTTTCTCTCTTTATTTGAAGAGCAAAAGATATTTTTATCAAAAACCAATAATGGTACAAGATTAACTTTTTGGCTTTCAGAAGCAAAGATGAAGTAAGGCACACTAGCATTTTAAAATCTTAAATATTGAAGCCTCTAACTCCTAAAATTTTGATAGACAAATAATCTCTATACTGAGAGTACTACTTGTAGTTCTAGTAGTAAAAGAAAACCACTGCATCAGTGAAACTCAAAGTCTGTCCTTTTGGCTAAAGAGACAATTAAAACCCCCAAAGGTTCTCCACACGTACTCATTCACCCGAACCCTAGAAGATTTCTTCACACAAAAAACACTTTTTTCACGTGACTTAACTTGTTAGGAGCATAAGCCCAAAAAAAGAGCTCATCCAAATGGCTGGTCTATTAGTGGAAATCCTAACCTATGTAACACCCAGACTGAAAGCATGTTTGGTATTGACACAAGTCGGTGGACAGCGACATACAAGTCATTACATTCAATCACTTTTATTTTCCTAGTGCATGTTTAGATTCACTTTTGGAAGAACCAAAGTTATCCTAAGAACTTAAAATTGATTTCAGTCAACATTGTCAAATGCAGATCACGGAAAATAGAGATTTGTTCAAATTTTGTTATGCTATAGCAATAGCGGCAATTTAACAACACATTTGTATTAAATAGCGTATCACAGGACAATAGCAATGTTTACAAATTCCGCTATGCTATAGCTGTTATTTGACAAAACTCATTTTGGTATGTTTGGGGATATATAGCTTTTGAGCCTAAACGTAATTTTTTACAATCAAATTCATTGTTCAACTCACTGTCACGTGAAAGTATACACACCTAAATAGCTTAAGCTCCCTTTTAACTCAAATCAATTTTACAAAATTATAATCAATTTTAGCCACACTAGAACAAAAAGCACGCTTAGTGTATGCTTGTTTGGTATTATCACAATGAACTTGTCATAACCACATTGAGCCACCATGACTTCATAAAACCTACACCTCGTAGCTTTTAAAAATTATGACAACTCACTATGATACCAAACATGAACTTAAATTATTATCAGACGACATAATCTACACGTCAGTATCGTGCTATTATTACAATTCTAGAGCCAATTAGATAAACAACTAACTAGTTTCAAAATAACTAACTAACTTAACTAATTAACCAACTAAGATATCTAATATATATGTCAATGTTTAATAGGTCCTAACACAAATCCATATATCTCATGAAGGTTTAAAACTTCTACCATTCAAACCAAAATCAAACGCAAATTCAAATTATTCCAAATTTTTATTATTAAAAAAAAAAAGCATATACCGTGAGGCGGCTAGAGGGGGTTCCTTGAAACCGTTTATGAAGCTCAAGAATCATACGAGGATCAACTTCAACAGCAATAACCTTCTTACCAGCATCCAAAAGCTTCTTGGTCAAATTACCAGTACCAGGACCAATTTCAAGTACAGTATCAGTACTTTTAATACCTGATTTCTGCACTATACTATCAACAAGCAAAGGATTCTTCAGTATATGTTGACCTTTGGATTTGTGAAAAGTTATTCCACTTTGATATGGTGTGTGTTGTTGTGGCTTTCCCTTTTCCTTCTTTATCTTTCCTCCTGCCATTTTCGGTATGTAAAAGTTCACCGGCGACGAGTTCAGAGAAGATTGGTTGTTTGTCGCTGCCGTGAGGAATTGAGTTACCGAGTAATGCGCCGCCGCTTAACCCTAACGGAAAGTTCTCTTTGGAATAATGGCTTAATGGGTTTGGGCCAAGATTCAAAATTTAATTAAATAAGATTTATGATAGTTAAACATTATTGACAAAATTATTTTATTTACTTTCTGATTAAATTTTAAATTATGCAAATATTTTAGTTAAAAGAGAACACGAATTTAAATTGTAGTGAAGTAAAAAAACACTAATATAACAATTAATTATTAATATCAATCATTTTAAAAAATAGATTACAACCACGAACACAAACATTATATTTAATTTTTCACTAAAAAAAAAAAGAAAAAAACAATACAACTTGTGAAAAAAGAAAAAAACAATACAACTTGTGGTCCTACATGTGAAGTTGACTTTAAGAAAATTATTACATGTGAAGTTGTGAATCATTTAGTAGAGGGTAGTACCTTTCCATTATCTTTAGATCCAAAACTTATATTCTCATGGTCTTTTGTCAAAGGAATCTCTAGCTGATGGAGTTAAGAGACAATCTTTAGTGACATCTATATATGTCAACTCATGTTTTTACCTTGTTAAACAAACACATAAATAATATATTATAATTTTCTTTGACTTTTATCAAAATATATGCAATGTACACTACTAACGAAGCACATTTATCTTTTAATTACTTGATCTATCACAAATATTTATTTCGTTTGTGTTTTATACAATAAATTAATTATAACAAATATATTATTATTTTATTCTTATTTTTATTATATTTTGTATAAATAATTTTTACACTATTAATTAATAAAACTATCGAATTATTAAAATTATTTAACTTTTTAATATAATTATTTTTAAATTAATCCATACAAACAACCACAAAAGATTGTAATATATTTTTCGTATATAAACCATGCATAAATTAAACTCATTATATTAATATATTTTTAAAACGGTCAAATACAAGCTAAGTCATATTTCATATTTTCCAGTCAACAACATAGAAGTAGAAAAAACTTCTTACAAAATAATGAACATGACTCAAACTCGTTTGTAACTAACTAACAGATAAACAATAAAATTATTCCGTAGATACAAAAGTTAAAAACCAAACACCATATTCATAATATATTTTCAATTGTGTAAGTTCTCATCATCTGCTTCCTTCGGTAACTCTACTACTTGTTGCCACATTTTTCCATCTTCTTCTCCCAACATTTTCAAACTTCTTGCTGCAGGTTGTGGAAATCACTAAAGGAAGCAAGGTCAAATATGAATTTGACAAGAAAACTGGATTAATTAAGGTATACAACTTCAATGCCATATCACTTTTTCCATCCATCTATCCTAAGTTTATTCTTCTTAACATTTGAATATTGCACAGGTCGATCGAATTTTGTATTCGTCGGTTGTTTATTCTCATAACTATGGTTTTATCCCTCGCACACTCTATGAAGACAATGATCCGATTGATGTCCTAGTTCTCATGCAGGTAAACTATTATCATTTCAAATTCATATTCCTTTTTTTAGGCCGCACATTCGAACTCAATCTCTTTGGGTTACAAAGCTAGGCAGTCACCGCTGCACCGGCATCTATGTAAGCATTTATACAAGAGGCTATAAATCCTGGTAGCATTTATTGTACTTTAAAGGGTAGCCTTAGCATTGAAAACTATCAATGTTGACAAATAGACATCACTTTTGAGTCCTTAGTTGATCGTCATTCAGATAAATATCATAGTTTGAATTATCTTCACATTGATTAAGAAGGGAGAAATGTCAAATCAGCCTAAAATACGCATTCTCAAATTAGTAACGACTCTTTTAGAATCTTAACCATTTATTGGCACTGACATTTATAGGAGCCAGTTCTTCTTGGTTGTTTCCTGCGAGCCAGAGCCATTGGACTTATGCCAATGATTGATCAGGTGTCAATCATCTCATATCGTATCTAGTTTTGATTTTCATCCCATAAAACTTTTGTCTCCATTTCCAATAACAAATGTGTTTTATTGTGTTCACACAGGGAGAGAAGGATGACAAAATCATTGTTTTATGTGCTGATGATCCAGAATATAAGCACTTCACTGACTACAAAGAACTTGCACCTCATCACATCTCTGAAATTCGACGCTTTTTTGAAGACTGTATCCATAACAAACTTGAGTGTTTTACAGTTTACTTTATTTTTGTTTCTTCACAACTTGAGTGTTTTTCTCTTAACATGATGCTAAGACAAAAAGAATGAGAACAAGGAGGTGGCAGTTAATGATTTTCTACCTCCAAGCACCGCTGTTGAAGCCATCCAGACTCAATGTCAGTATATCTCGAGCAATTTAATGTATCGAATTTAAACTGACGTTATGGTAAAAATATGACAACATTTCAGTAATGAAATGCTGTCAGCCTCTTAGATTAGATAATTGCTGCTTTTGTTTTCAATTTTGTAAACATATATTATGCAATTTGCATAATATTTGATACTTTAAAATATATTATGAATGATTTGGCGCAGGGATCTTTACGCGGAATATATTATGCACAGCTTGAGGCGATAGACAAGAAAGTCGTTCTCCAATCTCGATTAATAATTAATCAGAATAAGCTGCAGTCTACACAGTTATAAAATATCTTTTGATCAACTGTATCTATACTTTTATTATTATGATTTTTTATTTAGTTAGATAATATACCCACTTGAATGGTTCATCAAGTGAAAAACCACTATCAATTGCGTTTGATATGTAATGCTTCTCATGTAGAATCCTACAAATTGAAGTGTTGACTATGGTCAAGTAAGGGTTGACTATGATCCAACACACACTAAAATATATGCAAATAGGAGTTTAGCAAGTTGTAATAGGGACCAACTAGTTTGACTAACGAGGAGATCTTAAAGATATATTAAACGTTTGGTAATTTGTTGCAATGTAAAATTCGATATAAAATAGGATATAAATATAATATGTTAATCTTTTATAAAAATTAAAATATAATTTTTATTATATTTTATAAAGTATTATATTTATGTTTTATTTTATGTCAAATTTTATATTTTAACAATATTATCATAGATATTTAGAGACTCTTGGTACTCAAAACTGCATTATTGTTTGTTTTTTCGGAGAAATAGTAGTAAACATACTTCTAGTTGAAAGCTATGATATCTAACTTTAAAATTCCACGAAGGAAAGTCTTGCTATCATAGGTAATTCTCTTGTACATTATAATAAGAAGATTGTGAAATTTTATTTAAGGTCAACATTAGTCATTGTTGGAATTTTAGATTGTCATATTGATTTAGA
>JBBPBP010009777.1:4740251-4760171 GCA_037974735.1 Cicer chorassanicum | reverse complement strand
TAATATTTTAATTTGTCTCTTTTAAAAGAATAATATAATTTTTTGTCTTTAACTCATCGACTTAATAAAGATATAACTAAAATATGTTCAAAAATTATTCCTACGATTTTATATTAATTTTCTTAAATAGCTTATATTTAATTATAATTTATTAATTACTTGTGTTATATTACTGAATTGGTTAAACATATATTATTTTTTTATCTTTAAACGAAATGGTTAAATACTTCTTTTTTAGGAAACTTAATTAAATAATTTATATATATAAAAAATAATATCCAAATTCAAAACAGTTATAAATATTTACAAAAATTTATATTTATCTCTCGAAATATCTTATACTTGGTCAAGGAAAATCTTAACTTAACTCATACTTTAATTTAATTTATACAAAGTAGTAACATAATTTAAATTCCTTCAAAAATATTGACCTGATATATATATAGTCATTTTTTTTTTCTCTCTGCCTAAATTCTCTCTCTGTTCTGTTTTTGTTGATTCTGAATTGCGAATGATTATTGCAGAAACCCCAACCCTCCTTACCCCACCTTCCTTCTAGATCGACTCAGGTTCTTATCATTTTCATTTTTCATTCCTTTTTTTTAATTCTCAATTATTGTTTTCGCATTTATCCATTTCGAAAAATACAAAAAAAAATTGTTTTTTTATTTGTCCCCTAATTACCCTTTGAATTTTATTATTGATTTTGATTGTTGGGTTTTTCTCGTTTCGCTTCAATTTCTCAATCCTCTTTTGAGTATGATTTTAGGGTTCTCTACGATTGGAAGTTGATTAGTGGAAATCTAATTGATTGGTTGGTGGATTTTGTGTTGGAGAGAAATTGGATTATATCAATTTTGATTTTTCTGTGTATTGAATTGAAAATGGAAATATAGTAGTTTTTTTAATCAAATTTGGGTATTGGAAAATTCATATTCACATGTGCTGACTCTGATTGCTGCATTTGATTTCGTGGTTCTAAGTTTGAGATTACATTTTTAGATTTTTGTAGTTTAAAGTAGTGAGTTGTTAGATGACCTTATTTGGGTTCAAAGTTTTCGTTTTTGTTATTTGAATAATGCTGGATTTGGTTTATATATTATTTTTGGATTTAATTCATATACATAGTTGATGTAAAGATATTTTATGTTGTCAATCAATTATAATCGTCAGATCAATCTAAACGTTTGACTGTGATCATAACTAGTTCTAAAGTCACTAATAGGATTGGTTGTGATTTTTTGACAGTGTAAAACTTTTTACACTGACGGTGTAACAAAATTAAACTTATACTTTTCGGTAGCATTTTAAGTTTTTAACTGACCGCTTATTATTATTTTTTTTGTTAGGGTATCTTATTTATTTTGGAGACCTGGGATGGTGACTGAATGACGGTGGTGTTTTAAGCTGATTTCATAAACTTTGCCCTCTAGTTCCATTGGATGTTGAACCATATTAATGATGGACAAAGGGCGGCAATGATTGAAGTCAGATGAAAATCCAGGAGATTGGTGTTAGTAGAGAGGCTGAAGTTATTATTACTAATGGCTCTGAAGTTTATAGCGATTTCGGCGGTTTCTACGGTGTTAAGTTTTGTAGGTCTTCAGTTTTGCACAGATTTGTCACTAGATAAACTTAAATCAGATGGACTAATTGGCTGGAATTCAGTTCACTTGGACAATGTCGACGATGGCATTGAGTTACCTTTGGGTTTGTATACCACCATAGGGTTACTGACGAATTGCATGATCAATGTATTTGTCCTTCTCAATCTTTGTCTCAAGGTGAGTTTGTAATAGAATATTAGTTACTTAGTTACTAATATGAAGTATTTATAGATTATGCCCAATGTGACATGTTGATCTATGGTTTAGTTTATATGTTTAGTACTTTTGGAAGACGGCGTTTTTTTAATATTATTTGCAAAGTTTCTCATGCTTCATTTCAAACTAGGATAGGCGGTGAAACAAGTAGCGTTGAAGTAGGTCAATTTTTTTTGGACTTAATCCTCTAGTTCTTAGGAGAAAGGGGTTTTGGTAATCGGCTGGGAGGTTAGTAAGTTTTGCCAATGAATGTTCTAGCCAGTGTTCGAATTGGTACTCCTGATCGATTCAACCTTCGCTGAACTGAAGCTCATTAACCACTTGAGCCAAACTACTTGGTTCGATGGTCAATTGTTATCACATGTTTTTACTGCCAAACATGTTTTTTTCATCGGAAAAGAGTTACAATAATGCTTTATACTCCTCGCTTTCCTTACTTAGTAATTAATAGGCGACAAGGGTGTCCATGATTTTATTTTTAATGGTAGTATATATCATTTTTCCCTTTATCAGTTAACGACGTTCTTTCTATTCACGATCCTTCTTATCACATGCAGGCTATGTTTTTCGCAGAGTTGTATCCTTCTGAAACTCGTAAGCTGATTGAACGTCTCGGTAATTATGTTATTTACAAGGTTAGTGCTTCTTTCTATTTCCGTGGTTTATGAAATGTGTGACCCATCACCCAGCAAATTTATTCTGACTATTTGTTGACAGTTAAGCTTAGCAAAGTAATTGTTTCTTCAAAATACTATTGAGTCTAGTTTGTAATGCTTTATGATTGAGAGATACTCCATTGTCTTGGCATCCCTTTCTTTTGGTTTTTGGAACATTTTTATTAGTTAGTTGACATGGTCAATGCCAATGTTCCTTAGTGTTGTCAAATAGTGGCTCTATAGCATAGCGGAATTT
This sequence comes from Cicer chorassanicum, assembly GCA_037974735.1. NCBI lineage: Eukaryota > Viridiplantae > Streptophyta > Magnoliopsida > Fabales > Fabaceae > Cicer > Cicer chorassanicum. The sequence continues at coordinate 4,757,436 of JBBPBP010009777.1, read as the reverse complement.
GAACAAATCATTATTGTTTTGTGATGCACTATTGAGTACAAAGGGGCAAGCGCTCTCAAATAGTTGCTATGGCGGCTTTGTAGCGTAATGAAATTTGAACAAATTGCTATTTTCTGTGATCTGCGATTGACAACACTACCTTAAACATGCTGATTATGAAATATAATATGTCGATAAATAGCCAATGTTGTGACAAAAATATAACCATAAGTGGTAGAGGATAGTTATTGTGAATGATTTTTCTTTTGCTAGCCAGTTTGACAAGCTGGGATGCCAATGGCTTTTTTTTTTTGCTCCACATTTTTTTTTGTTTTTTGGTTTTTTGGTTGACAATATGAAAATATCAATTTTTTTTTGTTTTGGCTTGGAAGATATGGGAAGCATTTGTGAGCAGCTAGTAAATGTATACTGTATCAACTTTTAAAAGTTTAAATGTAATGGGAACAGTTTGATGTTGATAAATCACCAGCCGATGTTACTTTATTATTATTTATCGTGTGACGGTGGATGAACAGGGGACATTTCTTCCATTGATTGTGCCACCAACACTTTATCAAGCAGGTCTTTGGTCAACATGGTTGGCTGTGCTTTGTTCTTTGAAGGTATATATATTTATACTAGAAGTCTAGAAGAGAACATATTGAAATAGTTCTGTGGAGTTTTGATATGTACAAATTTTTCATTAACACGTTCTTGCACATACTTTGCAAATTGCATAGATGTTTCAAGCTCTGGCTAGAGATCGATTGGAGCGGCTGAATGCATCTCCGTCAGCCACACCGTGGACATATCTTCGTGTATATTCAGCATTGTTATTCATTTTCTTGGTTGATGTTCTCTGGTACTGCTTACTCTTTTTTACTCCTCTTTTTCAATACAATGTTTGTTTGACATTTGCTATTATCATCATCATTACAATAGTGGATATTCCTCTGATACCTTAACAATTTATGATTAAAGTTCTTTAATATGTGTTCCATTTAAATGATAGCTAGGGCTGTGGAACTCATGATTTTCTTGTTTGACTTAAGGCCTATTTGGATTGATTTATTTGAATTTATCTACCGACTGAAGTATTTGTAAGATTGTTTGGGAGAACTTATAAAAACAACTTATGGTATGCCCACAAGTTGTATTCAACTTATTTCCATAAGCTCTCTATGATAGCTTATGAAAACAATTTATAACTTATATAAAAACAATTTGACTTTATTTTATCTTTTGTTACGGAAATTGTTTATACATAACCACTTATATAATAAGCGTTTAATTAAGCTGTTTATCCAAACAAGACCTTAATGGCACAACAAATCTGTTTTGAGCCTGTTTAGATATAATTTTCATGAAGGCTGAAACAATCACTATTATTATTATTGTAATTTTATAGCTTGGATTGCTTCTGACACTTCTCTTTTTATGCTCCTAGGATAAGGCTTTGTCTTGCAATATATAGAACACATGGGTCCTCTATGTTTCTGTTACTATTCTTTGAGCCTTTAAGTATTGCTTTCGAGACCCTACAGGTATTTAAAATACATCTTTGCAGATTTGAGAGAGCTGCTCATATAATCATGCCTGGTTTAATGAAATTGTTTATGGCGTTATATGAATTGTAGGCCCTTTTGGTACATGGATTTCAGTTGCTTGACATATGGATCCATCATTCAGCTTGCAGTAGCAGTGATTTCCGAACACCTAAACTGCTTGACACATTAACCGCAGGTAGTTTGAATAAAAATCTTGATTTCTTAAGAGTTGATTTGACTACATGAAAACAGAAAAGCTTGGTTTTATTATTCATTCAACTTTCTTTCTTCAGATTCAGAATACATGAATTCTTTTGATTTTTATTGTTGCTGCAGTCAATCTATTTGGTTAACACTGCCGAAATAATCTGATTACTGTGAACTTGTTTTGCTCTTTTTCCGCGATAAGTGATTACCTGTCTATTAACTTTTTCATTTAAGCTTCCTAATTAAGTGGCGTAACTGTAGGTTCTTTATTGGAATGGAAGGGAATTCTTATCCGGAACTTGGGATTTTTCCTTGACATGGCAACATTTTTTATGGCACTTGGTCATTACTTGTATATATGGCGGCTTCATGGCATGGCTTTTCATCTTGTAGATGCAGTGCTATTTCTAAATATACGTGTAAATATTTTTGTATATCTTTCATTCTTAATTTTTCATAAATTTTACTGTCCATAGAAATTTCATCGATGTTTTAATATTCTACTACCTGTATTCATTGATGTTTTTTTGCGCAGGCTTTGCTTAGTGCAATGATAAATCGCATAAAAGGCTTTACTAGGCTAAGGGTAGCTCTAGGAGCGCTTCATGCAGCTCTTCCCGATGCAACAACCGAGGAGCTAAGAGCATATGATGACGAATGTGCTATTTGTAGAGTATGCTAGTTTGCCAGACTGTTTTCTTTCTGGTTGATCTTGGTGTTGGTTGGCTATACTTTTGAATAATATTTATAATGTGCTTATGACAGGAACCTATGGCTAAGGCTAAAAAGCTAAACTGCAATCACCTCTTCCATCTTGCATGTTTGAGATCTTGGTATGGTTGATTTTATGAACTTATATATGTTTCGCTGAGTTTAATGGAGATGCACTGTTGGTGTTAAATATTTTTACACCGACATCCAATGAGAAGTCACGATATTTCCACGTAAACCCACTCAGTAACCACAATTTAAAGATAACCGCAAAATGTTGAATTCTCATTGGATGCTTACACTGACAGTGTGCATATCTCATTTTCTCTTGTTTTTATGTGTTCATTTTAGTGAGGTAATGTTTTGTTTCTGAATTGATTCTAGGTTGGATCAAGGCTTGACTGAGATGTATACTTGTCCAACGTGCCGAAAGCCACTTTTCGCAGGCCAGCCTGAAAATGAAACAAACACAAGTGCAGGAGTAATATCGAGTGACGAGCAACTTGCGCGTCAAATGAGTGCAGTATTTGATCGTCAAAACTCTGCTAGACAAACCATGCCTGCAGGATTGTTTCCAAATCAGACAATGAACAACGCCGAAGGTGTTTCTTGGAGGTGCAATCTTCAAACTCCATGCTACATGTCCCCTTATTTTTTTTAGAATTGTTGTTTCGAATAGTTATGAAGTACACAAGAGGATACAAAATCCTCCTAGCTTAGAAATCAATCAAATGAAAGCACAAGTAGAAGTAAAAACAAATCAGAATGGTTGATTACTCCTTTTTAATTTTGTATGTAGAGTTATTAATTTTTCTATATTGATGCATTATTATTTTTTGCTGATTTTACTTTTTCTTATCTAGGGGTGCAGGAGTGGACTCAAGTTGGTTGCATTCTTGGCCAAACCAGGGCGTCGATGGAGCCGGTCCATCTACTGCTATCAGAACAGTAGGTCTCGGAAGAGTTCAAATGATGATGAGACATCTTGCATCTGTTGGAGAAACCTATGCTCAGACCAGCTTCGATGAAGCTGCTTGGAACGTTTGGCCTATTAATCCGTCTCAAGCTTCTGCGAGTGGTCCGAGTTCGACCGTTCCTTCTCCTGCGGGAAGATTGCCAGGAGGAAATGGTGGTTTACATATAAGGACCGCCTCACGATCTGCAAATGATAATGTAGCAAATGTACTTGCTATGGCTGAAACTGTTCGGGAGGTTCTACCTCATATTCCAGATGACATAATATTCCAGGTATGTTTTGGATTTTTTTGCATTACATAATTATAATGTATTTTTGTTCAAAACATTTTTTGGAGCAATTTTTTTTTTCTGAACTTTGGTCTTTGGGTATGTATGTATGATGGCTGATGTTTGATCAGTGTTGTCAAATAGCGCTGTAGCACCTGTGCAACGAAATTTGAACAAATTACTATTGTTCAACAATACGCTATTTAGTACTAGTACAAATTTTTGTCAAAGTTGAAACTATAGTGGCTCTATAGCACCGTGACATAGCGAAATTTAAACAATCACTATTTTTTGCAATCCACGATTGACAACAGTGGTTGATGGCCAATAAGTGCAGTTTATAAAGTAACTTTGTACTTTAAGATGCTGCCATAGAAATATGTCAGATAGTTGTTGTCCCTTTAGAAGTGCACTTATAGTGGTTTGCGCTTATCAATTTTTTCCTTGTAACATGTTTACCTAATGTCACCAAATTCTATGATAATGGAAAATGTTCGATGCAACAAAGCGGTCTATTATGGTAATACTATCATTGGCATTTTTAATTTTTTAAAAATAAAACACGTGGATAATGATGTACCGATGTGTGCAAAGAAGATGGATTACGTTGGACAAAATTCACACCTTGCTCGCTACTTTCTTACCTGGTACCAAAGAAATTGTCCAGATAGTTAACCCTGAAAATTTCTCATTGTCGATGGAACTGAACATTTGGTAGTATAATGTCAATAATAATGTAAAACTAGTGTCACAAAGATGAGAAAGTTGCGATGGATGAACGGTTACACAATACATGATCAAGAGAGAAAATCGGCAGTGTCCCATAGTTGAAAAGATGGTTGAATCTCGTTTTAGGTGATTTGAACATGAATGAAAATATGTATAGAAGTATCTAAGAGAGTAGATCAAATTGAAGATAGTCTCAACAAAACAAAAAAAATAAAATGCTGAAAACTGTCATCATCTGAATTTTCTATAATTGCTTGCTGTTCAGCATCTTATAACATGTACAAGCTGGAACTTAGGCGCAATTCAAAGATCCAAAATGTTTAAGGGTTTACTTTCCAAATATTATATAAGATTAATTGATATGTATTGACAGTGTAAAGTTATTTTACACTGACGCGCAATCATAATCCTTCAATTCGCCACATCGTGTTTGACAATTTTTAAATAAAAGCATTTATTTAATTATTTGTTGTGTTGGCGAGTTGTGATTGATTGTCAATGTAAAATTATTTTACACTGATAGTGCATGTCCTATTTTCTCATTATATTTGACGGGGTGTATTTGCAATCATCCTATAGTTGAAGCCTTGAAGAGGTTACGAATTCGACAATGGGTCACCTATAAAGGTAGTCAATTGTAGACCGGTGCTTAAAAGTCACCTGAAACATGATAATCGACAATACTCTTCAGAAGTATAAGTTAACGCTCTTTATGGTTTTTACGACTGAGACAATAATTCAATCAACATCAGTTTGAATAATTAAGGAAAAACGGATGTGTCCTCAAAACTCAACTTGTCTCAAACCGAAATCAGATCATCGTCTCAGCTGTAAAGACGAGGATAGCTGTTAAATCATACTTATTGTGGATCATTATTAGAGTTTCAGGTAATTTTTAAGCATTGACCGGGTCCAAGGTAGATATCTATCAAGGTGGTACACCTTATAATTTCCCCACTTATTATTGTTTTGGTCCTTAATTTTAGTATGCAAAATGCTTGCTTGATATATATATTGAATCTTAAAGCTTTTGACAATACTGTGCAGGACTTGCAGCGGACAAATTCTGTGACAGTTACTGTGAATAATCTTCTCCAAATGTGACTTAATTAAGGTTTTATTTTGATCATCAATTATTAATTTGAAGGACTTAGAGATACCTACAATTGTTGTCCTTGGAGAGGCATAGGCATCATTTTCATGTATATAGAGTCAGCACATTAAAATATATGTTGTACTCAAGAAAGATAGCAGAAAAATATATATAGGCTTTTTCTTTCTCCTTTATGTTCTTCACCTTGAGTCACGATGAATGCATTCTAATAAATGTGGTGGTGTATTTCCCTAAGATGGGTAAGTCCATTTCTGTCATTGTTCCTTTTTCAATTAATTGTAATTGTAATTGTAATTGTTTGAATTTGCTGCTATCTCAAATGATTCGATTCAATTCGGTTCGGGTGGGAAGAAGATGATGCCTCAAACTCCTCTTGAAGTGCATGATCAATAAAATAAATTTAAATTTCATATAATCAAAATAGTATTTCTCCTATATAGTGTAAAAGTCATGAGAAATAATGTATAAAATTCAAGTAATATGATCAATCAAATGAAGATTATAAAAGTATTTATTGTAAGGATGAAGACCTATCCTATAGTGTAATTCAATGATAGTAATTTAAAAGTCATGGAATATCCAATTAACACATAACTTAGATAAATCACTAATAAAAATAATTTATAAATTCAGTCAATATACATTTAGTAATATAGAAAGTTAATAAATTTCAAGTTTTATTTAGGTTTTGTGGTATTGTCTTGAGATTTCACTGGATATTATTTCAATTCGATTACTTCATTTGCAAGAAACATTTTATCCACTTAATAAGACACTTCTTCCTCTCAATTATCTTCTGTTTTGGTCAATGACAACTCCTCAGTCTTAGAATCACTCCCTTTGTGTAATTGATATGTAATTTTGAGGAAAAAAAAAACCCTTTTAATACTTGCAACATAGTTATTCATTAAATCCCATGTCATATTTGATAAAAATTTTGGCTCATTTTCCACTTGTTTTAATTTCACAAAATGATTGTAATTATGAGTATTACAATCAAGTGCACCTAGAGATCAACATTTCATCAAGCATACTGCAAAGTCACAAGCATAAGTAACAGAGTGATAAACAAAATAAAACTTACAAAACTACCCTTCAACTTTACTTATTTAAAATACTAAGGGGTTATTTTTTTGTCAATAAAAAGGTGTAGGTTGCTATTTTACACCTTTATAAAAAGAGGTGGGGGTATAAATTAGCAAATTCCACACACACACATATATATATATATATATATATATATATATATATATATATATATATATATATATATATATATATATATATATATATATATATATATATATATATATATATATATATATATATATATATATATATATATACTATATAATGCGTATAGGTTAGTGTCATGCAAATCCAAAATTGTACTCTTACAATCAAGTAAATCAACCATTACAGATAAACAATACAATCTTCCTTACAACCCACAACCAAACAAAAAATATTTTTTCCTATCACTTTTACTATATAATAACCAAATTTAGTAGCTAATTGCAATCCAATCCACATTCTTCTAAAATTGGGCCATTTGTCTTAGGCAAAAATGGATCAATTTTCACCCACAAAACAGAGAACAATGATGCAAGCAAGATTGACCAAACAAGAACAATTGTAGGAGTCCTATTATTCCTACCTATCATACCTTTAAGGAATGGATACAAGTGAAGAACCACCCAAAAGGAAAAAATTAGTTTCCCAAATAAAGGACCCCATGACACAAAACCATTGTTAATTGCATGTGACACTCCAGCAACCATAGCAATTATGTTTAATATAAGTAATGTTGTTGGTATGATTAGTAATGTTGTCCATTTAAAACCAAACATTTCATTACGTTCCTTCTCTTCATCTTCTCTTGGTTTTGATGTTACTATGAAGTTGCTATTTACACCCGTTAAGAGTTTGAATAGCCCAACAAATACAGCAAATAAATTTGCTGATACACCCCCAATCACCCAAAATTGCTCATTTCTCCACCATTCATCAATTGTAACTCCACTCCACCTCATCTCTAGTACACTTGTTGAGAAAATGCAAATGAAAAGAGAAATAAACCACATGACAGCTGTATTATTGAGCTGTAATGAAAACAAGAATAAGCTTATAAAAAAAATGACACAAGAATAATGTTCCTGAGTATTGCTAATTTTTTGCCATGCTATATGTCAATAGAAATTATGTTGCTCCATTTCAACAAAATATAAAAATAATTATGTTGTTTCAAGTCTTTCGCTCATGACTCACTAGGTCTAATTAAGGCCCTCAAGATCCTTTGCAATCTGTTCGATCAAACCTCAACCATTAGATTAATCTTGCTACTGAGATATAATAGTAATACTCTTAACCGTTAGATTAATGTAATGGTCGAGATTTAGATATTGAGGCCACAAAGATCTAAGTGAAGGTTTAAGGTTTCATTCATCAAATTGAATATAGTCAACACAATGAAAATGACTATGATTCAAACAATAAAATAAAATAAAATGAAAATGACTATCATATGGTGATAAAAATGTATTTGTTCCATTCCCTGCCTTATACCTTAAACTTTTATGACCAAATTGAAACTATTGTATGTATGTATAGAAATCTATTTGTTCTATTTGCATGGTTCAAACTCGAGACCTTACTTTAAGGATCACATTATATATATATGAAACTAATAATAAATTAGAAAGTTGAATAAGGGTTCATACCTCAGGAATGATAAATTTTCCAGTAAGCAAGCAAACAGCAGGAAGAGTACAATAAGCCACCAAAGGTATTGATGTCCATGGATAAACAATAGCATTTATGTAAGAAATTCTCTCTAACCACTTTAATCCTCCTTTATATCCATACCAAATAGGACAATGTTTACTCATGAATATGTCAATGGATCCAAGGGCCCATTGAAACACTTGCTGTAGCCCATTACAAAGGTTGGTTGGTGAAGATACTTTAAATGCATTTCTTTTAGGTATACAATATATTGATCTCCATCCATGGCAATGCATTTTGAAACCTGTTAATATATCTTCTGTAACTGAACTATAGATCCATCCAACCTGAATCATGAAAAAAGATGAACTTGTTAGTAATCAAAGGGTGCTATCACTCCGATTTTTTTTTTTTTTATAAGAACAATCATCGTTCAAAAGAAAACATATACAAAGAAACGTAGATAAATAATGCATGAGATTTGATCACATAGTTTAACCAATTGTGTATATGTTTCCGACATCAGAACGACTGCAATATCTTTCTATATTCGAATTTGAATTCTCTACCATCAAAGGATTCACGCATTTGGGACATTGGTAGCCGTTCGATCTTGATTGGATAGTCCAAAATAACGAAGACTTTATTTTTATTTTATAAGTCAAAATACCTAGCTTGAATCAGAACGGTTCCATCTTGATCGAATGACCACCAATGTTATGAATGTGTGAATGTGAGGATTACCAATTGCAGAGGAGCCGGATCCCTATTGTTCATACTTAGAGTTACAAATTATAATTTATACTTACATACCACAAACCAATTTACAAGATTATCCCTGAACCATACCCAACAAATATTCTAAAGAGAGATAGAGTATGTATTGAAATCCAATGAGGCTTCTTCATATTAAGAAACATATTGAATGGATTGAAAAAGACAATAAAAATTAATACACGATGTTCCATTTATAGAGATTAGGGAGAATTAACTCCCCAATTGCTTATTATCAAGCAAAAAGTAATGGTAGAAATATTTACCTCTTTTCCCCATTCTGTTTTCTCTTCATAGCCACAACTAATGACATGTATGGCTTCTGTAAGTTGAGTAGCAAGACTACCATGCTTTAGTGTCTCACCATCCAACAATTGAGTAGATGCAATGAAAATAGGAGATTGTCCAAATTTCTTGACAAACTTCTGACTTGAGATTGGAACTAACACATCTTCATTTCCTATATGTGAGGTTTTACAAGTTTAGTATAAAAGGTTTATTATTGTCAAGAAATTACAACCGATCATAAGGATAATTTTAATGATATGACGATTATAATAGATTGATAGTGTAAAAAGTTATTCTTAAATAGTGTTTCTCTTTTGATTAGGATATTAGAATAACCATTATGATGAAGATATATATATATATATATATATATATATATATATATATATATATATATATATATATATAGATGAATTTAAATGATATACATTGTTGGTGCAAATTAATTTTACACTAATATCCGATAAAAATCCACTATTTTACCATTTCATCCAATTTTTGCAATTGTATTTTTAATAGTGAGCATTCCATAGCTTAGAGTTTTGTTAGGTATGATACCTAATTTCCAATCATTCATTGCCATACCATTTTTTTATATTTATTTATTTTAAATTGAATTAAATTTTGAATTGATTTTACCTTGGTAGTACAAGGAAGAAATAAAACTTCAAGATACTAAAAAATTTATAATTTTTTAAATAATGATATTACATGAAGGAAAAAGAAAGACGACATTTATGAATATCAGCGTAAAATAAAGTTGCATTGACATGATATATCTATTAAAAAATGTAAAAAATATTAGATTTAGATTCTCTCAAATTTTAGTCAAACATAAAGAGGTTATATTTAATAATTTTAAACATGACAAGATCTATATTTAAAAATACTAGAGGTTAAAACCTTACCTTTAGTACTCCCATCAATAGATGATTCAGAATGTACTTTTTTTCTATGACCACTTTCCATTATCTCAATCTTAGATTTCTTCAACTTCTTCTTTTTCCTTTTTCCCATACAACACAATCCACAACAACACTTTAGCCAGCAATTACATGTCTTGTTTGGTGACTTCTTTTTCCTTGGAGCATCAAAACCATAAAGTGCTTGTCTTCTAAATACACATCCTGTTCCAACATATGTAGGTCCTTGGATACCATCCAAACCTTTCATGTTTATCTATAAAGGTAGAGAGGTTAGCTTGATAAAATTTGAGTAAATGTCAAATTAATCTATGAAATTATAGAACTGTATCAATTTACTCTATCACATTGTCGAAATTCTAAAATGATTAATGAAGTTGCAAAATTTTAATCAATTTTGTCCCATTGTTGATATTTGTAGGAATTAAAATGATATTAAGTTGGTAATATTGAACAATGACATATCCAAGATCCCGATTTTTTTGTGCAAAATATGAAAATACTTTTAAATTTTGGATGTGTTGGACTTGAGGTGAAAAAAAATATTAAAGAACAGTCAGAATGCAAACGAAATATTGATGCAATTTTTCAAAATTCAAGTGTATACTTTTACTAAACACTAAATCGACTCTTGATATCAAAGATGAATTTAAAATTAAGTAAATAATATCACAAATGAATTTGATAACATATCTAAACCAAAGAATAAATTTGATTTATATTTTGTACTTTCATAAATCATCTCAAAATATTGATAATGTAGACATTTACTCATTAAATTTTTTATTTAGAAGTAAAATCATAGGATAAGTTTTTTTAAAGTGAGAAAAGTTTACTTACATCAACAAATGAATTTTTTTGATTGGCATATTGGTCATTATTGTCAATACCATCAAATCTTTGAGAGAATTGAACATAGCAAACCCTTTTTCCTAACAATGGATCCATCATGAAACACATAGCCTCTCTTATAGCCTTGCTATTGTTGATGCTATGATTATAGTCTAAGTTCAACACAAAAGGTGCATTGGAAAGCACAGCAGAGACTCTAACCTGTTTGATATATAATTGTCAACAATTTAATTTATAAAAGAAAATATGCACTAATGTAATAAATTATAGAATCAAAATAAATAAAAAAAGGAATTTTTTAAATTTAAAGATAGTGAGATCTAATTATATGTAATTATTTAATCTATAAATTAAAAACAGTTATTTAATTATTTATTATCGTGATGAATTATAATTGAATAACAGTGTAAAATTATTTTATATTATCAGTGTACCAATTTTTATTCTCAATTTTTTTCTACCTTATTTCCATCTTCATATTTAAAGAGAATTATTAGTCTATTAGGGTGCTATTTTCTTATGTATTGCTTACCAATGCATTTAGAGCTCCTGCTTTTCTTTGGTGATTGAAGTTAGGCCTCTTTTCTCTAGAAACATATACCAACCTTGGTAATTCATTTCCATCCATGTCATATCCTTCATTTTCTCCTAAAAATACCTGAGAAAGGATTCACATTTACAATCAAAAGGGTTTGTAAAAATGGTCACATATATTACAAAGTGTAATGAGTTGTGTTGTTTTGACATAAAATAAGAAAATTATTTTCGACATTAATTCTAATGGTTAATTAATACAGTTCAAATATTTGACTCATTACGTTTAGTGAATAATTAATATTGGATATAACACATTGCAATTCATTTAACACAATTAACTATGATTTCGAATGTTATTAACTATAATGTTCAAGTGTATATATATAAAAAAATCATAAAGTAGTTTTGTGGTTTGAGCAGAATTAAAGTGACAAAAAAATCACGAGTTCATTTTCTACTCTAACAAAATTAACAACGAGTTAGTAATCCTGACTATTTAAAAAAATTATACAAATCGTGGTTAATAGATATTATGTATATTTAAACACTTGAAGTCCATGTTTATATTAACTTAATTTTTGGATGATTAATGAATATTATGTGTATTTGAAAACTTAAAAATTATTGTTAATGATGTTCATAACTGTGATTAATTACGTTCAATATCATCAATGAGTTGCACACCTAATTATATATACTAACCATCCTCAAATGTAATTAACTATATAGTTGAAGTGACTATTGTGGAAATTAATTTGTTGTGAAATCAAAAAATCATTTAGAGTTCAATAACCATACAATAGTAATGCATTTAGGTATACACAAATACATATGACCAAATTTCATCATGTTGTAACAATATAAAGAAATGATTGAACATAGGTATAAACTTGTATAATTTAACAAACTCTATATTATTATCTATGATATGGTCTTTATTAATTACTCACCTGTATCATTCCTGGATGATCACTAATATTGTTTCCTGGCCATGGTGTTCCATCTTGCATTGTCCACCCTTCTTCTGGAACCTTCTTAGCCTTTGCAACTAGACAATTCATTCTAACTCTAAACTCTTCATATTCTCTCTGCATCAACATGAATAAATTTTTAACATATAATATGATGATAGTTTAAATATGTATTTATTCTCTACAATTTGTTTTTAATATTTAATTTAGTCTTTGCAAATATACTATATTTTATTTTTTGTTATTGTTCTTTAGTTATAGTTTCTATAAAACAGAGATTAAAATTGTTTATAAAAAAATATTTTAGAAATCATTGAAGAAAAATTTTAGAGCGACTAAAAATATATTAGACAATATATTTATAGAAACAAAAACTTATTTAACTCTATTTATTTGAATTCTTATGTTGTTCATATTGAAGAGATTAAAATTTAATAAGTATTCAATATATTATAAAGAACAATTCTAATATGAACAAATTTAAAAAAAAAAATAAAAAGAATATTTTTGCAAGCACTAAAAGAAAAGTATATTAAGTTTATAGAAAAAAAAATCAAGAGATAGAGATATCTTTACCTTCATTGCTCTTCTCTCTTTCACAAATGATGAATGAACTTTATCATTTATATAATTAATTTTCTCAGCAAAATAGCATTCTGGAGCTCTAGGCTCAATGTTGAATTTCTTAGAAAAAGGAACCCATTTTCTTGCAAATTCATAAGTTTCAGATAAAGCTTCAAATGTTAACATTGCAGCTCCATCGTCAGAAACATAACATGAAACCTTTTCAACAGGGTAATCTATAGCTAGAATTGAGAGAACTGTGTTTGCTGTCACTAGAGGAGACTCTTTTAATGGATCAATTGTTGTCACAAATATATCAATTGGACAAAGTTGTGATGGTTCACCTTCTTTTTCATACCTATGTGAATTGAAAAAAGTTGATGATAAGTATAACAATTTTTTTAGAAGAATAAGTATAACAACTTAATTAATTAAGTGTTATAATATAATTGTTTATATGTAAATCGATTTCGATAACAAAATATAAAATAAAGTTAAAATATTTTTATATAAGCTATTATAGAGAATTTATAAAAATAAGTTTAAAATAATTTATGAACATTTCATAAATTCTTCCAAACAATTTCATAAATGCTTATAGCATAAGATAAACTCAAATCAATCGATCCAAATTGGGCTAAAGTATGGTACGACTAATAAAAGTTGAATTACAAGAAAAAAAATCAAAGATCGAGAAAATGAATCAGTCTTTAATTTCGTAGCTAAAGTGTTAGAGACACAAAAATTATAGACCAATTTTATTTTCTTTTGTCTCTAACTCTGATAGGTAATTCAACTTTTTTTGGTACCGAAAAATGCAACAATCTATACAGTATGTTTGAATTGACTTATTTGAGTTTATCTACTTGTATAAACACTTATAAAACTATTTGAGGACGATTTATAGAAATAACTTATAACATATCCATAACTGTTTTGAACTTATTTTCATAAGCTTTTAATGATGACTTATGAAAATAACTCATAGCTTATATAAAAACAATTTGACTTTATTTTATCATTTGTTATATAAATAGCTTATACATAAAAACTAGTTATAAACTATTTCCATAAGGTATCATAGAGAGCTTATGAAAATAAGATGAAAAATTGTTTATGAACATGTTATAATCTCTTTTCATAAACTCTTTCAAATAGTCTTACAATTACTTATATCAGTAGATAAATTTAAATAAGTTAATCTAAACCAACTTAAAGTATAAATTCTTCATAATTACTTATTGAAAATAATTTATAACTTAAATGGTAACAATTTCAGTTTACTTTACCTTAAGGAAAGTCTGTCTAGATAGGTTTGTCTAGTGACAGGAAACCACTTTGAGAATTGATCAAGAATCCATGAAAGAGTGAACCAAATCTCACAAATTACTGACACAGCCCACAAAGCATAAGCATTCTCAACTGGATGCATTATTCTATAGTGAAAGAAGAAACCAATAACAACTACTCTCAATATTATGATCAAACGGTATGGATTTATTTGACTTGATGGAATTGGTAATTTCCTTGACAATGGTTGCCTTGATTCATCCATTCTGAAAATTATATTCAAAAAAATATAAAATTTCATAAGTAAATAATATTAAAAATATTTATTATTAATATTGATAGTTGTAAAAATAAAATAAAATGTATATATTATGTACGTAATTAAAATGAATAATTGCTAATATATTCTCACTTATTTTTTCACAAGGATTACTTTCGAAGATTATAATTTCAGAAGAAAAATATGTTTGCGTACAATTTTCGAGAAACAAGTGACATTTGTTTCAACTGTCGTATAATTAATTTAAATTAAATTTCATGCAACAACTTTTAATAGTTATAATAGTTCATGCAACAACTTTTAATAGTTCATGCAACAACTTTTACGATTATTAGATTAAGATAGAAATCTATCTTTAGATTTAATAGTTATAATAGTCGTTACACTAAGAAGCAATCCAATAGAAAATCTATATCTTAATTTACTGTCATCATTGTTTTGAAAATAATACATTAACAAGTTATAATTTTTAATTAATGCACTTCTTCTGAAAATTAAATAGAAGTAAATTAACAATAACAATATCTCATGAAATATAATCAATGTCTATGACCATCATAATGTTCAAGATCATAATTCAATTTAACTAAAATAATGTTGACCTCTATATATATATATATATAGTTGTACAATTAACACTTTATACAAGGGGTTGTGGGTGGGAGTATTAATTAGTGTAAGACATGAAATGAAAGAAACTAATTTTGATATTTAATCTTTAATTTAAGTAAAACTAATTATATGTCATGATCCCAAGTAGATTGAATGGTTATATATAAGGCATTTTTATCGTAATATTCCTTTTTTCAAAAACTTAATCAAAATATTCTACTTTGAAAAGAATATACTTAATTGTTTTATTTTTTTGGCACCTTCATGAAATCGCATCTCAGGAATGCGACCAAGTGAAGGATTAATTTTTTCTTTTTTTTATCATAATAAGATGTCGCATCCCATGAATGCGACCATGTAGTAAGTCTAATTTTTTTTTTTTCATTTTTTCATTTGAATAATTGAGTTTTTAAATGATAAAAAATAATTAAAATATTTAAAAAATAAAATTATATTAATTATTTAAAATAATTAAAAACATTTATTTTTTCAATTTAATGTATTTTATTTGATTTTATTAATATAATTTTGTTTTTTTTTAAATATTTGTATTATTTAAAAACCCAATTATTCAAATGTTAAAATGAAAAAAAATTTAAACATATTACATGTTCGCATCTCCAGGATGCGATCTCCTATTATGATAAAAAAATCAATCATTCACTTGATTGCATCCTGGAGATGTGACCTCTTGAAAGTGCAAAAAAGTAAAACAATTTGATATATATTTTTTTTCAAAGTAGGGTATTATGGTTAAGTTTTTGAAAAAAAAGGGATATTATGATAAAAAAAACCTATATATAATCTTAATTTCAATGAATAAAAAACATAATCTATTTATTTGCTAAATAAATATTAGAGGCACTTAGAACCAAAATAAAAATAAAAATAAATTAGATTCACTTACAAAGGAAATTCATTATCATCATCCATAGCCTTATCCAAGTATTCATCATCATTATTTTCTTTTCTCATATTACCAAGTTTATCCTGTCTTTGCTTCCATATCTCCATCCTCTTCTTCCAAGCAACACTTCCATAGCCATAAGAAGCTAAGTCCTTGGAAGGATCCATTGGTCTTGCTTGCAATAAAGTTATCTCTTTTTTCATGGTTGAATTTAAAGGAACTATAGCATGATGCTCTTGAGATAGTTCCTCACCCTATTCCAATAAGTGCATGCTAAGTATATAAGCAACAAATAAAATCTTTTTTTTTCTTTACATCACAAAACCATTTTATTTTGTTATTATAATAATGGTAATATGGTTTCATAAAAATATAAGAAACAATGGTAATATAGAGATTTAAACATGTGATCCACTATGCAACCTTTTTTTTACAAGCTAGAATCCACTCAATACAAGTTATAAACAATTAATGTAGTTATCTATTATATTTTATTTTATGAGTTTTTTTATAGCGTAAAAAAGTGGTCCACATACATCAAATTAGTTTTCATCATTTAGATATGTCATAGTATTGTTTTCTAAAATAACTACCCAAAAATTAAAATGATATATGGTTGGACTAGAACATATGTATAGCTATTTTCACTATTTAATGCATACGAAAATTATTATTTTATTCCTTGCTTTAAAGGTTACACCTAGAACATATATTAAAAAAAGCAAATTAATAATTTAGATATTTTTTCTTGGAACAATATAATTTATATTTTTCTAAAAAATCATTAATTTCATTGAATAAAAAGCTTAATTACTTTGAGAAAAGCTTTTTTATTTTCATTAATAATTGCAAAAGATTGTCTTACTTTTATTTTTCATTCGGAAAATTTGTTTAACAACACAATATTTTTCATTATTTTTCTAAACGTATT
>JBBPBP010009777.1:4670663-4734959 GCA_037974735.1 Cicer chorassanicum | reverse complement strand
TACTATCATTGTAACGTTACCATATTAATATCATTGTTGTATTATCTTTTTGATATATAAATGATTATTTAAGTGTACTATATATATATATCATCATACTATTTTTTACTATGAGTTATTTTAAGAACTTGACTATTAAAAATAATATTATTGGAGCTGAAAAATCTAATTATTTATTTTCTCATAGACTATTGTAGTTTTAGAAAACTGAATGCTTCTAATTGATTTTCACATGCTAATAGTTGGTAATGTTAAAATTTTTACTATAATTTATTCTTTTGCATTAGTATTGATAAACATTGTGATTTTGAAATTTAATTAAGTTGATAACAACATTTATGTTCATATATGATTTAGTTGATATATAATAAAATTAATTTTTTTTATGGGATGATAAAATTTAGTTGATATATGATAAAATTGGTAATTTGACTGTAACGCAATGGCTGCGATGAAAATTGTTCACATTTTTTTAGGTTGCATTCACACTTTTTACATTGAAAAGATTTAAATTCTAATATCATAAAATAGTCTGAATAATATCTTTAAGTCATAACTCAACTGACAAATGTCGATATTGTTAAGTTGAACGTTATGTCTGAGTTCAAACTCGAGATCTTGAAGTTATGTGAGTTAATTATGATGATATTTATCATCTCTTCTAGGAAAGAAAAAAAAATGAATAGTCTCAATAATGTTGCAAAAATATTTAGATGAACGTTACATGGAATATTCTAAAGCATTTATATTTTAGATGCCTATTTTAGTAATGAATTAATTTAAAATCAATTGTTAATTGTATTTTTTTATAGAAAAAATCAATTGTTAATTGAAAAATTGTTTAACAATATTTCTAATTTTATATAACAATAGTTTTACACTAACTTTTAACAATTAATTAGCATGTTAACGAAGATTGACATAATAAATAAACATTCTTTTTTGGTTGCAAAGTGTGTGGGATAAGCGCACAATTAAAAGAATTAGAAAGATTTAAATATAATTTTGGTCTTTGCAATTATAACATTTTTTGATTTTGGTGCTCATAAGTTTTTTTTTTCATTAACATCTCTGCAAATATAATTTCGTTTTAAAATAGTCATTCCATCCAATTTTTGTCACAAAAATTGTAACACCGTTAAAACATAATCATTTTTTAACAAAAAAAACTCAAATATAATTAAATTATTAAAAAATTTAACCTAAAATTAACCTCAAATGTTTCAAATCTTCTTCCCTAAAAAAAACCTAAATTGTGTCTTCTTCTTCATCGTTTCAATCCTCTTCCCGTTGTAGAATTCCTCACTGTTGCGACCTAAAATTTCGAGTGTTTCTCGAACTCAATGGAATCGGCACTAAAGTTTATTTTTTAAATAGGGAAAACATTGAGAAACTCTTAAAAAAAATGGTGTTTGAAACCAAAATTTGAATACGTGAGTCCATTATGCGTAGGGAAGGTATTAGTACCCTACGACCAAAATTTGCAAATATATTTTTTCAAAATAAACTAGAGATAAAATTGTATTAAAGATATAAGGTAGAAATTATTATTATTTTGCTTGACAAAAGTGCGATGTTGCTCCTACGTATCTCCTGGTGCGATAGAGAAATCAAAACTACGTAATTCTTGGTTAAAAAATGCAGATGAGTTGATTGCTTTTAAATAAATACGTTTTGTGGCGGAAATTTAGATTTAATTAAAAGATGTTATTAATTTGATAAACGAAAAATACACCAGATCTGAGAAATTTATTATAATGAGTATATTTGGTTGTTTGTTTGAAGTTAGCTGAAAATGTTTAAGATCACATAGTTGTCATAACTCATGTGTTTTAAACTACGGACTGACAAGATGTCATATCTTGATTAATCCAATTTTATTAAAAGATTATTAATTTGGAGTTTAAGAGCATCAAGTTGTCACAACTCAGATGTTATAAATATTTAAGATTGATAAGATGTCTCATCTCAATCAATTTCAATATTTATTGTTAATATTTTTGTTTTGTGTTTTTTTTTTCTTTTAGGATAAATTAAAAAGTTAAACCTAAAAAAAAATTTAATGAAAAAAATAAAAGGAGTAAAATGGAAATGAACTTTCTTAAAAAAATAATTTTTAATCAAAGAATAAATAAAATAAAAATGAGTGGACCTATCAAAAGAGAGAGAAAGGAATAAAAAAACACAAAAATTAGACTACATAGTTAAAATAAAAAAGTTTGGCTTGGAGCCCAAATTTACTTTTAGTATAACAAAAAAAAAAAGAGATATCTATAAAAGCCTAAACCTAATTTTTAGACAAAACAAAAGAAAGAGAAATAAAAAATAAAATAAAAAAAAAGAAAGAGGGAGGAAGTAGGGTTTGGTAACAAAGAGGAAAAAGAAAAAGAAAATGGAAAGGAAGAAGATGGAGTGTGGTTGTGTGGCCACCAGTGACGATCGGTGGAGGTTGGCGACGGCCGATTGTTGTTTCGACAAAAACGCTAGTTTAAGTGCCAACTTCTCTCTTTGGTTTATTTGTTTCTCTTTTGATTTATTGTTAATTTTTCTATAATATTTTCAATCTTATTCTTTTGTTTTGAGTGTACAGTTTCTAATATTAAATATTGAAGAGGGAAAAATAAATAAATAAATAAATAAATAAACACAACAAGATCATGAACATGATTTTTTATTTGTATACATATTGTGGTAATAAAAGAAATTATATATAATATTAATATTAATATTAAAGAGATTTAGAATACCTTATCTTTTGTATCTTCTCCTCTTATATGTTTTTTCTCTTTTATCTCCATCATCTCTATTTTTTATGTTTTTAATCTTCCGTAGTTAAAAAAAAAAAAACTCCCTCCTATGATTTTTGTTCTCAATTTATAGACTTAAGTGAAAAATATGTGTGTTCATGAGATAAATTTGAGCTTTGGTTTTTTGATTGTTTTGAAACAAAAATTAACTAACCTAAAATAATTAAAAAAATGAGTAATTAATTTTTTGATTGAGTATTGAATGAAAATAGTACCCTTATTAAACTAAAAACAAAAATAAAAAATAGGCGAAGGGGTTGCTGGCTTGCTGCAAACTTGCAGCAGGAAAGCAAAAGACAAAAAGGAGAAAGAAAAGAAAGTAAGCAAAGTTACTGGCATACGAGGTAGGAGAGCAGGAAAGCACACGTGCGTAAAGATACAATTCTTTAGTTATTTTTTTTTTGTTTTATTTATTTATTTTAATTTTGGTGCTAAATCGTAATGTAACAGAAAACATATAGATTCAAAATTAGATCAGATTTAAAATGACGATTTTTTTTACTTTATAATAATAAGTGCAAAATATTTATTAAACATATTAATATTTTATTTTTATGAATTATTTTTAATTAGTCGGACAATATTGGGGTATTATTTTCACGTTGTGTCTAAATTCATAAAATGAAAAAAAAACTTGAAAAACAAAATGAATTTGATTAAAGGTTCAACCATGTCGCTATCATGAATTCAGTCATCACCCCCTTATAATTACTAGGTATAAGACTTCTTATATGACCCTCATCTCTCTACAACCAAATTCTGTTATCACTTTTGGACTTTTCCATATACTTTTCTAAAATCCTTTAATCTCCACGCCAAGAAGAAAAAGTCTGATTCAGAGTCAATTCTAGAATCCACCATTGTCCAGCAAGTACCACCAGACGAAGAAAAAGATTATGATAATGATGAATTTGAATTTGAATACAGTGATGAATCTCAAATGGATGAAGATGTTGGTGCCAGTGATGAGAATTATGATGAGGAAGAGGACTAAAACGATGAAGAAGAATGCTCGATTTAAGTTTTTTTAGGGAAGAAGAATGAAACATTTGAGATTAATTTTAAGTTAAAAAATATTATAATTTAATTATATTTGGGTTTTTTGTGTTAAAAAATAGTTATGTTTTATCGGTGTTACAATTTTTGTAACAAAAATTTTATAGAATGACTATTTTAAAATGAAACCATATTTATAGAGATGTTAACCAAACAAAAAAAACTTACGACGACCAAAATCAAAAAATGTTATAATTACAAGGAACAAAGACATATTTAAACCAATTAAAAAACATTATTTCATAAAGCACCCCTTACATGATTTACACCATTAATTCATCAAGTCACCATTCACATATTTTCAAATGGTTTAAATATGTATTTAGTCATTTCAATTACAATATTTTTTGATAATCCTCGTAGTTTTTTTGTTTGGTTTACATCCTGCAAATATAGTTTCATTTTAAAATAATCATTTCATCCAACTTCCGTTACAAAAATTGTAATACCGTTATAATTAAAACATAAATTTTTTTAACCTAAAAATAAACCTCTAATATAATTAAATTTATGTTAACCATATTGACTATTTTGTATCAGAATTTGGATGAAATGACTTTTTTTAAAAAAATGAAACTATATTAGTAGGGTAATGAATAAAAAAAAAATTTGGATGCAATGACTTATTTTTAAAAATGAAACTATATTAGCAGGGAAATGAATCAAAAAAATGACTTTTTTTTTAAAAGTGGTTTATCTTGCACTCGTACTTGAAAGTTGTTTAAAATTCTAATGACGATATATGTTGTTTTTGATGGGGAATAAACACAGAAGTACGATAACAAGTAATACGCATCGGATATAAAATTCCCCCAACTTGCAAGAACCCGTGAGGAGCAACAACAGATATATGGCAGCAAATTAATCAAAATAAAAGAGCGTAAATAACACCGATATTTTAACGTGGAGAACCCCTCAATGCAAGGGAAAAAACCACGGGTAGTCCAGACCAAAGAAATTGCTCCACTATAATCAAATAAGGGTACAAGAGAGTCTCAAAAAGATGCACAAAGTGTGCCTACAACCAGCCAAAATAACAAAGCACTAAAGCTTATAAGTGAAAAGCAAAAAGAAGTAAAACACTCAAAAAACCTGCTGCTGTTCGAGCACAATTCCTCCCTCTCCAGAAATCATTTCGCCGATCCGACCGTTGAAAACAAAGACCTGAATGTTGCGAACTTGCTGTCCAAAAATCAGCCTGATCCAAAGGTTAATGAATGTGCAATCGATGTTTTTATGAGACTAATTTAATAAAATCAGGAATATGGTTTACTCTTCTCTTTTCTCTTTTGGTGGTTGCCTTTCCTCTCAAAATAGTCTCTCTCTTCTAACCCTGATTAAACCACTCTCCACTTAAAAAAGTGAGACACATGTGCTACAATATTTGGGACTTTATCCACATAGGAAGGGAGCCCAATACCTAACACATCTCCCTTTCACAACTATGTGGAGATAATCGCCAAACCAGCGATATCACAACAAGTTTCAAACTTCCCTCTTGGTAATGCTTTAGTCATCATATGAGAACCATTATAATCAGTATGAACTTTAGCCAACTCCAACAACTTAGCTTCCAAAACATCACGTATCCAATGATATCTCACATCAATGTGTTTGGACCTGCTATGAAACGTTGAATTCTTATCAAGATGAATAACACTTTAACTATCGACAAATAATACATATTTGTCCTGAATAAACCCAAGCTCCTGCAAGAACTTCTTCAACCAAATCAACTCTTTGCATGCTTCGGTAATGGCAATGAACTCTGCCTCAATTGTAGACAATGCTACACATTTATGTAATCTAGACTGCCAAGCCACAGCTCCATCTGCAAATTTAATCATGTAGCCTGAAGTTGATTTTCTCGAGTCAATATCTCCAACAATATATGAGTCGGAGTACCCCACCAAAATAGGTTTGTCACCTCCAAAACAAAGCCTCATACATGTAGTACCACGAAGATACCTCAAAATTCATTTTACAGCATTCCAATGCTCTCTGCGTGAATTTGACAAAAATCTATTGACTGTACCAACAACATGCACAATATCTGGTCTTGTACACACCATTGCATACATCAAACTACCCACAACAGAAGCATAAGGAACTCGTTCCATGTCTCTTTTCTCATCTTCACTAGAAGGACTTTGTTTAGAACTCAACTTAAAATGAGCAGCAAGAGGAGTAGTGACAACCTTAGAGTTTTCCATTTGAAACCTTTGCAACACTCTCTCAATATAGTGTTCTTGTGACATCCAAAGTTTCTTCTCCTTTCTGTCACGCATGATTCTTATGCCAAGAATCTATTTAGCTGCTCCCATGTCTTTCATGGCAAAGGACTCGCCCAACTGCTTCTTTAACGTGTCAATCTTGGAAATATTTTTCCCAACAATAAGTATGTCATCAACATATAATAACAGGATAATGAAATCATCGTTAGAAAATTTTCTAACAAATACACAATGGTCAGAAGTAGTCTTCATGTATCTTTGGTCACACATAACAGACTCAAACTTTTTGTACCACTGCCTTGGAGCTTGCTTCAAACCATATAGACTTTTTCTTAGTCTACACACATAGTCTTCCTTGCCTTCAACAAGAAAACCATCAGATTGCTTCATGTAAATCTCTTCCTCCAAATCACCATGAAGGAAAACTGTTTTTACATCCATTTGCTCTACCTCTAAGTCAAGAGTAGCTGCCAAACTCAACACGGTTCTAATTGATGACATTTTTACCACAGGTGAGAAAATCTCATTAAAATCAACACCTTTTCTTTGACGGAAACCTTTCACCACTAATGTGGCTTTATACCTCGGAGACTTTGAGTTACTCTCAAGTTTCACTCTATAGATCCACCTGTTTTCCAAAGCCCTTTTGTCTTTTGGCAACTTTACCAAATCATAGGTGTGATTATCATGCAATGATTTCATCTCATCATGCATTGCATCCAACCACTTTTGACTTTCTTCACTTTCCATGGCCTTTCAAAAACACTTTGGTTCCCCTTCATCAGTCAAATTCACATACTCATCAGAAACATACCTTGTAGATGGTTGTCTCTGCCTCTTAGACCTCCTGAGTTGGGTTAGAGATGATTCAGAAGCATCACTAAGATTCTCATCGTGTGACAATTCATGATCTTCACTAGTTGGAATATTTACCTCATCTCTAAGTCGATGATCATCAACACAATCATGTGACTCATCATTCTAAACATTACCATCAGTAGTATCCAAATCAGGATCAGGTGATCGAACTGGATCACCATTAGATAAGAAGTTATCTCTATCAGGTGTAGTCTTCTCCACCTTATCAATGTCTTCAATAGTTTGGTCTTCCATGAACACTACATCACGACTTCTAATAACCTTTTTGTTTATAGGATCGTACAACTTGTAGCCAAATTCATCCTCACCATAACCAATGAAGATACATTGCTTTGACTTTGCATCCAACTTGGATCTTTCATCCTTCGGAACATGCACAAAAGCCTTGCAACCAAAGACTCTCAAGTGATCATACTTGACATTCTTCCCAAACCATAACTTGTTTGGTACCTCACTATTCAAAGCGACAGTAGGAGTAAGATTAATAACATGCACCGCCGTGTACAGTGCCTCACCCCAATAATGTTTAGGCAACTTAGCTTTAGAGAGCATACACCTCACTCTCTCAACAAGTGTTCGATTCATCCTCTCTGCTAAACCATTCAGCTGAGGAGTTTTAGGAGGAGTCTTTTTATGTGCTATACCCTGCTGTTTGCAATAGACATCAAATGGTCTGCAATACTCACCACCGTTGTCAGTACGAACACGTTTCAACTTCTTGCTTGTCTACCTCTCAACCAAAGAATGAAATTGTTTGAATTTCTCCAACACTTGGTCTTTTGTCTTCAGAACATAAACCCATAGTTTCCTAGAACAATCATCAATAAAAGTAACAAAATAAAGTGCACCACTAAAAGATTTTACCTTTAAAAGGTCGCATACTTCAGAACGCACCAACTGAAGCAACTCTAACTTTCTAGAGGGAGGATGCCTTTTGAAGGATACTCTAGTTTGTTTACCAATTATGCAGTGAGAACATTTCTCCAAATCTACATTCTTCAATCCTGGAAGCACATCCTTTCTAGCTAAGCAATTTAACCCTTTTTCACTGATATGGCTAAGCCTTCGATGCCACAAAGATGATTCCATATCCACGACATTCACACTGTCTTTTGCAACTAAAGCTTTTGTCTAATACAATTTACTAATTTTCTCCCCTCTAGCCACAACCAAGTTACCTTTACTGAGTTTCCATTTTCCAGAAGCAAAATGATTATCAAAACCACTTTCATCAAGCATATGCACAGAGATCAAATTGAAGCGCACATCTGGAGCATGTTTGACTCCTTCAAGCAACAATTGCATTCCCATGTTGGTTTGCAAGCATACATCACCAACACCAATTACCTTAGATACACCATCATTACCCATCTTCAAAACTCCAAAGTCACATGAAGTATAAGATGTGAAGAACTCATTCCTCGGTGTAACATGTAGTGTATCACCACTATCAATTATCCACATGCTCTCATCAGATACATGATTAATTGACTCATAGTCATGGAGAATAACAAGATCATCACTAGTAGCATTAGTAACACAATCATCATCACTATCATCATCACGACCCCTTTGTTTCTGCTTACCCTTCTTACCTTTGTTCTTCTTTTTCCACATAAAACAATTCTTCTGTATGTGCCCTGTTCTATGAAAATAATGACACTCCACATTTTTGTATCTAGACTTGGACTTGCTTCTGTTGTTTTCTCTACCATCCTTCGGTTCTTTTTTCTGACTTCTCCCCTATTTTCAGTGACAAGAACTTCAGATTAAGATGAAGAACCCTGTGCCTTCGTTCTCATCTCCTTATTCAAAACACCACCCTTAGCCATTTCCAAAGAAACAACACCATTAGGAGCCGGACTCGTTATAGAAACCCGAAATATCTCCCAATACTCTGGTAAAGATAACAGTACAAATAGTCCCAATATCTCATCATCAAACTTGATACCCATTCCAGACATTTGATCAAGGAGCCCCTGAAATTCACTCAAGTGGTCCGAAATAGACGTTCCCTCCTTATACTTCAAACTTATGAAATTATTCAGTAAGAATAATTTACTATTCCCTGATTTACAAGAAAACAAAGTTTGTATCTTATCGCACATAGTTTTTGCATTTGTCTCATTAGCAATATGATAATAAACATTATCTTCTACATATTGCCTAACAAAACCACATACCTGTTGATGTTCAAACTCCCAATCTTCCTTAGATTTATTATTCGGCTTTTTAGAACTAAAAATAGGAAGATGCATTTGCTTCACAAATAACAAATCTTTCATCTTGCCCTTCCACAAATGGTAATTAGTACCATTCAAGCATACCATCTTCATATTCATATTTGCCTCCATCCTTCAAGCAAATCAAATAACCCTTTAACTAAGAGCTATGATGCCACTCTGATGGGGAATAAACTCAGAAATACGATAACAAGTAATACGCAACGAATATAAAATTCCCCCAACTTGCAAGAACCCGTGATGAGCAACAACAGATATATGGCAACAAATTAATCAAAATAAAAGAGCGTAAAGAACACCGATATTTTAACGTGGAAAACCCCTCAATGCAAGGGAAAAAACCACGAGTCGTCCAGACCAAAGAAATTGCTCCACTATAATCAAATAAGGGTACAAGAGAGTCTCAAAAAGATGCACAAAGTGTGCCTACAACCAGCCAAAATAACAAAGCACTAAAGCTGAAAAGCAAGAAGAAGTAAAACACTCAAAAAGCCTACTGCTGTTCGAGGAAAACTCCTCCCTCTCCAAAATTTTGTTTCGCCGATCCGACCGTTGAAAACAAAGACCTGAATGTTGCGAACCTGCTGTTCAAAAATCAGCCTGATCCAACGGTTAACGAATGTGCAATCGATGTTTTTCCGAGACTGATCTAACAAAATCGGGAATAAGGTTTACTCTTCTCTTTTCTCTTTTGGTGGTTGCCTTTCCTCTCAAAATAGTTTCTCTCTCCTAACCCTGATTAAACCACTCTCCACTTAAATAAGGGAGACACATGGGCTACACTATTTGAGCCTTTCTCTACATAGGAAGGAAGCCCAATACCCAACAGTTTTATAGGAGTAAAAAGTTCACGACCTATTTATTCTCATAGCATAAAAGCGACTAGGGATGACAACATATACCGCACTCACGAGTGCTACCCGAATCTGTCTTGATTTGGGTGAGAAAAATCCGCTTTGATTGAGTACGGGTATGGGTGTTTGTTTTCCTCGAAATTAAAATTTGGGGGCAGAGACAAATTTGAGATGTTGATACCTGAACCAGTCCTGGTAGAAATATCATTGTAATTTTTAAATTATATATATATATATATATATATATATATATATATATATATATATATATATATATATATATATTGAATATACTTAATATTTTTTTAAATATTAAAAATTATTATTTCATCTCTATAGAAAACATTTTTTAATTTTATTATTGTCTAATAATAATAATTATTTTCTTAAATTATAATAGATATGATTTTTAAATTTATAATTTTATATATATGAATGGGTGTGGGTGTGAGAAGAGAAACCCGAACCCCGTTGCGAGCGGGGATGAGCCCTAAATTTCACACTCGCTAAAAAACGGACGTGAGGGTGAGTTTTTCTGATTAATCGGGTGCGGAGGTTGGAGAAGCAAAATCCGCCTCTGCGCTCGTTCCGTTGCCACGCCTAGAAATGACTTGATTGATGTTTGTTTAATAAAAATAAGAAAAAAAAATATTTGTCCCTTAAAACTCAATTTTTGCAACCGGCACAAATCATGTTTGCATCTCAATTTTAAAGACGAAGACAATCGTGAACTTCTATGTTTGAGGAGTATTGTCAATTATTGTTAGAATTACTCGTGATCTTTATATAATTATCCATTGTAGACCAAATATAGTGTTGGCCCTTTGAAACACTTTCCTTGAATAATTTTGTTTTTTATTTTATTTTATTTATTTCAAAACCAAGCGAATTTTAAGGTGAAACTTGACTGATATTTGAAAATGGTTGGAAATTCTACCCACGACAAACACTACCTCGTGAAAGTAGAAGTTCATAATCCTCCTTATTTTCATGGTTGAAAAAGTAAATATGTGTCTCTCAAAATTAAATTCATTAATTCGACATTAATTTAATAATCGTCTCAAATACAAATACGAGGAGAGTTGCCAAGCTTTACTTTCAAAATTATTAAAATTTTGAATAATTTTTAAACACATATCTATTATTAAAATTCTTCTCTTCCTTTTTTTTGAGTGACTCATCTTTTTCCTCTTATTTCCATCAAAGTTGAGATTAACATTTATTCTTTTTACAGAAAAATAAAAGTTTAATTGACATATACTATCAATGTAAAAAAATTTCAGACTTTCAACAAATCAGAACAATTCATAAACATATCTTTATAAATATAGTAAAAGTAAAATCTCTAATAATTTAATTGTTTAACATTAACCTAGTGTAGGACTATAGATCATAAATTGCATTTAAAACCAGTCTAAAACCGAGGGAAGAACAACATTTTATAGTTTTCATGAGTGTGACCGTTAATCACGAGGAATAAGAAAGCTGAAAAGTTTCTTAACAGTTAGCACCCAATTATAAACCTTGAAAAGACAATGTGACACGTCACTTGTTAACAACTACTGACTCTTCCGAACACCAAAAACATTCTTCCATTTCACGTCTCTTCTCTTCTCTTCTTTGTTCCGACCAATACCTTATTCTACTCAACTATGGAGGCACTACTTCCTAGCGTATTGTGGGATAAGTGGGTCGAAGAAGCACTGAAAGCCCTTGATTCTCTTAAAGTACTTCGATCTCTTAGACCCATTTCTCTCCGCAACAAAAAATTACACTCATTTGGGATAGATGATGATGCGTTCGAGGTGTTTGATGAAATGCAGCAATGGGATCGTTCATCTGTTGAAGTTGAAATTGGTGAAAGTACTTTTCGTAAATGGATGCTTGACACCCCAAGTTCTGGTAAACTAATCCATTTCTACTATCTTTTTTTTTTCTTCTTTTTTTGAGTCATGGTAAAACAATTTTACACTGATATTCCATGAAAGACCACTGTGTTTCCATGTCACACTATCTGTTTCAAATGTGGTGTGGCGTGGGAAAGTAGTGAATTCTCATTTGATGTACACTAACAGTGCATAATCTTGGATTATATAAAAAAAACAGTGCATACTCTTGTATTTATAACATTATTTCTTAGTTATTTTTTTAATGTACTGAAAGAAACTATCTTCTATTTTTAATTTTTGTTTTCACTTTTCACTTATTATAATTATACAGCTCTCACTTTTATTTTCTCTGTTTTTTCTAGACGACCTAGGATTAGGAATGATAACATTTGAGAGAGACAGAGTTGGGGTAGCACCCATTTAGACAAGATTGTTGAATCTCGACTTTAGTGGTTTGAGCATGTGTATACCTGGAAATTTCATAGTAAGAAGAGTAGTTCAGCCAATGTTTTGCTATAGACATGATATATGATAGAACTTTATGATGCCATTCACCTAGAAAACCCTATCTAATGAGATAAGACTTGGTTGTTGTAGTAATTTATGTGCAAATATAAACCTTAAATAGAGAAGATTGGCTTAACCTTTAGATTCCGCTCTATTCTTGTCATTTGCATCAATAGGGTTTACTTTGTTTACTTAAGTAATAATGCACGTATTTGTGTTTTGTTATGATTTCAGACGTTAACCCTGAACCTTTTTTTTCCTTCCTTGTGCGGAGGTTAGGTGAAGAGATTGTTTATGGTGCAGTTGTTGGTGATGATGAACCAGGGGTATACCATGAGAAGTATAAAAAATTAATTTTGTTTTCTGGAAATGACTATTTAGGCCTGAGTTCCCATCCGACTATTGGAAAGGCTGCTGCAAAGGTGTGCTTTGTGAATTTTGAATGATTTTTTCTATCTTCTTCTGAATTTTAGTCTATTAATCTTTGTTTCTTCAGTTTTCTTAGTCTGAGATTATTGCAATTATTTTCATGATTCTATTGTTCTATTTCAGGCCGCTCAAGAACATGGGATGGGACCAAGGGGATCTGCTCTTATTTGTGGGTATACCAATTATCATAGGCAGCTAGAGTCGAGTTTGGCAGATTTGAAAAAGAAGGAGGTAAGGACTGGATTGCAGAACTCCTTAAACTGTGCAAGTTTTGTTATTGGTTCTTCTATGTACCCTGAGTAAAGTATACTTAATTGATGACTGTCATTAAACTTGATTATGAAGAATCATATTCAGTTATTTGTTTTGTATGACTAAATTCTGTGAAATGATGCTCGGTAAACAAATTATGCATACTTGTGATCAGGCTTATGTCCTAGTTTTGAACATTGCTTGATCTTGGTGATTATTAGCGCACTCTAGGGGGGGAGAGTGGTGTTCTAGGTGATATATTTTATTGGTGAGGAAGACATTTCTGTGGTAGCTTGACTAACCTTGGGGAATTGTTATTGTTTTGTCAATGTTAGTGACTAACTGACTATTGATTAATGATTAGTCTATTTTTATGGAATTAATACTTGATATGGGTGTGTCCTGAAATTGAAATAACAACTAACTTCATTTTATTTCCATTTTTAATTATTTATAATTTTTGGTTCAATGATCATGATTGAATAAGTACCAATTAATCCTGATGGAATCACATAATTTCCATGCCCACCTTTGAAATTTAAGGATTATATGGGTTACATTTTTCTCAGATCCACCTATTGTATAATGAATTGAAGGATCGACTAATGTGTGTTAGTAAGTTTAGATCGTATGAAACGCTGACCTGTTTTGGGTTTAAAATCCATGCTATAGGATTGCCTTCTTTGTCCGACAGGGTTTGCTGCCAATATGGCCTTGATGACAGCAATTGGAAGTATTGGTTCTCTCTTAGCTGGGAATAACATACCTTCTGATGATGGAAAGATTGCTATCTTTTCTGATGCATTAAACCATGCATCAATAATTGATGGTATTCGTCTCGCTGAGCGGCAAAAAGGTGTAAAAGTGTACATATATAGACATTGTGACATGTCCCACCTCAATACACTCTTGTAGGTTTTACCTTTTCATGAAATTTTCATATTATTCCCTTTGCCCCTTCTGGTACAATCTCTATATATTAACATTTCTGACTTCTATGAATTTTAGATCTCATTGCAGTATGAAGAGGAAAATTGTGGTAACTGACAGGTTAGTCATTTTGCTACTAGCGAAATAGTACTAGAAAATTTGTTCAGAGGTTGGAATAACTCTTGTTATATGCATATATTTTCTCACATGTAGCCTAAATAATGTTTGGGTTGCGTAAATATTTTCTACAGGGTAAACTTGTATATTCAGGGGGTAAGCATTAATAATTGCTTTATTGATATTAATCTCGCTCTGTCTCTGTATTTTCTCCCTCTCCTCATGTCTCTCTTTCTCACGAACACATTTGTGATGTGAATGCTGTAATACTTGATAATCATAAGTCTTAACATACTGAAAAAGTTCCTAAAGTAACATTCTCCAATCTATGTTTCAACTTTAGGACCAATTTTATTAATCTTAATCGTTAAACTTGTGCTAGTGGAATACAGTTAAACTTGTGCTAGTGGAATACAATTAGCTACAGTATAGTTGACACTTGACTGTTTCTTGTAAATTTCTTGACATAAATGTGGGAGTTGTATATCTCGTATCATCATCCCCTATAAATGTACTTGCATTCCTAGACAGTGCTTGACAAACATGTATTCTGTTTGGTACATTTGTTTTGAATTATTCTTCTGTGATGCTTCAATAAAATTATAAAAGTCAACTGTTTCATGAATAGAAAAATCAAAGCTTCGCCAAAATTATGCATCCATCACATGAAGTCACAGAATATTTACTTATAATTGATGGTTTTGATTTGGGGCAATGTTGTCACTGTTTTAACTGAAACAAGAAAAAGGACGGCATATCGTGTCCCCTGTTGCTTCTTCTATCTTTTTCTTTTTAAATTTTTTAATGGTATTCTTG
Source organism: Cicer chorassanicum (assembly GCA_037974735.1). Taxonomy (NCBI): domain Eukaryota; kingdom Viridiplantae; phylum Streptophyta; class Magnoliopsida; order Fabales; family Fabaceae; genus Cicer; species Cicer chorassanicum. The sequence goes on along the minus strand of JBBPBP010009777.1, from coordinate 4,719,946 downwards.
GCGTGTTGCATATGATTGTTGACTCCTTAGGTGGCAACCTAATTGGGTTTTCAGTAGTTATTGTGATGCTTTTGCATGTTAATTTTGTTAAAATGGATGACATATCACAATATCTCTTTTTTAAAATATATATTACAGTGATGGTATGCATTATGGTTCATCTGATTTATTGCAGCTTGTTTAGCATGGATGGGGACTTTGCACCAATGGTTGAGCTTGCAGAACTCCGCAAGAAGCATGGATTTTTGTTAGTAATCGATGATGTAATATCTCTTAATATGTTTTAGCAAATTTCTTCATGACAACTGTTATGTGTGTGGTTCTGATCCTTGGATTAAGGTTAACACCTAAGAAAGGCTTTAGATAATAATCATAAAATAGATATCCCATACGATTAATGTTCCTAGAAAGGAATTACTCAGTCACTCTACCATATATTCTCTTCTTGATTGACTATTTATGTGATACAAGCTAATCATGTCTTGCATATCCAGGCTCATGGCACATTTGTTTGTGGCAAAAATGGGGGTGGTGTTGCTGAGAAGTTCAACTGTGAGAAGGATGTGGACATATGCATTGGTACACTAAGTAAAGCTGTCGGCTGCCATGGAGGATTTATAGCATGCAGGTAATTGTCTGAGTGCACTTGGCTCTGGAATTAACAATAAGAGGGATTGATTCCATGTTTTTCTTATGTTTTCTGCACTACATCGGCACAAAAAAAGCAATTATGTTTCGTGAACAGTTCACCTATAAATTTTTCTATTCTATGAATTCTTATAGCAAAAGGTGGAAGTTATTAATACAGTCAAGAGGTCGTTCATTTATATTTTCAACGGCTACGCCGGTTCCAGTTGCTGCTGCTGCTCATGGTGAGATCCACTGTCGTACTTGAATTGATACTTAAATATGAAGGCTTTCCGAAAAAACAAACATTTGTTGTTAGTTCCTATTTCTAAATATATTTTTCTTTCCCCTATCCTTCTTATGTATTGTTATATCCTTATATTATATCGTCTATGTAGTCTTGTGATACATTTCTTATTTATCCCTCTCACTACTAGCACAATCTTATAATTTAGTGGATAGTTCTATTTACCTGATTGTTGTGTATTCAATATTGCGCAGTTGTAGATCATTTAATTTTAACAGGGAAGAAGTTAAACCGCCTGAGTTCATATGAATCAATCATTATAATTATTTTTTTGTTTCAAAAAGCCTAATGCCAAAACTGACACCCATTAAGTGTGAAGAAGAGGGCACCACAAATTTGAACCTGTGCCCTAACACATTAAATGTCCTCATAACCTTTTATTATCTGAGCTACACTTACGAGCCACATTATATATTTGTTTATGCTTATTTGTGAATACCAGCACTTTGTTAATACCATGGTTCAAATATTTGTTCAGAGATTTAAAATATACCATAATTTCTTTTTCAATGTTTGAGTCCCCCTCTTGTGAGAATCACTTGTTTGTTAAACATATTATACAATTTTGCAGCTGCTGTCAGAGTGGCAATACATGAGACATGGCGTAGAAAGGCTGTTTGGAACCGGGTGAAAGACTTTCATTTGCTAACAGGAATTCCGGTTACAAGTCCCATTATATCCCTAATAGTTGGTAGTGAAGACAAAGCACTGAGAGCAAGCCGGTATGTTTCATTCCCTTACTTTCTTTCCCATCATTTTTGGTGCTCAATGAACTAAGTATCACATGAGTCCACGGCTTCAGAAGCTGATCATGCAGGCATTGTTTCACTAATCATTTTCAGTGTTTCTGGAACAGGCATTTATTACAAGCTGGCTTCCACGTGACTGCTATCAGACCGCCAACTGTGCCTCCTAACTCATGCAGGTTAGTACTTTATATTTTCCTAAATTACAATCTAAAAGTTAAAATATAACTTGTGAGAAAAAGGCAAAGTGAACGAGTCTTATTAGTCTGATGTAAAACATAGACATAACAAAATTTAAGTACTTAATAATTTGTAGCACAGTCAAAATTTTCATTAGGAAGACACGGGTTGACACAAGCTGTGATGACTCAGTCATCTTGATTACCCTAACCAGTACTCTAATTACTTTGTTCCTTAGTTTCAAGTTGAATTTTGCAAATTAAAAGAAACATCAACAACAACTAAGCCTTATCTCACTAAGTAAGGTCGGCTTTTGCAAATTAAAAGTTAGTAGTTATGTCACATCACACATTACACAATAGTACAATGTGCTAATGAAGTGATTAGTTTATATAAATATTATTATAGTTCCTTTTTTAGTTAAGAAACAGGTCTCGTTCATTCATTCACTTGCTTGTGAATTTGTTGCTTAGTCGCTTCGCAAAAAGCAGCTAAGGGGAAGATAGACTAATGTTATAATTATTTATTTAAATAGTGATTAATATTAAAAAGTGTGTGCCCATGGTTTCCTACAATTAGCTTGGTCCAACCTGGTCTTGCCAAAACGTAAGCTTGTCCATGTCAGACCAACCGGCATAGTCAACTATGGTTCTGGGTTTTGGAAAGTTGAAATACTTTATCTTTACCTCTATGTGACTATATATTTTTTCCATGGCTACATCTGTTATTTTTCTTTCTCTTCTCTGTTATTTAGGCTGCGAGTGGCCCTCAGTGCAGTCCATACAAGAGAAGACTTGGAAAACCTAGCTGCTGCACTCTCCCATTGCATCAATTTCCAAGACACCAGAATTTATGGCTGCAATGGTTATGCAAGATTATAGCTTTCCATTCTATAATCAGAATTAATTGCATCAATGTGATTAACTATTCAGGAATAATACAATACATAAGTTGTAGCTTTATTAACCGTCTAAATTGAGGACATTGCATTTGTAGTGGTTTTTTTTTTCTTTCTCCTCTATGTTATTCCATAATGGCAAGCTATTTTGTCAACATTTAGATCAATAATTTTGTTACATAAAATGATATTTACATGCTTTTAATTTTGATCAACTGTTAGTTACTTTAATACTATCTTTTAGTCATGCATAGGCACACTTAGTGATTAGACTGTAAAGTAACACTAGATAAGTGTGTAGCAACCTTTCCATAAGCATAAGAAAATAGGCCATAATTTGTTCCAAGTGTGCCTTCATTCATTGCCTAAGCTTGCTTGTACAACTTTTTCTCCATGGTATACTGGAGATTCGTATTGTTAAACTGACAACAATGGAGGAAAATATGAGTGGATGGTGGAAGATGAGAATGCTAAAAAATTGATGATAGATGAACTAAAGAAGATCCTTGTTCATCTTCTTTGAGAAATAAAGAAGATCCTTACTTAATTCTGACCTATGATTGAAAGTGTGTAGAAAATGTTCCCCTTGTCTCATGCATGAGATTTCCTTTCTCATAAGTCATAACCATCAAGGGGTTCCTCAAAAGTTGTTGCATTAATATAGAGCTCAATCTCAAACAGAATATAACTACTTTAAAAACATATTTAACATTTATTTTTTTAAAAAAGATTATATCTAATTTTATTTTTCTCAACAAAAAGCTTACTTTATATACTAAAGGGAAAAAAATTAAAATATGAACCTTATGGAACTTTATGTATATAATCCAAGAATGTAGATTAGCGGAGATTATATCATATACTATAAATATTTTTATATAAAAAAGACATCAATACATATATTAACGATAAAAATTTCACAATTATTATTAAGAAAAAGTTTGCAATTTTTGTAAAATTATACTATTATATATTCAAAAAATTGTAAGTAACTTAACATCTATAAATTGTATTTTCTTTTTAATTACATGGCTTTATAATTTTAATTTTCAACACTATCAAACATATATTTTGCTATGTATGTTATTGAACAAACATTCAATAATTTTTGATTTTGCACAAAAAATGCATTTAAAGTATAAGCAATAATCAAAGCAACAAATAGTGTGGTTGCATTGCACCAATGTTTCGGTGAATATGGTTTTTTTTTTTTTCCTCAATTTTTTCGATAATGTTTTATCATATTTTTAAACCTCCACCCTTAAATATCTTCTTCCCTCCTTTATTTTATTACAAATACACTCTCTCTCGAGTTTAATTGGATTTTGTCTCATATGAGAGAGGATCCAACTTATTTTTATGCATATACAAAATAGTCATTTTAATTACTAGAAATATTTTGACATTATAGTCCTTCACATATTAACTAATATATATATATATATATACCAAAGGTGAAATTGCTGCATGTAAGACTAAATTTTTTAGTCTTACCAAAGATATAATAATATTCACTCAATCTCAAGTATTCAATAGTACTCATAATAGATATCATCATTTATGACTTCTGAAATTATTTAACTTAATATAATCAAAATAGTATAGCTACAAACTTTATTAATCTAAAATAATTAAGTTCATTCAAAAGCAGCAGATGCAGGGGGTGGAGGGTCCACAAGAAATTTATCAAGAAGTTGATCAATAGATGTGTAGTTATATTCAGGATATAGTTGTGAAGCTTCAAGGTCATCTTTTCCTAAATCAAAGTTCACAAGATCCCCTTTAACAAATATGCTATGGACTATGGAAATTGGTATATCTTCTGGTGGAGCTAAAGCTGCATTATAAAGGACACATTTTACCAATGGTCAGTGTTGATATATATTTAATTATAATAACATCAATCATATATTAAATTTTTAGTTTTATTATTGGAATACTATAAAACTAAATATATAGTGATTTAATTTTTGACATATATTAAAACTAATAATTTATTATTTAATAACACTACCTATACTCCCTCCGGAGTGATTTATAAAAAATAGCTAGCTTACATATTTTGGAATAAAAATATAAGTACAAGTTAACATTTTTAGTTAATTTATGTAATTATACTATCTCAAAAATCTCTCATTTAATTTAATTTTTTTAATTATTGAACCAATTAATTCATTACTATCTTGAACCAGGACAAACCCGAGGGTAAAACCGCGCAACCGCTTTAGGTATCCATAAAAAAATAAAATTTTTACTTTATGAAAAAGCCTAAAAAAAAAATTTATTCAATAAAAAGGCTTCAGATTTCAATATTTTTAAAATTAAAACATATAAACCTTTTCTAAATTTAATATTGTCTCAACAATATTAAATCAATTGAAAAAGAAATATCACATGACATTAATTATATTAACTTAGTGATGTAATGTTAAAATTTAGAAAATTCGCTTTAGACATCCAAATATGTTGGACCCGAGTAATTTAGGTGGTGAAAATAGTTTTTCAAATAATTATTTAACGAATTATATTGTTAATATGTTTGATTTAATGAACGTTTACTTATAAATCATTTAGGAGGGAGTATAGTTTTTCATTGTATAAATATGCATTTAAAAAAATATTACGATTCAATAAAATGATGGGTTTTTATAGAACTTATTGAATTATCATTATAATTTTAAACTAAAGCTAATTGGTTTATAATGAGAAATGAGAATGTAATATATCTGATATTTATACACACCAATAGTCAAAATTTCATATAAAGTTAAAAAAATGAATAAAAGAAATTAAGCAAGTCTTACTTTGTGATAATTTGACAATCTTGTCCTCTGGAATAAAAGTTTTGTGAAAGTTGTGACCACATTTTTGCTCCCATTGAGATATCAACTCATTTTGTGTTATGATATTCTTTGAAGGTCGATACACAACAATGCGATTCTGTGTTCTTCGATCATTTGCCACTTTAATTGTGTACATACCAATATCTTCTTCATAATTTAGTATAGCTAAAACCAATATAAATATTGTGTGAGGTTGTTAATATTATAATTTGTTTAGAAGCAACAAGAACATAGAGGAAAATGACGCTTCAAATGGGTGGATTAATTTGATATATTGTTTAGATTAAAAAATAGATAAAATAGAAAATAAAATTCCCTTCTATCTCCAAATCTATATTGAGTTATGCTAGAGAAGTCTCCAAAGAGTTTAGTGATGAATAATTATTGTAGTTTGTCTACAAAGGTATAGTGTAAGGATAAAGAATAGTCTAAATATTTTTTTAGAGCAAATATTAGCCAAACTCTAGAAATGATAGGGTTAAGGTAATATTGTATTTAAGTTTAAAATAATGAAATTTTATCTTTATTAAGGAGGATATAATCCAAAGATTGTTTTAGTAAATGATATGTAATATCTTTTTATCCTTCGTCTATTTTACTCATACTATGTTATGGGAAGTACTAGTAATACATTTTTTAATATATATTTTTTAACATAATTTTTTTATTAATTGAAAATTCTTACGTAATTCACTAAATTTACGTAGGTCCCACATGATTTAATAAATCTCATGTAAAATTCAATTAATAAAAAAAACTGTGTTTGAGAAATGTGATTTATTTGCATTTTTCTATGCTATTTTAAGTTTACACCATCCTCTATCAGAATGATCATTTCATAAAAAAAAAAAATGAAATTCTAAACTACATCGATTTTGATGAAAATCTTTCAAAACTTCATTGTATAAAAAAAACACATTTTTCCTTAGCTCAAGTAAATATGTACCTTTGGTTTCACCGTTGCCATAGATTGCAACATCTTTGTTTCTCTCATATGGATGAAGCAAGAAATTGACAAAGTATGCACCAAAACAATTTGCAGAGACAAAAGTATAAGGAATTTTAGCTGCTTCGATTTCTCTTCTAATTTTTATTTTCTTATCAAGAAAAGCTTGAAAAGGAGGAAGAGGGTGTACTCTATCTTCTTCTACACCAAAATCTGATGGAAGAAATCTCTGCAAATAATATATATCATTACTAAATAAAAAAATAGTTATATATTTCAAGAACTTTTGTTATATATATATATATATATAAACAATAAGGTTTAAATTTACTTTTAATATACATAGCTTTATTTTTATAGAATTTAATTGTTATGCACGGTTATTGTAAAAAAATTTATATCGGCAATAATTTCAACCATTTATAAGCATAATTTTAGAAATAAATTGATAAAAGTTAAATATCTCTAATAATTTAACGATTATGATTAAATAATAATATAAAATTGCACGATACGCTCCTCTAATTTGAAAACTTAGAAAGCATATAGAACAACAATAATCATTTAAAGGCATCCATCTCATGAATATATGCAAAACCACCAAACAAAAGTGCCTCACTAAAAAAAAATAAATGAGAGGCAGAAAAAAAAAAGCATATATAATAATAAAGATTACCTTAATATTACCAGCAACTTTGATAGCATGAATAATTTTGAGTTGTTCCATCACTTGTGGGTATGGAAAGGTACATATCACAATGTCTACTTCTTTAATCACTCTCACAATTTGCTCATGCTCAAGTTCTCCCTGTAATTAATTATTATTGTTGATACTAATCAATAAATTAATCAAAATGAATTACCCCATCCGCAGTAAATTATAAACATTATTTGAGAAAAATTGTCTATAAATATGAGTTTCTTTCAAATTATTTGATGCGTTATTTTTATTTTTTCAGATATATCTCTTATTAATTTATTTTAGCAGATGAAGATTAAAGTTCAACACAGTATTTTAGTAGCATATACACATAAAATCGATACATTAAATTACTTCATATTTTTTTCCACAGTATATTTTTTTAATATATGTGAAAAAGTAAAAAATACATACAAAAAGGACTAATGCCTTATTTAATTTTATTACATACTACATAGAGATTATATATATATATATATATATATATATATATATATATATATATATATATATATATATATATATATATATATATATAATATCTCGAGGTGTAGTCTTATTGGTAAAAAGTTTGACATTGTTACTTCAAAAGATATGACTATTTTAATGTTTTTAGAGACCTTGTTTGAATTTAAAATATTGGATATTTAAAGTCACAAAATTCTAACATCAAGATTCAAAATTTTAATGGTTGGTGGTGGCATCTGATAGGTTGCGGCCGTTGTCACATACTCACAATCGTTGATGTGGAGAGGGGACAAGAGTTGAGATAAATTAAGTTTAGTATTTGTTTAGAAGATTTGTTCAGGCGGAGTATTTATTCGGAACATAAGATGCAAATATAAAATTTTAGAGTGATCGGTATATAAAATTAAGGATATTAATGCAGTTTTTCAAAGTTTATAGTATATTATAAAAAAATTTGAGACTCTCTCTAATTGGGGACGTTGTGTCAATGTTCTGATTGCACATGTTGATTGTTGACTCTGTCAAAGAACATGGTTTAAATCTTGTATAAAACATTTGTAAAATAGTCATTAATTAGTGTCATTATTATTAAAATAATTTTCCATTCCATAATTTTAATATATATATATATATATATATATATATATATATATATATATATATATATATATATATATATATATATATAAAAGAATTACCTCGACAAGTGTTACTCCGATGGAATTGAATTCCTTGCAAAGTTGTATCTTGGATATTGGAGTTTTTGAATTAATAGGGTGAGTATACACAAAAGTTGGATAACCTAAAGAGATGCTTGCCTTCACCATATACTTTCCTATGTAACCAGTTCCACCAAATACAATTATCTTATTCTTCTTACCCTCCATTTTATTTTATTTTTTGGTGTACTCTATGCTCTTCCAATTAAATGTCTATACATATTTATAGTGTCACATTAGCATCTATCATTCAACATTGAAATAGTGATTACTAATTAATGTCTTTTTATGGAAACTAATTAACAAAAAATATTTCTATCGGTACAAAAATGACCAATTTTGATGAAAACTTGTCAAAAGTGTGACATTTCCAATAAGCCGCCATCAAGTGACTGGAATATTCAGACCAACTAAGCTCATACCTCTGCATTTTTATTCTTTTCCCAATTTTTTTGTCTCATTGATAAGACACTACTTAAAAATGTGATGTTTAGCTACATTCATTTAACCAAAGTTTTTATTGATGAAATTAAGGAATAAGAGATATACCTTGTGATCATGACAAATTAATTGTCTCTATATTTCTTTGGCTGCTCGGTAGGTGACCACTCTGATGGATTTGCTTAGAATCGTAATACATATATATATATATATATATATATAATATTTTAAATTGTAGCTACAATTGCGGATGCAGTTATGCTTTAAATTTTTATATGGTAGAAAAATGTAATTAATGTAGTTACAATTAGGATGTTGTTGAGACAACTTTAAAATCTGCAATATTAGAGCTATAATGGAAGTTACATACCGCAATTTAAAACAATTGCATGTTTATAGAATAGACATATAAAAAATTAATTATTTGAGATATGGTTGACCAAATAATGGAATGAAACTAGAATACTCTCTTGACTGTCTAGTTTTTTTGTTATAGGTAGATATTTGTAATTAAATAAAAAAAAAGTTGAAGAAAGAGAATTTTCATTAAGCATAACATAATGACCCAACTCGCGATTATATTTAAAATTACAAGCTAAAATAAATTCATCAATTGATTGCCTTTAGTATTTAGGAACGACAATATAACCAAATAATGGAATGAGACTAGAATACTCTCTTGGCTGTTTAGTTTTTTGTCATAGGTAGGTATTTGTAATTAAATAAAAAAAAGTTGAAGAAAGAGAATTTTCATTAAGCATAACCTAACTCGCGATTATATTTAAAATTTCAAGCTAATATAGATTCATCAATTGATTACCTTTAGTATTTAAGAATGACAATATAACCTGCACCCGCAGGTATCCACCCAAATCCGCTTGATCTGTATAGGAAAAACTATTTTGATTGGGTTCAGGTGCATATTTTTTTCGAAATTAAAATTTGGGGCGGAGACGGGTTTGGGGTGGTGATATCCACCCCGCACTCGAAATGGCCCTGCAAGTAATGTTAATGTAATTTTTAAATTTTATATACATATACATATTGAATATACTTAATATTTTTTTAAATATTAAAAATTATAATCTTATCTCTATAGAAAATAATTTTTTATTTATTTTATAATTGTCTAATAACAATTATTTTATTATATTAATTATAATAGATATGATTTTTAAATTTATAATTTTATATATATATGAACGAGTGTGGGTGTGGGCGGGGAAACCCGAACCCCGTTGCAGACGGAGGTGAAGGCCTAAATTTTACACCTGCTATGAAAAGGTGGTGAGTGCGGATTTTCTTCGATTACTCGGATGCGAGGGTGGAGGAGACAAAATCCGTCTCCACCCCACTCCGTTGCCATGCCTATTAGTACTTAATAATAATTATAGTCCAATATATCATCAATTAATTGCCTTTAGTAATTCAAATGATTTGCCTTTGGTTCTTTGTTTTGATCCAATGCATATAATAATAATTGTTGCATTCATATTAAATCACAATTATATAAAAAAAGAATGTTATTGGTGAGTGCAATGTATATTTATAGCCTTTTTAATTGTGTAGGTTGGAGTTCACTCTTGTTTGCTTGTATTTGTCTATGGTTTAACGACATTAATTTCAATTAGTTAATTTGTTGAACAAACAAAGTAGGTATTTTCAATTGATTTTTTTTTTTATACGCAAGAATTAAAGATAAGACTTTTAAGGACTCTTAAAGGATGAGTTATGATGTAGTTAAAATATCATTAGAAGGGGGTTGAATAGAGATTTTGGTGTTTAAAAATATTTTAAAGTGTTTTGAATTACTATCCTCTTAGAGAGAATGCAAATCAGAGGATAAAAATTTAAACCTTTAAATTTGAGCAGAATAAATGCAAGAGAAAATATAAAGGAAGATACACACAACTTTTATACTGGTTCACCCAATGATGGCTACTTCCAGTCCCCACACACTTGTGAGTTTTTACTAATGATCAACCAGATTAACCTCTCACAGAGGTTGGTTACACTTTATGTATTCTTAAGCTTCACCAAACTTACGACCTTGTTTCTTACAAGTTCCAACTATTTCCAAGTGCAACTACGTGGAAATTACAAAGTAATATGAGTATGATTTTTTCTCTTTACTTAACCCTTTCTAAAAAGATATTTCAGAGATTTAGTGTAGGAATATAGAAAGTATAAAGAAATGATGGATATTGCTCTTGATAGCTTTAAGAATCTTGATCTTTTTTGCAATGTAGTTGTGTCTTTGATAATGAATAGCTCACTGCCTTTTATAGAGAACTTGTGAAGCTCTTTCCATGTGACAAACATCATATGACCGTTGGAGACTTGATCAAAAAGTCCAAGGTCTTTGAGCTTAATTACAGAACTGCCATCCAGTTATCTTTGGATAAATGCAGTCCATCCTCGTCTAGGAGGTTCAAACCTCCTAGGTACTTGGTCATGAGCTGTCATTTTCTCTTTTCATTCTTCAAGACATGTAAGGCTATATCTTTGACTTTGTGGGCTACAACCTTCCTATAAGTTGAAGTGCTAGGTTGTTTTCAACTTTTGAGAATGATATGACTATAGATCCATCCTCTTACATCGTACTGGCCATCCTCGTACCTCGTACAACCCATCCTCGTACCAGTTAAATCTGACCTCTGATCTCATTGATTAAAATGCTTTATTTGTTCATTCTTGGATGCTGTTTTAACTTCTCTTCATGACTAAAAATCATGGTTATAGTGATGATGGATATTATGCATCTTTGAAGGTCATCCTCTCAAGGGTTCATCCTATCTTTTAGTTTTGAAAACTTGATGGATTGAGTCAGATTTTTCTCCTTTTGATCTTATTGATGATTAACCTGTTTTCTTATAAGAATTCACTCAAAAGCACAGATTTGTCATTAACCACAAGTATAATCTCTTAAGCAACTTTGTTATCATTAAAATCATTTGAGAGATATTTTGTCTCAACAAGTTAAACTCGTGACCTCTTTGTCACCATGTCATTTAAATAAGCGGTTTAATTACTATATAGATGCCTAAACACTTTTAGAGTTTTTAAATAGGTTCCTAAATTAAAAAAGTTTGTAACCAAGTCCTATATATTTTATAAGGAATTATTTTTTATAATTAAGTTCTTTCATTACACAAATGTTAGTCAACCGTAATAGAAGAATCTAATTAAAAAATATATATATTGGTTTTTGTAAGGATAAGTTTATCTTTCTAAACATAGGTGTTTTGATTTGATGTCAAAACTACGATAGGTTAGAATTGATGTAAATATGTGTTCCTCAATAATTTACTCATGCCAATATGGTTTTTAAATCATATTAATTTCTCTAAACCACAATTTTTCCATTTGTAACGTATGCAATTCAAATTACTTAACATGAAATTCGAATTACATATATTTTTAAAGTCTGAAATAATTTATGTAACAGGTAATTCGAATTATATCATAGCTAGGTAATTCGAATTACCTGATAAATATTTAGTTCTTCAGCTTTTTGCCATTAAGTAATTCGAATTACCCTGTTGTAAATGAGTAATTCAAACTTGTTAAGAGGCTACATGTCATTAAACTAAAATGAGTAATTATACACAAAATCAATAGTCTTCTTTTAGATTAATTCACAAGATCCTTTATGAGTTCTTTACTTAACAATTCCGCACAATTCGAATTACCTTGCTTTTTACATCTAATTCAAACTTACTGTATTTATTCACCCCTTTAGAGACGGGGCCATACTGATTAACAGTTTGGGGGACCAAATTACAATCTATTTTACTTTAAGAATCTACATAAATATTGTTTGGTAACGCCAATAAGTTAGCTTATAGCTTATTAAACTAGCTTATAAGCTTATTGGATTAAAAGAAAAGTGTTTGGTAAACAAGCCTTTCTCACCAGCTTATAGTTTATTATGAGACGCTATTTCAAGTAGCGCTTGAACGTATAACTTATAGCTTTTTACATTTTCTTCCGTTTCTAACCTTTTTTTTTATCCTTATGTAATACAGAATAACTCCTCCACTCACCCACTAATTCACAGCTTTACATACATCTTCTTTTCGGTGAACATCGATGTACTCAATTTTTTTAATTTCTTGTTTATTATTATTTCTTCATCTTCTAATTTATCATTGTGATAAAGTTAAATTCATTTTTTATGGCAAATTGTAAACGGTAAATGGATTGCATTGTTTTTACGATGACTATTTATACATACGGAGCTTGCTAAACTTTTAGAGAACTCTTCAAATTTATGTTTATATTGTAATAAAAAAAAGCAAATGATGTAACAAAAAAAAAGAAATAATTTTGTCCTTTTATGTCACATTTTTTGTTATTTTAAATTAAATAATTATCTTCTTTTATGTTTATTTTATATTGTTAAAAACTAAATTTATCAAACATTTTAAATTTTGTTAATTAGCTTTTCAGCTATAAGTTATCAGTGATCAGCGATTATTTATTAGCTATTAGCTATCAGCTATCAGCTAGCTTTTCAACTATCAGTTAACTTATAATAGCTTAATTTTACCAAATAGAGCCATAATAAATTTAACCTAATTTAAATTTCATGTAAATAAAGTATAATATTAGTATTTTTTGTTTGTTAAATTTCAATTTAAAATAATTATATTTATACTTTAAGATAAATTTATAATTAATTATGAGTGAAAAATAATCAAAAAATACAAATATTTGCATCTAAATTCTGTCATTTCATTTTTAATAAAAACAGTTTTACAATATAAATTTGTAGTCATCTACCATCTTGACCTTGATATTTTTTATTATTATATATATTGACCTCTTATCAATATAAATTTGTCACTAAATTAACCTTTTGATATCATCATTCTATTTGGGTAGTATGTAAAAATATATTTTTTTAAGCTAAAAATTTATTGATAAATAAGTCTTATCCAAAGAAGATTTTTTTTGAGGAGGAGAATTAGATAAAAAGAAAGTAAACTGAATTAGGTTGGATAAAATATATATTACAAAACTGTTTTTTACTAAAAATGAAGTTAACATTGCAACACAATCTGCTTTCAGATATGGGCTGGTCCAAGATAAACCGCTTAATAGGGGTGGTAATTATAATTCATCCACTAATTTATCCATCTGATCCATACACAAAACTAAAAATTAGTTTATGGATTGAATTCAATCCATCCAATTAGTGATATAGATGAATTCCCATTCTACAATTTTTTCAAGTCTAATCGATTACATATATATATTTTATTTACATCCAAAAGATTATATTTAATAATCATAAATTTATAATTCAGATAGCTTTAAAAAATATTTTACTAATTAAAAACAGATTAATTTTTTATAACAAAAAATGCTGTTTTTTATAATTTTAAAAAAAAATCAGTTTTTTATAATTTAAAAAATAAATAGTTTCTGAAAATAAATTTGTTTATTATTTGTAAAAACTGAACCTTATTATTATTTATTTATTTTTGTAATTAACAGAAATTTTTTAAGTATTTTTAAAACCAGTTTTTTTTCTTAATTTTAAAGTAAGTACTTTATTGTCGGATTTAAAGAGTGATTATCAAGAAATACATACTTGGGGGTATCTCTTTCAACTCAATAGTTTTCTTCTCTTCAACCACTTCTAAACCCAACTCTTCGTTTTTCTGCTGAACTTGTGATTTCTTAGATGTGTTCCACTGCAACACACACTCCTCCACAACTTCTTAGAAACTCCCTTCCACCCGAGTTATTGCATTAACTATTACTTTTTCAAATGCAAGAGAAGGAGAATCATATCGGAAGATTTCTTCAATCGAATCTTCAATAATGTTAACTCAGAAACATTTTCCTTCATTATTAGGATGACATATAGCTTCAAAAAGATTAAAGGCCACTTACTCTTCTTGAAACTGCATCATGAGTTTACCCTACTCAGCATCAATTAAAGTTCTTTTGGTTACTGAGTATGAGTGGCACTTCACCATCTTCCTCTATGTCAAGGATAGCAAAGTCAACTAGAAACAAAAAACTATCCACTTTCACCAACACGTCCTCCATGATACCATAAGCACGCTATATAGACATATCAGCAAGCTGTAAGGACATCCTTGTGGGTTTACACTCCCCACCTTCTAACTTTTGCATCATTGATAAAGGCATGAGACTTATGCTGGCACCTAAATCACAAAGAGCTTTCCCAATAGTTAGTTTACCAATAGTACAAGGAATACTAAAGCTACCTGGATCTTTTTATTTTGGGGGAAGTTTTCTCTAAATGATAGCACTGCAATCTTTAGTTAGTACGATTGTTTCTTCTTCCTTGAATTTCCTCTTTTTGGTCAATAATTTCTTCATAAATTTAGCGTAAGTAGGCATTTGCTCCAACGCCTCAAAAAAAGGAATGTTTATCTGCAATCGAGAGAAAATTTCCATGAACTTAATAAATTGTTCATCCTTTCCTTTTTTATTCTTAACGTGAGGATATAGTAACTTCACATAAGGAGGAATGATTTGAGGTTCGTCCCCTTCTTTCAACAATTCACTTAGTGACTACTTCAACACTGAACTTCCATCGATCAATTTGGAACTATCTACATCCTTCTTGACCTCTTGTATCCCTTTCTTGATCTTTTGATAAGTGCTCAATTATCATATATTTGTAAAGCACTTATTAACTTAATTTGATAGAAAACATGTTATTTTAGCCCTAATCCTTGTAAATATTTAGTTATTAAGGTTTTAATTATAAGAAATGGTGATATGTTGCATCTTTCCTTATTTTTCTAGGTAAAATAAAAGTAGTAATTAAAGAAAAAAACAACCAAGATGATTCGAGCCAAGATTTGAGGAAACATGGTAGATGGAATTTGTTGAGCGAGATATCTTCTGGTTGAGCGAGTTCAAGACAGTGAGTTGGCTAGATTTTGCAAATGGAATTCGCCGAGCGAGATAACTTCTAACTGAGCGAGCTCAAGGAAGTGAGTTTGTGGGATTTTGCAAAGTTAATCTCGCTAAGCGAATAGTAATCTCATTGAGTGAAATTAAAGGTGGTTTGATAGTTGGGATTTGCTTCACCATGAAGCATACTTACTCACTAAGAGAATTAGATGTTCACTGAGTGAAATGTCACTTATCAAAAAACTATTTAAAACTGAAGCATCTGGCAAAGGAATGAGGGAAAGAACCAGAGGAATTCACTTGAAATACCATTAGAAAAAGCATGAGAATCATCATTGAAGCCCAATTTCTCTTATTTTCTTCTTGATCTAGTAATTCTCCAATGACAGTGAATAGCTAAATCTCTCTTTGTTGGGGTTAAATGTAATAAATCATACTCTTTTGTATCTCTTCAGATTTATAGCTATATATATTCTAGTTGCTCATTGTTGCGACCTAAAATTTTGAGTGTTTTTCGAATTCAATGGAGTCCCCACCAAAATTTATTTAAAATAGGGAAAATATTGGGAAAACCTTAAAAATAGAAAAAAAATAAAATAAAAAATGGTATTTGAAACCAAATTTTGATTTCAGGGAAGATATTAGCACCATACGACTTCCGTTAAAATATAGTTACCTATAATTAATTGTGGAAAATTAATATTAACTTAAATGTATTTATTTCTCCTTATTATTAAATATGAATAACAATTGTTTTTTTTGAATATGATCTTGAAATAAATATGTGCTTAAGAAAGATAGGACAAAAAAAAGAAGTTTTTATTAATGTGCTTGACAAAAGTGTGATCTTGCTCCTATGTATCTCCCGGTGGGATGGAGAAATCAAAGCTACGTAGTTCTTGTGAAGAAAATGTGGATGCATTGATTGTTTTTTTTTTAAAGAAAGTTTATTTTGTTGTTGAAAAGATAAAGTTTTTGACGAAATAAAATGAGTTTGTTTGATTTAAATAATTACTTAAAAAATATAAATTTTAAGACTATCAAGTTGTTCAACTTTTGCTTAAAAAAATTCAAGGACTAAAAAGATGTCACATCTGATGGAGCTAAGAATCACTAGAAGGGGGGTTGAATAGGGATTTTGAGGTTTAAAAATTGTTTTCAAAGTGTATGAGTTTCTGTCCTCTCAGTGAGGATGCGATCTGGAAAATGGTTTTTTTAACCTTTTTAAGTAAACTCAGAATAAGTGCAAGAAAATGTAAAGAGATAGACACACAAATTTTATCCTGGTTCACCCAATGATGGCTACGTCCAGTCCTCACAACCTTGTGAGATTTCACTAAAGATCAACTGATCAGCCTCTTGCAGAGGATGATTACACTTTGTGTATTCTCAAGCTTCACCAAGCTTACAATCAACTTTCAAATGTTTTCAAGTTCAACTAACTTGAAAATTTACAGAGTAATATGAGTATGATTTGATTTCTCTCAACTAAAACACTTTCTAAAAGATTTTTCAAAAGATCTAATGTATGAATAGAGAAAGTGTGAAGAGAGGATGAATATTGCTTAAGATGAATGATATGATTCTTGATCTTTTTCTGCAATATTGGTGTGTGTTGTAATGAAGAGCTTCCTGCCCTTTTTATAGAGTCCTTGATAGATCTTTCATGAGTTAAAAACATCATGACCGTTGAGGAGGATGCAGAGATTTGTCCAATGGTCTTTGTGCTGAAATTACAACATTGCCATCCAGCCATCCTTGGACCTATGCAGTCCATCCTCTGCGTAGCCTTTGGTCTTGGTCTTGTGTAGCCTTTTGCTTTTTTTTTCATTCTTCAAGACTTGTGACTTCTATTTTGAGTTTGTTTGCAGTTGCCTTTCAATATATTGACTTTGCTTTATTTTTCCAATCACTCAAGAGTGAAATATAGGGCTGCCCTTAGCCTTTTCACATGGCATGGAGACTTGCAAACATGTCACTTCTTGAATAGCAAAGCTACAAGCTATCCTCGGACCTTGTATAGCTAGCATTGTGATTTCTTTTGATCAAATGCTTCATATAATTGCTTATTCATGCTGGTTTGATCTCTTTTGATGGATTAAAAACGTTATTCCCGCGAGGATGGAAAATCTCAACTTTGAAGACCCATCCTCTCAAGGTTCTGGCCATCCTCCAGCTTGAAACCTTAATGAATTAATCCAGATTTTTCTTCCTTTTGTTCTAAATGATGATTAACCTGTTTTCTTATAATAATTCACTCAAAAGCACAGATTAGTATTAACCACAATCATAATCTCTTAAGTAATTTTGTTATCATTAAAATCAATTGAGAGATTTTGTCTCAACAATCTCCCCCTTTTTGATGATGACAAAATTCTTTAGATTATGATTTTTAAATATGATGATGTTAAATGTTTATGCTCGCCCTGAATCAAGTGAGTATTTAATTTTTAAAATTTTAAGTGATAAACATGATACTCCCCCTGATTGTATGCTAGGGATATGAATGGAAGACTAAAATTTGTAAGAAATTATAATTGCATAAGCATAGTCCAGCAAAACATTTCTACAACATCAATTTAATCAAAACAGCAAATCATTTCTAAACCTCAACTTAATCAAAATATGACAGCTATAGCATCAAAACATCAAAACATAATTTCAAAGCATCCTAATCTCAAAACATCATAATCATGATCATTCTCCCCCTGAATTTTAGGCAGCAGCAAAAAAAAATAGGATTGAAAAATGCTACTCTGAGGAGGACAGCTCTTCAGATGAGGATGAAGGTGAAGGACGAGGAGGATCGGGTTGAGGAGGTTGATAAGATGGTTGGTAACCCACTCCAAGACCAAGAGGAGGGTAAATGATCAGAGTTTTTGAGTGATAAGAGTGGTTTGGAGGTTTGATCAAAGAATTTGAAGGATAGTGTAGGCATTGAAAAAGAGTTATTAGGCATTCATTATGGGTTAATGAAGGTTTGAAGTTTCAAGAGAAAAGTAGCCGTTTTGCATTTAATGCTCATTGAAAAAGATGTATAGGAGAGAGAGACATTAATTAGAAACGTTCAAATGTCTTTTCATTTTCTGAATTTTTGGTTCATCCTCATATATGATGGAGGATGCAGTTTTAGAGAGGCAGACATGAGAAGGACAAAAAGATAGAAACAATAAAAAAATATATAAAAGTAAAATAATAAAAAATATTAAAATAAAATAAAAAACATTAAAATAAAAAATAAAAACTAAAGATAAAGATAAAAAAATAAGGAAAAGAAAAATAAGAGAGAAAAAAAATTTAACCAATTTTATTTAGATATTGATGCATGGGTAACAACAAACGGTTTTTCTAAAATAAATTCAAATTGATCCTCCTGAAGAGAAACACAAAAGGAAGATGAGTTCTGATTTTTTGAATAAGGTTTGAAGGATGAAGAGGAGAGAAGATTGAAGCATTAAGTAGAGGAGGATGGAAGATGAAGTCACTATTCAAGAGAGGAGGCGTGAGATGGTTCCCTAGGCAGTCATGATGATGGAGGCGCTAGACTTTAGGGACGTGGGAGAACGGACAGGCAAGGACGTCTGTGCATTTAATGGAGCAGCCAAGGGGAGCACGCCACGCAAACAGCCAATGGGGAAAGAGACGCGTGCTTGCGTGTTTCAAGGAGATTCCCAAAAGAGGAAACTGTATCCTCTGAGTGTATTTCCCGTCCTCTCACCTTTTCTAACTTAAAGGGAATGCTTAAACACATGACCAGATTTGACAATAATAAAAATTAAACAATAAACAATAAAAATAAGAGAATCACAGACATGATACAATGGATAAAACACTAAATCAATTAATTTTAGAAAAATTAATGATAAAAAGTTTTTCCAAAATGTTTTTGAAACGATCCTCCTGAAGAGGTTTCGTAAAAATGTCTGCCAATTGATTTTCAGTGTCAATGAAAATTAATTCAATGTCACCTTTTTGAACATGATCTCTTATGAAATGATGTTTAATTTCTATATGCTTAGATATAGAATGCTGTATGGGTTTTTTTGAAAGATTAATTGCACTAGTATTGTCACAGAGGATAGGAATTTTAGTGTACCTTAGTGAATAATCTTCAAGTTGATTTCTTACCCATAGGATTTGAGAGCAGCATTGAGCAGCTGATACATATTCAGCCTCCGTAGTTGAAAGGGCAATTGTGCTTTGCTTCTTGCATGACCAACTAATTAGGGATTTACCAAGAATTTGGCAACCTCCACTTGTGCTCTTCCTTTCGATTTTATCTCCCGCATAGTCAGCATCACAGTAGGCTATGAGATCAAGATCTGAGCTTTTCTCATAACAGATTCCAAAGTTTATTGTGCCAACAAGGTATCTCAGAATCCTCTTAACTGCTGTAAGGTGAGATTCTTTTGGAGAGGATTGAAATCTTGCACAAAGACCTACAGCAAATACTATGTCTGGTCTACTTGCTGTTAAGTATAATAAGGATCCAATCATCCCTCTATACTCTTTCTCAGAAATTGGAGTTCCTTCATCATCTTTGTGAAGCGTGGAGGATGGGTGCATAGGAGTTCCCATACTCTTGGTTGAACTCATGTTGTATTTTTTGAGAAGATCTTTAGTGTATTTTTCTTGTGAGATGAAAATACCATCCTTGAGTTGTTTGATTTGCAAACCAAGAAAGAATTTCAACTCACCCATCATACTCATCTCAAACTCACTTTGCATAAGTTTTGAAAATTCTTCGCACATTTCTTCATTAGTGGATCCAAAAATTATGTCATCCACATAAATTTGGACAATTAACAAATCTTCTTTAGATGTTTTCTTGAAGAGAGTAGTATCAATCTGTCCTCTAATGAATCCATTTTCCTTAAGAAAAGAGCTTAACCTCTCATACCAAGCTCGAGGAGCTTGTTTCAATCCGTAAAGAGCTTTTGAGAGTTTGAATACGTGGTTGGGCTGCTTTTCATCAATAAATCCAGGAGGTTGTTTGACATAAACCTCCTCATTTAAGAATCCATTCAAAAAAGCACTTTTGACATCCATTTGGTATAGTTTTATACCTTTATGGGTGGCATATGCTAGGAGGATGTGTATAGCTTCTAGTATTGCAACCGGTGCAAATGTTTCATCGTAGTCAATTCCCTCTTGTTGATTGTATCCTTGAGCAACAAGCCTTGCTTTGTTCCTTACTACCTCTCCATCCTCATTCAATTTGTTTCTAAAAATCCATTTTGTTCCAATGATGGATTTTTCAAGTGGAGGAGGTACAAGGTTCCATACCTTGTTCCTTTCAAATTGTGAGAGTTCTTCCATCATGGCTTCAACCCATGATTTGTCACAAATAGCTTGATCAATATTTTTTGGTACAATTTGTGAAATCATAGCCATGGTTGCTGTATTTCCTCGTAGGGACTGCCTTGTTCTTACTCCATCAGCCATGTCTCCAATAATCAGATCTAGAGGATGATAGGTGACTGTTTTCCATCCTCGTGGAGGTTGCTGAGAGGATGGAGCAGATTCGTCCTCTTCGTTTGGACTAGGTGCGTTGGAGGATGAAGGTTCATCTTCCTCAGATTTATCAATTTTTTCTAAGCACAAGTCATCAAACTCATCAAAAATAACATGCATGGATTCCTCCACAATTTGAGTCCTAAGATTATATATTCTATAACCTTTAGACGAAGTGGAGTATCCTAAAAATAATCCTTTGTCTGATTTTGAATCAAACTTACCCAAATTTTCTTTGTTATTTAGAATGTAACAATAACACCCAAATATATGAAAATATGAGATGTTTGGTTTTCTTCCTTTCCATAGTTCATATGGAGTTTTGTTTAAAATCTTTCTAATGGACACACGATTTAAAACATAACAAGCGGTATTAATTGCTTCAGCCCAAAAATATTTTTCAATGTTGGCTTCATTCAAAATAGTTCTAGCCATTTCTTGCAAAGTTCTATTTTTCCTCTCAACAACTCCATTTTGTTGAGGAGTTCTTGGGCAAGAAAAATTGTGAGAAATACCATTTTCATCAAAAAGATTTTTGAAAGATTCATTTTCAAATTCACCTCCATGGTCACTTCTTATGGAGATAATTTTTGATCCTTTTTCAT
Organism: Cicer chorassanicum; assembly: GCA_037974735.1. Classification (NCBI taxonomy): domain Eukaryota; kingdom Viridiplantae; phylum Streptophyta; class Magnoliopsida; order Fabales; family Fabaceae; genus Cicer; species Cicer chorassanicum. Next base: position 4,698,049 of record JBBPBP010009777.1, on the reverse strand, counting down.
TTTGGATCTTTTTACAAAAATAATGAAAAGCCTCAAAGGCATCATTTTTATGTTTTAAAAATAAGACCCAAGTAAAGCGTGAAAAGTCATCAACAATTACAAATCCGTACCTTTTTCCACTATGGCTAGGAGTTTTAATAGGACCAAAAAGATCAATATGAAGTAGCTCAAGAGGATGGTTTGTGGAAACAATATTTTTAGAATGAAAGCTACTTTTTACTTGTTTTCCTTTGGCACAAACTTCACAAATTTTGTCTTTTTCAAAATCAATTTTTGGAAGGCCTCTAACTAATTCTAATTTAGACAATTTAGAAATAGTGTTTAAACTTGTGTGACCAGCCCGTTTGTGCCATACCCATTTATCCTTTTCAATGGATACAAAACAAGATTCAGTAGGCAAATCATCAAGATATAGCTCATATAAATTCTTTTTTCTAAAACCGGAAAAGAAAACTCTACCCGAGGATGAGTGTTTAACCTCACATAGATTGGTTTTAAAAATAACTTCAAAACCACTATCACAAAGTTGGCTAATGCTAAGCAAGTTATGTTTTAAACCATCTACATATTGAACATTTTCAATTTTGGCAGAATTTTTATTACCAATGATACCGTTACCTTTTATTTGAGCTTTATCGTTATTTCCGAATGTGACCGATCCTCCATCCTTTATTTCCAATGAAATAAAGCAATCTCTATCCCCTGTCATATGCCTTGAGCAGCCACTGTCCAAGAACCAAGGCCTTCTTTTGTTGATCACAATATGAACATCCTTTCTTGATGTTATCTGCCCTTTTCTTGGCGTCCAGGTTTACCACAATATGAACATCCTTTCTTGATGTTATCTGCCCTTTTCTTGGCGTAACATCTTTTAAAAGTATGTCCAAGCTTTTTGCAAAAGGTGCATCTTGGCCTATCCTCTTGTTTCTTTGGAATAAAATTTTTTTCATAAAGTTTTTGTTTTTGAGAACTTTTAAATCCAATCCCAGCTTTGTCAAAAATTCCAGATTGTGATCCCATAATCTTTTGAAAAGTATCAGTGGATTTAACAAAGTTGGAAAGATCATTTTTGAGTTCTTTAACCTCTATTTTCAAAATTTCCTTCTCTGCATCCTCTTCTGGAGGATTGGTTATGACAGTCTTTTTGTTTAAACTAGAGTATTGCTCAGATAGCTTTTCATGAGATAACTGCAACTCTTGAATTGTTTGTTCATATTTTTTATTCTTAGCTTGTAGTTCCTCATTTAGCTTCTTTATTTCAAAAAGTTGGTTTTTAAGAAATCCACATTTTTGAGATAAAGTGTTTGAGTCATTTAAAAGATTGTCAAACTCTATTTCTAATTGTTCACAATTAGGACAAAGTTCAGATATGCTTACCTTTCCATTTTCTGTATTTGCCATGAGACAGAGGTTGGCCTCTTCTTCCTTTTCTTGCTCCGAGGATGAGTCATCACTATCATCCCACGTGATCATCATGGACTTGTTTTTGAAAGGAAATTTTCTTGATCCCTTTTTGTTTAGAGGACACTCAATTTTGTAGTGACCTAACTTGTTGCATCCAAAACAAGTAATCTGACTTTTGTCAGATTTTTCTTTTTGAGGAGATCTTTTGTCCTATCCTCTGCGTGTTATCATCTTCTGGATCCTTCTGGAAATGAGAGCTAGTTCATCTTCTTCCTCAGATAGAGGATAGTCTGCACTTTCTTTCTTAGTAACATCTTCAGCTCTTTTGGAGGATGAGCTTTCTGTTTGGCTTGTTTTTAGAGCTATCATTTTTCCCTTTTTGCTTGGTTTGTCAGCCAGCAACAGAGGTTCATGAGCTCTTAGAGTTCCAACCAAATCTTCTAATTTCATGTTGGCCAAGTCTCTTGCTTCGGTGATGGCAGTCACCATTGGTCTCCATTCTTTTGGTAAACTCCTCAAGATTTTTCTTATCCTCTCTTGAACGGAATATACCTTTCCAAGAGATCTGAGATTGTTTAATATGATTGTCAATCTTGAGAACATTTCATCAATCGTTTCTTCCTCCTTCATTTCAAATAACTCGAACTCTCTTACTCCCATGTCAATCCTTGCTTCCTTCACATGACTTGATCCTTCATGATGAATCCTTAGAGTATCCCACAGTTCCTTGGCGTTTTTGCATTCTTCAACTCTATCATATTCTTCCCTGCTCAAAGCACACGTTAGAAATAAATGAGCTTTAGAGTTTAGGAGTACCTTAGCATTTTCATCCGCCGTCCATTGTGCTTGAGGTTTCTCATCGGAGGTTGCATCTGTGTTGTTGACTCTAATGACATGATCCCCATTTTCAATAACAGACCACATGTTGTTATCTTGAGATATGAGAAACAATCTCATCTTACTTTTCCAGTGGTAGTAATCTGTACCATCAAAGTAAGGAGGTCTAGTGGAGGATCCTCCTTCAGGAACATACTTAGCTTTTGACATTTTTTCTTTGGATCTTTTTCTCTTACACTGTTAAATGTAATATTTATAGAGAACCTTGCTCTGATGCCAATTGATGGAGCTAAGAATCACTAGAAGGGGGGTTGAATAGGGATTTTGAGGTTTAAAAATTGTTTTCAAAGTGTATGAGTTTTTGTCCTCTCAGTGAGGATGCGATCTGGAAAATGGTTTTTTTTAAACTTTTTAAGTAAACTCATAATAAGTGCAAGAAAATGTAAAGAGATAGACACACAAATTTTATCCTGGTTCACCCAATGATGGCTACGTCCAGTCCTCACAACCTTGTGAGATTTCACTAAAGATCAACTGATCAGCCTCTAGCAGAGGATGATTACACTTTGTCTATTCTCAAGCTTCACCAAGCTTACAATCAACTTTCAAATGTTTTCAAGTTCAACTAACTTGAAAATTTACAGAGTAATATGAGTATGATTTGATTTCTCTCAACTAAAACACTTTCTAAAAGATTTTTCAAAAGATCTAATGTATGAATAGAGAAAGTGTGAAGAGAGGATGAATATTGCTTAAGATGAATGATATGATTCTTGATCTTTTTCTACAATATTGGTGTGTGTTGTAATGAAGAGTTTCCTGCCCTTTTTATAGAGTCCTTGATAGCTCTTTCATGAGTTAAAAACATCATGACCGTTGAGGAGGATGCAGAGATTTGTCCAATGGTCTTTGTGCTGAAATTACAACATTGCCATCCAGCCATCCTTGGACCTATGCAGTCCATCCTCTGCGTAGCCTTTGGTCTTGGTCTTGTGTAGCCTTTTGCTTTTTTTCATTCTTCAAGACTTGTGACTTCTATTTTGAGTTTGTTTGCAGTTGCCTTTCAATATATTGACTTTGCTTTATTTTTCCAATCACTCAAGAGTGAAATATAGGGCTGCCCTTAGCCTTTTCACATGGCATGGAGACTTGCAAACATGTCACTTCTTGAATACCAAAGCTACAAGCTATCCTCGGATCTTGTATAGCTAGCCTTGTGATTTCTTTTGATCAAATGCTTCATATAATTGCTTATTCATGCTGGTTTGATCTCTTTTGATGGATTAAAAACGTTATTCCCGCGAGGATGGAAAATCTCAACTTTGAAGACCCATCCTCTCAAGGTTCTGGCCATCCTCCAGCTTGAAACCTTAATGAATTAATCCAGATTTTTCTTCCTTTTGTTCTAAATGATGATTAACCTGTTTTCTTATAATAATTCACTCAAAAGCACAGATTAGTATTAACCACAATCATAATCTCTTAAGTAATTTTGTTATCATTAAAATCAATTGAGAGATTTTGTCTCAACAACATCTAGTTAACCCGTTTAAGAATAGTATTATTAATTTTGTTATAAAAATGAGCTTTAAAATCCCCAAGTTGTACAACTTGTGTTATAACCGCTCAAAGATTAAAAAGATGTCACATCTAATTAACAATTTTAAAATAATTTTGTATAATTATTAATTTATTAAAAATAAAATGCGTTTTAGAATTATCATGATATAACAACTATGTCCACACATAACTTAGAAACGAGATTGTATTTAAGTTTATTTTTTGCAGGATTTTTTTTATAAAAACTTTAATAATTTAATAAACAGGCAATGCAATCTGTTTAGAAGTAAAAAAAAGTTACCTAATCTAAATGAAAAAAGAATACTTGTTTCTGTTACAGCAGAGCTAAATAAAAAGGATACTTGCTGTTATTACAACTTGCTCTGTGTAAAGAAGGAAAGAAACAGAACCTAATCGGCTGGTTTCTTGCTTATTCTGCCTAAATAAATAAGAATACTTAACCTCTGTTGCTATGCTACATACACCTATCTCTACCATTCAAGAGTTCCAATATATCAGTTTTCAATGCATCATTTTAACAACAAATCTCTCAACTTTAAACAAATAAAAAGGTATAATTTTTGAGTATGAGATCAGACTTTAGGAAAGCAACCAACAAACAATAAAATAAAGAGATAGAGACCGAACCAAACATGAGATGCAAATCGGTGTATAACAGCAAACGAGAAGGCAGCGATAATGTAAGGGTTGACGGTGGTTGGCGGCAGTTACCGGTGGAAATTGAAATGACTGTGATGGCTCTCTTTCTCGTTTTTTTTATTTTTTCTCTTAATTTTGAAATATATGATTTTGAAAATGGAGTTGGGTTGTTATTTCTTCTCTGCTCAACTTCATTTTTGTTTCAGAATATCTCTTTTATAAAAAAAAATTCACAAAAAAAAAAAAAAGAAACTCTCTCTTCTCTATCTTCTGATTTTTCCTTCTGGAAAATAAAACTCCCTTCTTTGAGTGTTTGTTTTTATGATAACTAGTATAAGATCTCTACCGAAAAGCTGCCTCCTCTGATTGATTTTTCTATCTCAATTTATAGACTAAAGTGGTGAATCTTTGTGTTCATGAGATAAAATTAAGTTTTGGATTTTTTATTGTTTTGCAGCAATGTGCTGATGAGATAAAATTAAGTTCCGGATTTTTTATTGTTTTGCAGCAAAAACAAGCAACCTCAAATAGTTAAGGAAATAAGTGGCTAATCTTTTTGATTGAGGGTACAAATGGTGAAGATATAACCTAATTGGGATAAAATAAAATAAAAAAATTAAAATTAAAATTAAGATGGAGATAGCTTGCTTACAATAGGGATGAGTAGAGTGCCAACAATATACTTTTTGTTATTATTATTATTATTATTATTATTATTATTATTATTATTATTATTATTATTATTATTATTGTTATTGTTAAATATAATGTAATAAAAACCATTTATTATTAAAATATTAAAATTTGGACCATTTATAAAATGACTATTTTTTACTTAATAATAATAAGTGCAAAATGCTTATTAAACATATTATTATTATTATTTTAAAAAAAAAATATTTTTAATTGGTCGGACAAAATTGGGGTACTACACTCATGAATATCAATGATTATTCTTGTTCTTAATGCTTGTTATGACTTGATCACTCATAATTTGATATTTGATTTGAAGTTTTATTTGAAAATGCTCTTTAGATCTTGATTTAGGATAAACATCTATTAAATCTAACCTCTAGGAATTAGGTATAATAGTTTTGAACTGTCGGTGGTTAATGCGACCGTCTTAATTCGAGGAATTGTCTTTTAAGCAAGATGTAGTACCTCAATTTTGTTCGATTAACTTCATTTTATTTTATTGTCCTGTTTAACTTTATTTTATTTTGTTTTATTGTTTTTCATTCATTTTATTTTACTTTCATTTTATTTAACTTCATTTTATTTTATTGTTTTTCATTCATTTTATTTTTCTTTCGTTTTATTTAACTTCATTTTATTTTATTGTTTTCATTCGTTTTATTTTACTTTCATTTTATTTAACTTCATTTTATTTTACTTTCATTTTATTTAATTTTCATTTTATTTTCCTGTTTTTCCTGTCCTGCTAATTTTTCATACCTCTTCTTGCAACACTTTTCAAAATCCCTATGTATTCTTTTATTAAGATCCTAGTACAAACATGCTACAAACCAGTTTCTTGCCTAATCAGATTTATTTTTTAGCTTAGTGAGGTAATTACTTGTAACATGTGTGTACTCATTGAAAAAGGTAGAAGACACTTTTTCATTAATTATACATTGCTTAAAATTTGTTACAAAAACAATATAAAATCCAGTTAAAATTTGACAATACAAAATCTAGAGCTCAAATTTATCTACTGATCAGAAACATTCACCATTTTACTTATAAATTGTGACAAAAAATCAAGAAAGGGGATGATTTTTTTTGAATAGGTATGAGACAGGAGAAGGAATCAATGAGGAGTAAAATTGTTGAAATGGTTGAGAACCCTAAACCCATGCAAAAACAAACAAACAGCAACAAGTAAAAACCTCATCAAAACACAAACAAACAGAAACAAGTAAAAACCTCATCAAAACACAAACAAGCAGAAGTAATGTATTTTTTATTTTCCTTCATTTAATCTTCTTGTTATTCTACAAAATGTAAATTTAGGATGACCATATATGAAATAAAATAAAAATTGTGGTTATGTAAATGTACCATTCTGAGATGAAAGAATAAAAATTGCTTTTGTTTAAACCTTCGACGATACCGTCGCTGGAGCGGCGACCCTTTTTTAGCCCCGCCGTGCTTGACATTTTCCTGTTTCTTCCTACGTTTCCTGTTTTGTTTTGCTTTTCTTCTTCCTGCGTGTCTTGTTTTTTCTTTTCTAATCTTTCCCAACGACCGTTTTGGGTTTCAGCGTCTCATTTGTTTGCCTTTTTGTAAACTAGTTCATTTTAATATATATATTAAAATTTATTGCATAAATTTAGAAACCCAGTGAATTCAGAACAATTATATGGCAAAATAGTTTATGGTATCCTTTTATAATGGGCCTACTTATTTGGTATCTTTTTATTGTTTTTTTTGTTCCGTTGATTTATTAACTTTTTTATCAATATATATAGAAATTAGTTTTTGGATTTTAAAATCATTTGGTTCTTTATAAGCTTTATATCTTTAGCATTTTTATTTTATCTTTAAAAAAAAAATAAGTCTTACTTTATATATTGAAATTTAATTAATTTTATAATAAATATTAAATCTATTAAAAACAAATGTGAAATTTTCTATTAAAGGCTAATTAGATGTATCATCTTTTAATCTATGAGTTGGCAGGACACATGTTGTGTGACACCCTAAACCCCAAAATAACATTTATAATAATTTATACTAAATTATTTGAAGAAAACTCGCGGTGGATGAAGAAAACCTGTTCAAGAAAATAAAAGCTTTTATATCTATTTTAGGATATTACGTTTCTTTAAATACACATGTAACAATTCAACTTTGTTCCTCAATTAAAATTCAATGAACTTGATTTAACTAGAATTTCTTGATTTAATTCCCAAGACTTACTGGTACTAAGGTTTTCATATAAAAAGTCATTTATAATTACATAAGTAAACTACACATTACAACCTTTAATTCCCGGTATCACCTATCAGAGCGGGGTTTCTCCCAAACTTGAACTTCAAGACTCATTAACCTGTAATAACTGCGATTTCGCAAACGCAGGGCCAAGCCAGTCAAACAAAACCAACGAAGGAGGTGAGTTTTGAAATCATGTTAATAGTATAATATAAGTAAGAAGAACACGCATTTGATCATAAATAAACCGTATCATTAAACAAACATTATGCAAGGAATAAAATAACATAATAAAGTCAAAATCAAAATCTAGGAAAATCAATACATTTCACTATAATCGAGTCGTCTAAGAGAAATTATAATCACGTGCGATACACATTAATCACAACAAATCAATCACAATAAAATGCAATGCTATGCATGAGCTTAGACTCTACTTCGCAGTGTGGTACCATTCTAACTCTGAAGTACTTGGTTAAGAGGCCATGATACTATGCCACCATTCCGGTGGACGGACAATTCAAATTGGCCCTGTCCTCATAGATCCCCTCAACTCAACCCGAGACACATACGCGACAGTCGAGGTAAAGGTGTGTTGCATGGTAGCTCCCGACATTTGGAGTGCTACCTCCAAGTCTCCTAGGAATTCCCCACCCGAATACCTCCAAGGTCTAACAATCTTGCCTTAAGGCTCAACAGTAGACCGCCACGATCAGGCTCAATTCAGTTGTACTTCCCCGAAATCGCTAGGCTTGTCAGGCCCTACCTATATGATGACAAAATAATCTCCACTTCACAAATTCTAAATATTTATTTTCTCCCCTCGTTGACCTATGATACTCCATTAAGACCGTCATGTCAAACACAAATTGGAATCACAATTATTTCATCAGGGGTTACTTCAATGTTTTCATCACAAATTCATAACATTACTATTATAAATCACATATCATCATCATTACATAACTCATCACAAATTTATGAAATCACGATTATTATTCATACATCATCATCATCACATAAAATTATCACAATGCACACATCTTTTATTATCACATCACATAAACTCATCTAATCCAACATATGCACCAAATTTATTCGACATCCAATATCACAATAATATTAAATATCACACATTTAACAAAAATAAATCAAATATCACAATAATATCAAATAACACACATTCAATGGAATTAAATCAATCAACACCTTATAAATATTTCTATTCCACATTTTAATCTCACAATTCCCATATTTGCACATTAATTAATTTATCACTCAAAGGGCTACTGCCGTACGTAGCAAGCCCCGGATGAATCGTTGGGAAATACGGTTTTCCCATTCATCTCACAATATATTACACTCCTGAATTCAAACGCTCTCTCACCCCTTACCTTATTTAGACGCTTTCTCAAACACAAAAATCAACGGCGACTGCATATCTTCAACGTATAGCGAGTGAATCCGAATAAATGGCGAGTTCACAAAATCATCGAGACGTGACTGATAAATTATGCAGAGCATGAAAATAAATGTTAAATAATTAATAATAATTTTAGGAACAAAAATAGAGTCAAAACGACGAGAGAAAAACTGCAAAAAAAAAAGTCTCACCGACTCGTCGGAGAGCCGTAAGGATCCGACGTCAACTTCACCGAAAAATGCAAATGAGTAGTGCTTCTTATAGGTTTCGACGAGAGGAATCCTAAAACGATGTCAGATTTTTGAAACGACAAACATGGTGATCGGAATCGGCCAAAAACAGCTCGCCCAAGGAAAGAAACGGAGCTGTTTCTGAAGAAACGGAGCAACGATTGATAAAACTGATGCCAAAAATGGATTCAGTGGTCGATTTTGTGTGGGATAATGAATTTTAGAGAAGAGGGAGAATGGATGTGTTGCGTTCTTTCAAGAAGAAGATGAAGTCTATCACAATTTTTTTTTGGTTAACAATTAGGGTTCACACATGGGTCAAACACATTGGTCTATTTATTTACTTTTTTGTCTTATTACTATTATTATTATTTTTATTTTGCTAAAACAAAATTAATAGTTACTTAATCTCATTTTTCTCATTTTTAATACTCCTCCAAATATCATTTAATTTTCAAAACATTACTAATATTTCATAACTAATATATGATAAATTAGAGTAATTAAAATAATTAACCTTTAAAATAAAATACATATTACTAACAATTGAAACTTTCATATTCAAAATAGTCACTATAATTATACTTATTTTTCAAAATACTCATATTAAAATACTACCATCACTAGAGAGTAGTCAAAATCACAAAATAAATAAATATAACATTGCTACTTTATATTAATTACTAAATCATAATAAATATATAAAATAGCAATGCCACAACAAGTATATAAAAATAAAGGAAATCAAACATAATATTATTACTATCCCAAGTATAAATAACTAAAATATGAGATACTTAGAATTAATTAAAATATAAATATGTGCACATTTAACATTAGTCAAACATACAAGGAAATATCACATTAATTACGAACGTACATATACACGTAAAATCGCATAAAATCTTATTCTTAAAAATATGTACACTAAAATACTATTATTTTTAGCGAAATATCTAAGATAATAAAATATAGTATTTATTATTTATATCACTCATTTAGTCAAATGTGTACAAGATTAGCACGTCATAGAAAATACACATATAAAGAAAATTAATCAATATATATTCTAAAATAACTTTAACGCCAAATTAATTATTTAAAATTCTATTTTATTAATAAAATAATTTATTATAAAATTTGGGGTGTTACATGTTGTACTATTTTGTGTTTTCGAAACTCTATAAAAAAATTACAAAAATAATAAAATATTCTAAAAAGGATTAGATTAGATGTGATACTTTTTACTCCTTTGTTTTTTTTTAAGACACAAGTAAATTAATTTAATTTTTTATTTTTTAAAAATCTAATTAATTAGATGCGACATCTTTTAATCTTTGAGTTGTTAAGACACAAATTGTATTACTTGACAATTTTAAAACTTAATATTTAAAACCGAAAATGATAAAATATTCTTAAAAGGATTAAATTAGATGTGACATCTTTTTACTCCTTAAATTTTTCGAGACATGAGTTGTATGACTAGATAGTCTTAAAACTTGCATTTTAAAATATTATTCAAATCAAACAAATTCTTTTTCAAAACAACTTTTTTTATCAACAACAAAACACAATTTCTTTAAAAGCAATCAACACATCCGTATTTTTTATCCAAATACTACGTAACTTTGATTTCTCCATAGCACCGGGAGATACGTAGGAGCAAGATCACACTCTTGTCAAGCACAATAATAAAACTTTATTTTCTTCTTTTTTTAAAAACACACTTTTATCTCAAAAAGTCACATTTATAAAAAAACAATTTATATTCGTATTTAATAATAAGGAGAAATAAGTTTATTAAGAATTTTTTTTAATTTTGTACAATTAATTATAGGTAACTGTTTTTTAACGGATGTCGTACGTGCTAATACCTTCCCTACGCATAATCGACTCCCGAACTCAAAATTTGGTTTCAAAGACCATTTTTTGATTTTTTTTTCTATTTTTAAGGGTTTCCCAATATTTTCCCTATTTCAAAATAAATTTTGGTGGCTACTCCGTTGAATTAGACAAACACTCGAAATTTTAGGCCGCGACAGTTGGCGACTCCACTGGGGGTATTTAGAGAGTCAAGCATAACATAACTAATTGTGCAATTTTTTTATTTGATTGTGTACTTTTTTTTCTTCTATATTTGTTTGTTTTTCATTTCTTTTACTTTATGTGTTTATTATTTCTTAAATATTAGTTGTCATTATAATATTCTCGTAAACTAGTAGATCATTTCATTATTATTATTATTATTATTATTATTATTATTATTATTATTATTATTATTATTATTATTATTATTATTATTATTATTATTATTATTATTATTATTATTATTATTATTATTATTATTTTGCATATATATGTGTTTTATTAGCATTATGAATTATTGAATTATGTTTATTTTGCACCCTACACCTTTACTAAGACACACACTTATGAGTGAGACCCTATACCCGAGCCTGAGTAAAGCTTAAGTTTAGTTAGAGGGTTAGTGGTAATCATGTTGGATGTACATCCTATTTGGTTATGGCGAAAATCTCGTCTAGAGTGTGACTCCATTGAAAATACCTACATTTTGGATGTACTTCTTATTTGTAGTGATGTTTCAATACGAGTATTTGGCTCTAGAGACCAATGAATTTTAGGACTATAGAACTCGCGCAAGAAAGAATTCACGAATTTAGAAGTTTATAGACTTTAAAACTTCTCCAATCTTGGAAAGAATGCATCTAAGTCATGTCCTAGCCTTCTTACTTTTAAATGGCAGGTTTTTTATTTTTATTTTTATTTTTATTTTATTTATTTTATTTTTTTTTCTCCACCATCCGACGTTAGTATACCTCTCATTTTTTTTTCTTTGTCAATGCAAATATCTTTCATCATTAATGATAAAGTTAAATATTTTTTTTAGTACCATGCGTTCCTTTCATACATTATTCATAATCATTCATTTTTATGTAGGTCCATTAGAGAACCATTGAATTCAAAGCTAGGGTGTGGATATCTTTGATTAAAAATGGGATCCAACAATGAAACTGCAATCCCAATGCTAAGGAAAACTATGAATGTGAAAGCCAAAAAGCCTCAGGTTGATAGTTTAAAAAGACTTCGTAGCTTGTTGGAACTTAATCACCGGTCAACATTTACTAAGAAATATGGAAAGATTCTTGATTTATTGGATGTGGATGTACAAATAGGGGCTATTACTGCTTTGGCTCAATTCTACGACTCTCCTTTGAGATGCTTCACCTTTCAAGACTTCCAACTTGCGCCTACTTTGGAAGAGTTTGGACCAATTTTAGGCTACTCCCTAGAAAAAGGGAAACCTTATCGTTACATGGGGAATTATCCATCCACAATCAAAGTAGCTGAGATACTAAGGGTTGAAGAGGAAATGTTGATTAGCCAAAAGAAGAAAGGGACTTCTGGTTTCCTAAGAAGTTTTTTTGAGGAAAGAGCACATCATTTAGCTGAAGTCCCAAATTGGAGTGCTTTATGGAGGTGCTAGATCTCACCATCTATGGGGTTGTTCTATTCCCGAGTGATGAAGAAATTATTGATTTAGCAGCAATCGATGTCTTCCTAGCTTTGAAGAATAGAGGAGAAAATCATACAATAGCTGTCCTCGCTGACGTGTACTATACACTTAACTACTGTCATGAAAAAAAAAGGCAAACAAATTTTGTGTTGTTTACCTGTTTTGTACGTCTGTTTGGTGAATCATATGTTTGATAGTGGGTGCCAAAAGCGTTGCCCTATCAATGATTTCAAGAATTGTTGTGTTGACATAAAAGATAATCGAGATTGGGCTCAGAAGTTGGTATATCTTAATGAAAAAAAAAGTTCGATGGTATGCGAGATGGCGAGAGGTAAAAGAAGTAATATACCAAGTGGAACATTCCCTAATGTGCCACTTATGAGGACTAAAGGTTGTGTGAATTATAACCCAGTATTGGCCTTGAGGCAACTTGGGTATCCTATCATAGGAGAACCAATGCGAAAACTAATAACCCCTTTTAATCTTTATGAATGGGTTTAGAAAACATTGAAGATTTGAGGAGAGTACGTCAATCTTGGAATACGATAATCAGAAAAGGGAAGGAACTAGGAAGTAGAAGTTGTGGTGCAGATGATTGATATCGACAGTGGGTCAAGAATAGGGTCCAAAAGATTAAGCTGCCCTTTCGTCGTACATCTGAGGTGGTTGATGAAACACCAATGCAACCCATTATCGTTAGTGAATAAATTGAGAAATTGCAAGCATCAATTTTAGAGGCGGAAGAGGAAAAGAAGAATATGCGAGAAGAGTTGATGGTAGTCTGTCGAGCATATGAATTTGCCCTGTTGGACAATGAGCAGAAGACGATTTCTCTTGAAAGATCAATTAAGAGGGCAAAGGTATATGAGAATTATAAGCTCAAGCTTCAATGCAATTTAAGGGCTTTAAACGAGTCTTTATGTTTGAGAAGACAAGAAAGATACCAAGCGCGAGAGGAGGTTGAAAAGTTAAGAAAATGGTTGAAAGATTCAGAAATCAGCGAAAGAAATGCAAAGAGACAATTGGAAGATTTGAAACAACAATTGGAGAGAGTGGTTGTAGAATATAAGACTACAATTGAAAAACAAGTTGTTGCTATGTACCAAGATGCGTGGTGGAAGGAACAAGAGAAAGCAAATATGTTAAGAAACCGAATGATGGAACAAATGGAAGCAATAGAGATGCTTGGGCAAGAAGGGATAATGTGGATGGATCGTTGTGAAAAACTCATTTTCATAGCCAACTAAGCCATCAAAAGGGTCCCCGTACTCCTAAGGAAAGTAGAAGCAAGCATAGTTCCATCTGTCACACCAGTTGAGATTATTACTTTCATTCAATATTGTAATAGTTTGATAGAAGCAATGAATAGTTTAATTTGTCGAGAGCGATAGAAACAATGTATTTCAGATATACAATGTTGTTTTGAGTTTTCAATGAACGTGCTTGTTTTGAGTTTTCGAAAAATATGTTTGTGCTTAGGTTGCGAAATCAATGATTCTCTAATACCCACATGCATGCATATAAATCTTTATTTTTTAACTAGCATCATATTATCTTTCAGAAAAAATCAATAAAGTTGTTTCCCCGACACCCTAATCAGACTCGCGCAAACTCGAAGATCATGGATGAACTTGAGCAAAACCAGATGGGAATCCTAGAGTTACAGGCTTTGACAACGAAGGATAATACAGATGGGAATCCTCCAACTACAAATGAAGAACACCAAGCTACCCCGTCTCACCCACCAGACATTACCCCAACTACCCAACAGTTTCGTGCGCCAGCCGTGCAATTTCCTATGTATGGTCTTCCACCTGGTGATGCTCCGCCCATAGTCATCAACCCCATGGACAATAACCCAAACCATTCAACTATCAACACCCAAAGCCTAAACCAACCACAAATCCCATCTTCTATGGGCTACGTGCCACCCCAAAACACTATACCCTTAGAAAATATTCCGTTCAGGGAACCCCAAGTACCCCATTTTGATGCTAATGGAAATTGGCAACAACCTCATGTTGGTGATGATACACAGTCGAAAGAAAAATTCTATGGTTTAGAAGAACGTTTAAAAGTAATTGAAGGAAGTAATGACTATGGTATCGAAGCTTTTGATATGTGCTTAGTTCCTGATGTGGCGATCCCTTCAAAATTCAAGATACCTGAGTTTTAAAAATATAAAGGTGCCGCATGTCCTAAAAACCATCTAACCATGTATTGTAGAAAAATGGCTTATCATGCTCATAATGACAAACTTCTCATCCATTTTTTTCAAGACAATTTAATGTGGGGCATCATTAAATTGGTATATGCATCTCGAGCGAAATCGAATCCGTTTGTGGAAAGATTTAGTTGATGCCTTCCTGAAACAATACAGGTATAACATTGACATAGCCCCTGACAGGGTGCAATTGCAAAATTCATCGAAAACGGACATTGAAACATTCAAAGAATATGCACAACGGTGGAGAGAAGTGGCATTGCAAGTAGATCCTCCTTTATCTAAAAGGGAAATGGTTGGTATGTTTATGGATACTCTTCAGTCGCCCTTTTATGATAAGATGATTGGGAGTATGTCATCAAACTTTTTTGACATGGTCATGATAGGAGAAAGAGTAGAAAGTGGCATGAGAGGTGGTAAAATTGTATGTGCAACAAATGGTGTGAAGAAACCCCAGATGGGATTCACGAAGAAGAATGAAGGGGATGTTAACGCTGTAATGGCAAACCCAATGGTCTCTTATTCTCCAGCCATGAATTCTTATCGGCCTCTGAATTTTCAGCCTCCGATACCCCAAATTCCCTACATTCCTTATCCATATGTGGCTGCGACCTCACAAACTCCATACCCCCAATATCACCCTTCAAGGCCACCTTATTATCAACCACCCTTGGTCCAACCGCCACCCGCCATATTTTCCCAACAAAACCAATGGAACCAAAATCCAATCCCGAATCACTACAAACCACCAGTTAATCGAGAAAAGAAGATAACTTGTTTTGACTCGATTCCCGTCACATACAGCCAATTGTTGCCTCACCTACTCCAGAATTCAATGATAGTCCTGAGACCAATGAAACCTCTGAAGCCACTGTTCCCAAAATGGTACAACCCAAATGCCAAATGTGAATACCATGTAGGCGTCGTAGGGCATTCCATCGAAGATTTCCAAGCCCTAAAATCTAAAGTGCAAGAATTGATCAATGGAAAATGGCTTACCTTCAAGGAAGACGGTCCCAATGTAGGGAGTAATCCCTTGCCAGGCCATAGGGATACCTCTATCAATGTCATTGAAGATGAGATAGACCAATGTGTAAAAGAAGACCAGCTATTGGCCATAGAGCTATGCGTGGGAAATAATAGATCTTTCCCAAGACCGTTGGAAATCCTCTATAGAAAAGAGAATCTTAAACCAACTCCTCACAGGCCAAATGCAATAATTGTCCAAGCACCAACCCCTTTTCCTTATGAAAATACCAAGGCGGTACCATTAAATTATGAAGCCACATCCCATTTAGCCAATCATCAATCAAGTGATAGCTGTGAACCTAAAGGAACTGATGTCACCAACATTTCAGGGATTGGTGGGATGACTCGGACTAGTCGAGTATACGCTTCTGAACAACTTAGGAAAAAGGAAGGTCATGCTATAAAAAGACAAGAGACTTGCAAAAAGACGGTGCCTGAAGAAAAAGCTAACGAATTTTTGAAATTTATCAAGCAAAGTGAATATAAAGTGGTGGATCAACTAAATCAAACTCCTTCCAAGATATTTGTTCTCTCCTGGTTATTGAATTCTGAAGCACATAGAAGGGCACTGATGAAAGTTTTAAATGAGGCCCATGTTTCTCATGATATCATTGTCGATCAGTTTGATGGAGTTGTCGGTAACATCATCGCTAGTAGCTATCTGAGTTTTAGCGATAGCGAATTACCAGTTGAAGGGACAAAACATAATAAAGTACTACACATATCTGTGAAGTGTCATGATCATATTCTTGCAAGGGTACTAGTTGATAATGGTTCGTCATTAAATGTTATGCCAAAATCGACACTCTCAAAGCTATTTGTTGATGGACCATGTATGAAGCCTAGTGCTATGGTGGTGAAAGCATTTGATGGATCTCGGAGACAAGTTGTTGGTGAGATTGAAATCGAACCCTATAACTTTGGAATAACTTTCCAAATGATGGATATTAAACCAACATGCAGTTGCCTTTTAGGGAGACCGTGGATTCATGCTGCTGGAGCAGTGACATCTACTCTCCATCAAAAGCTAAAGTTTACAGTGAACGATAAATTGGTAATAATATATGGGGAAGAAGATATGATAGTGAGTCATCTATCTTCCATGGGCTACATCGAAGACGCGGAGGAAGCCATAGAGACTTCCTTTCAAGCATTAGAAATCACCAATACAGTCTTCATGGGTGAAGGATCTCGTTTAAAAGAACCAAAACTGTCAATCACATCATTGAAATCTACTTAAGCCATTTTGGAAGGAAAGGTTTTTGCTAAATTAGGAAAATTGTTGGAAATACCAAAGAAGAACAATAGGTATGGGTTGGGATATGTACCTATCAAAGCTGATAAAGAAAAGGTTGTGAAAGAAAAAAGGGAAAACAAGATGATTCTTTTGGAAAACTGGGTACCAAATTCACAGAATATTCCTTTTTGTGACATTCGCCAAACCTTTTAAAGTGCCGAATTAATATATGCTGATCAGGTGGCTGTTGTGGAAGAAAATCATGTTGATGATGATATCCTCAAATTAGTGTACCCTTGTCCCTCAAACACCTGTCTCAACAATTGGAAGATCATCGAGTTTCCCGCGTTTGTTAATTCATGTTCAAAGTAATTATTTATTTCAACTCCTTTTGCTCTGCCCAAGGCTATAAAGATAATTAATTAGGGCACATGTATTTCAATTCCGTACTCATTATCAATAAATGCATTTTTGAATTCTCCAACTGTATTTTTTTTTCTTTCTTTCTTCTTCTTCTTCTTCTTCTTCTTCTTCTTCTTCTTCTTCTTCTTCTTCTTCTTCTTCTTCTTCTTCTTCTTCTTCTTCTTCTTCTTCTTCTTCTTCTTCTTCTTCTTCTTCTTCTTCTTCTTCTTCTTCTTCTTCTTCTTCTTCTTCTTCTTCTTCTTCTTCTTCTTCTTCTTCTTCTTCTTCTTCTTCTTAATTTAAACAATGCAAATTAGAAAATGAATCTGTTGAAAATAGCAACGCTAGAACACCTTCTTGTAATTTTGAACGCCCAATTAATCACGCTGATGAGGATTATGAAGAAGATTGTGAGGCTCCCCTAGAATTAGAAAGGCTAATGGAACAGGAAGCTAAGATAATCCAACCCTATCAAGAACCTGTCGAGGTGATCAATTTGGGGAAAAAATTTGATAAGAATGAAATTAAAATTGGTATGTCTATGAAAGAAAGTGTACGAGAGAAGCTGATTAAACTTTTGTTTGACTATGTGGACGTCTTTGCATGGTCATATTAAGATATGTCTGGCTGGTCAGGTGACTAGTGCTACTAACATAGTTGAACACAAGCTACCGCTCAAGCCTGAATGTGTTCCAATTAAACAAAAATTGAGGAGAATGAGGCTTGATATGTCACGTAAGATTAAAGAAGAGGTCAAAAAGCAATTTGATGTTGGTTTTCTAGCAGTGGCCAAATATCCTCAATGGGTGGCTAATATTGTCCCAGTTCCAAAGAAGGACAGAAAAATTCGAATGTGCGTTGATTATCGGGATTTAAATAAAGCTAGTCCTAAAGACGATTTTCCTTTGCGTCATATTGATGTCTTGGTGCATAGCACTGCTCAATATTCTCTTTTCTCCTTCATGGATGGTTTCTCAGGGTATAATCAAATCAAGATGACCCCTGAAGATATGGAGAAAACTACATTCATCACATAATGGGGAACTTTCTGTTATAAAGTGATGCCATTTGGATTGAAGAATGTTGGGGCAACCTATCAAAGGGCAATGTTAAGTTTGTTTCATGAAATGATGCCTAAGGAGATAGAGGTTCATGTGGATGATAAGATTGCAAAGTCTCGAACCAAAGAAGACCATGTCGTTAACCTTCAAAAATTATTTGTGCGACTAAGGAAGTTTAGACTCTATTTAAACCCTGCTAAGTGTACTTTTGGTGTGAGATCAGGCAAGTTACTTGGGTTTATCGTTAGTCAAAAAGGGATAGAGGTGGACCCAGATAAAGTAAAAGCAATACAAGAAATTCCGGCTCCGCGCACGGAAAAAGATGTTTGTGGCTTTTTGGGTAGATTGAATTACATTGTCAGGTTCATATCACATCTAACCGCTACATGCGAGCCAATTTTCAAGATGTTGCGCAAAGACCAAAAGGTTGAATGGAATGAGAATTGTCAAAAAGCTTTCGAAAAGATTAAGCAGTACTTGTCAAAACCTCCAATGTTAGTGCCTCATGTTCCTGGGAAACCGCTTATTATGTACTTAACAGTACTTGACGAGTCAATGGGTTGTGTATTGGGGCAACATGATGAATCAAGTAAGAAAGAACATGCTATTTATTATTTGAGCAAAAAGTTCACCAGCTGTGAAACACGGTATTCACTACTTTAACGAATATGTTGCGCATTAGCATGGGCTGCTCTTCAGTTGAGGCAATACATGTTATGTCATACAACTTGGTTGGTGTCTGAAATGGACCCAATTAAATACATCTTTGAGAAACCTGCTCTTACTGCAAGGATTGCTTGTTGGCAGATATTGTTATCAGAATACGATTTGGTATACGTTACACAAAAAGCTATCAAAGGAAACGCCCTAGCAGAATATTTGGCCCAACAACCTGTAGAAGATTATCAATCAATGCAGTGTGAATTCCCCGATGAAGGAATAATGACTTTATTTGAAGAGACTGAATCATTTGATAGAGAAAAATGGAAGTTGGTGTTTGATGGTGCTTCTAACGCGTTTGGACATGGAATTGGGGCCATTTTGATTTCCCCAAAGAACCAATTCACTCCATTTACTGCTAGGTTGTGTTTTGATTGCACAAACAATATTGCAGAATATGAGGCATGTGTTATGGGCATTAAAGCAACTATTGAATCAAAAGCAAAAGTTCTTGAGGTATATGGAGACTCATTGTTGGTCATCCATCAGACAAAAGGAGAGTGGGAAACGCGAGATTCCAAATTGATTCCGTATCATACCCATATCAAAGAACTGACAGAATAATTCGAGAAGATTACTTTTCACCATATCCCTCGAGAAGGAAACCAATTAGCTGACGTCCTGGCCACATTGTCATCAATGTTCAAAATAAGCACCGGTCAGGACGTGCCAGTCATAAAAATTCAACAAAGGGATAAACTTGCATATTACTTATCACTAGAAAAAGAGTCTGACGGCAAGCCATGGTTTTATAATATCAAATCCTATGTCAAGAATAAGGAATATCCATTGGGTATTTCAGATAACGACAAATGGGTTTTAAGGAGGTTGTCAATGAACTTGTTCTTAAATGGTGAGGTGTTTTATAAGAGAAATCATGATATGGTCCTCCTTAGATGCGTCGATCAAGCGGAAGCTGAGAAAATCATTCAAGAGTTTCACGAAGGTTCTTTCGAAACTCATGCCAATGGGCACCTATGGCGAGAAAAATCTTAACGGCTGGCTACTATTGGTTGACCATGGAGCTTGATTGCTTTAGTTACGTAAAGAAATGTCATAAATGTCAAATCTATGCTGATAAAGTACATGTACCGCCCACCTATCTGAACGTTTTAACATCACCATGGCCATTTTCAATGTAGGAGATGGATGTTATTGGACTCATCAAGCCTAAAGCTTCAAATGGGCACCGATTTATCCTATTAGCTATTGATTACTTCACAAAATGGGTTGAAGCCGCTTCTTATGCCAATGTGACGAGAAGTGTGGTTGTCAGATTCATCAAAAGTGAATTGATTTGTTGATATGGCTTGCCAAATAAGATAATCACTTACAATGCGACCAATCTGAATAATAAAATGATGAAGGAATTGTGTGATAATTTTAAAATTCAGCACCATAATTCTTCGCCATATTGTCCAAAAATGAATGGGGTTGTAGAAGCAGCAAATAAAAATATCAAGAATATCATACAAAAGATGGTTGAGACATATAAGGATTGGCATGAAATGTTTCCCTTTGCATTACATGGTTATAGAACCTCTGTTCGCACCTCAACAGGGGCAACTCCTTTCTCACCGGTGTATAGAATGGAAGCGGTAATTTCCATTGAAGTTGAAATTCCCTCAAACAAAGTCCTGATGGAAACAAAACTAGAAGAGGCAGAGTGGGTTCAATCACGATATGACCAATTGAATCTCATAGAAGAGAATGATAGCTCTGTGCCATGGCCAACTATATCAAAGACGACTTAAAAAAGCATATGTGAAAAAAAGTTCGTCCTCGAGAGTTTCAAGAAGGAGATTTAGTGTTAAAGAAAATATTGCCCATAAAAAGGAATTCTCGTGGAAAATGGACCCCGAACTACAAAGGACCATATGTTGTGAAAAAAGCTTTCTCTGGGGGAGCTCTAATACTTGCAGAAATGGATGGAGATGTGCTTCCACTTCCACTAAACTTAGATGCAGTCAAAAAATATTATGCTTGAAAAACAAAAAAATAGTAAAAATAAAAAAAAATGAAAAAATGGGCTCGCTGGGTTGAAAACCTGAAAGGGCGATTTAGGCAAAAATTATAGCATCCCAATGGATTGAAAATTTGAAAGAGCGGTCCATGCAAAAGTTAGGGATAACAAAATGATCAAGTGGTTCAAACTGGGGCAGTTATTATTCTTAGAAATCCTAAATTACAGGAATGACTAGCGTTGTTATCTCTCCAACTAAAGCCAAACACACTCATCCCTACATTGTAACCCTTAGCTCAATTGTATTATTCTCGATGTAATGAATGTACATTTTCAATCTTGTCATTCGATGTTATGCATTACCCTCTTTCTAAGCTAATTCAGTCTCATGGTTGTTGGTTCTAGTATTTTTTTTTAAAAAAATGTTATTTTATGATAATAAATTTTGGAATTTGAAATATGTGTAAATATAAAAAATATTTTAATTATTTTGACACTTGAAAAATATATACACGAAAACTCGATAGATTCTCAACATATATTGGGTATAAAAAAAAAGGTAATTATTTTAAACAATGCACATTTGATTCGCCTCGAAAAAAGGGAAAGTCATACAAGATATACTAGAGTTATCATGCAAAGAACGGTTGTTATTGTTGGAACAATAGATAGTGCGCAGCGGGAAAGGAAGAAGAAGAAAGAAAAACGAATTGCAGAGGCAGAAATTGATTCTGGATTAATCCAGGATTGATCGGTTATTACTCCAAGATCGATCCTGGAACGATCCTCACAGAAAAACTCTGTTATTTCAATTATTGTCAATTACACACTTCATATACAAGCTGTTAGTTATATATAGGCCTGTTATCTCATGATGCAAGGCACCCAACTAACTAACTAACTAACTAACTACCTATATCAACACTCTAAATGGCAATTATGAATTACACTTCAACACTTCCCCTTAATTCATAATTGTTGAACACTTATAACGCCAAGCTTCTTTCTCAAAAACTCAAATCTGTCAAGTTTCAATGCCTTTGTGAAACCATCTGCTAGCTGTACTTCAGTTGGACAATATTGCACTTCAATCATTCCATTGTTCACTTTCTCTCTAATGAAATGAAACCTTGTATCAATGTGTTTACTTCTGCCATATGATATTGGATCACTTCACACCTTAATTCCTTCATCACTGAATCCAGCCATATTGCTTGACAAGTTGCAAATGTACCTGCTATATATTCTGCCTCGCAAGATGAAAGTGCAGTCACTGGTTGCTTCTTTGTACACCAAGATATGGCTGCCTCATTGAACTTGAAAACATAACCAGATGTACTCCTTCTATCTGTGATGTCTCCACACCAATCACTATCCGAATATCCAATGAATTCAATTCCTTCACCTTGGCTGCCATTAGGAAATAACAGACCAAACTCCTTTGTGCCTTTTATATACCTGAGTATTCTTTTAGCAGCTATCAAGTGCGTCTTCCTTGGATCATTCATGAATTTGCTAATTACACTAACTGAGTAGCATATGTCAGGCCTGCTGTTGCACAAATATCGCAACGATCCAACCATTTGTCTGAATGTTGTTTGATCAACCCTTTCTTCCTCACTGCACTCATCAATCTTTGAGCTTGTCTCTGATGGATTTGAGATTGAATTGCAGCTATTCATCTCAAATTTTTCTAGCATTTCACCTATATACTTCTGCTGATGCATGACTGTTCCAGTTTTCAATTTCAAAAATTCCATTCCTAGGAAGAATGAGAGTTCACCTAGATCAGTCATTTCGAATTCATATTTCAGCTTGTGTTTCACCCTTTCAATCTCTGCTGCCTTGCTCCTAGTAATGAGTAAATCATCCACATACAAACAGATTATCATTGTTTCTTCTGCACTAGAATTCTGCACATACACACCAAACTCCACTGCACACTTTGTGAAGCCTATCTGCATTAGGAACTGATCAATCCTCTTATTCCAGGCTCTAGGGGCTTGCTTCAAACCATACAATGCTTTATGGAGTTTATACACCATGTTTTCTTTGCCTTGTATTTCAAATCCAGGAGGCTGTGACACAAACACAATTTCTTCAAGTGGACCATTTAGAAAGGCTAATTTTACATCCAAGTGGTAGAGTGACCACCTTCTCTTGCAAGCTAGAGCCACCACTAATCTTATAGTCTCAAGCCTTGCAACTGGAGCAAACACTTCATTGTAATCAATACCATGTTTCTGTAAAAATCCTCTAGCTACCAGCCTGGCCTTATGTTTTGAAATTTTCCCATCAGGATTGATCTTCAGTTTGAAGACCCACTTCACATCAATCTTCCTTTTCTTGTCTGGCAGGTTAACTAGTTCCTATGTTTGATTCTTCTCAATTGATTGGAGTTCTTCCATCATAGCTTTCCTCCATACATCTATCTTCAATGCTTCTTGATAATTGAGAGGTTCAGAATCTGCCAACAATGCAAAATGAATGATATCACCTTCATCATTTACTGCATTATCAGAAATTAATTCGGAATCATTCAGCCTGCTTGGAATTTGTCTGATTCTTTGATGTCTCACTGCTGCTGCCACTTCTTCTGGTTCACTTGCATCATTATTGATCACTTCTTCATCCTCTGATTCATCACTGGAATCAGGATAAATGCAGCCTTGTTGATTCATCACCTTTTGAGTTACAGGATTATAAAGCTTATAGGCACCTGTGGGATGATAACCTATAAGTATCATAATCTCACTCTTATCTTCAAGTTTACTCCTCCTAACATTTGGTACATGCTTATAGCACAATGAGCCAAAAACCTTAAAATGCTTCACACTTGGCTTTCTTCCACACCAGGCTTCCTCTGGAACCTTCTGATTCAACTTCTTTGTAGGGCATTTGTTTAAAATATAAGCAGCTGTAGTAACTGCTTCACCCCATAAATTGTGTGGTAGGTTTTTCTGTTTGATCATGCTTCTTGCCATATTCAATAGGGTTCTATTTCTTCTCTCAGCAAGTCCATTGTGCTGAGGTGTATATGGAGCTGTTACTTCATGCGCAATGCCTTGATTAACACAGAAATCTTCAAACTCTTTTGAGGTATATTCTCCTCCACCATCAGTTCTCAAGATCTTAATTGATTGGTCACTTTCTTTTTCAATTAAGCTCTTGAATTTCCTAAATACCTCTAATGCTTCACTCTTAAGCTTGATTGTATACAGCCACATCATTCTTGTAAATTCATCAACAAAAGTGATGAAGTATCTGCTTCCCCCCAATGAAGATACTTCAAAAGGACCACATACATCAGAGTGGACCACTTGCAGTGCTGCAGTAGCTCTTTTAGGTGCTTCAGATACAAATGGGAACCTGCTTTGCTTACTCTTCACACATACTTCACAAATAGTTTTTCTAACATTCAGCTTTGGCAGCCCATACACCAGTTCTTTAGAATTCAAATCACCAAGACTTCTAAAGTTTAGATGACCATACCTCTTGTTCCATAAGCCTTCAATATTTTCACTAATTGCTGCAGACAAACACATCATTTTCTCACTTGAAATGTTGCATCTGTAGGTTCTGTTTTGTGACATGTTTGATTTGAGCACCAAATTCTTCTTTGCATCAAACAGCTTCAAGGAATCACCATCCATTGTCACTGAGAATCCCTTCTCCACCAATTGACCAATGCTTATGAGATTGCACTTCATCTCAGGAACATACATCACATCTGAAATAATGATTCTTCTGCCATCATTGCTTTTGATCACTATATTTCCACTCCCTTCAGCCATCAGATTTCTTCTATCAGCCAGTTTTATGCTTGTTTTCTTGCTAGCATCAAAGCTTGTCAACCATTCTCTATATGATGTCATGTGGTTTGAGCATCCAGAGTCAAGAAACCACTCTTCATTCTTGATCTTCTCATCATTGGTAGTCACCATCATCAACACTATATTGGAATCATCTCCCTGAGCCAGATTTGCTTCTTCATCATCCTTTTGATCTTTCTTGAACCAACATTCATCTGCAAAGTGCCCATACTTCTCACAGTTGAAGCATTGTACCTTACTTTTGTCAAAATCCTTTTTCTTGTTCTGATTTTTGCCAAAACCCCCTTTCTTTGATGATTCAGCTTTGTCTTCACTCTTGTTCTTACCATTGTTGGACCAATTTGCTCTTCTCTTTCCCTTTTTCTTGAAGTCTTTCTGGTTTCCCTCCTTCTTGGTAGTTTGAACTTGAAATGCTTGTTGAACTGATCTTTCAGAATTTCTATCAAATACCAAGAGTTCATGTGCCTCCAATGAATTTTGCAACTCTTCAATTTTCATAGTCTTCACATCCTTAGCTTATTGAATAGCTACCACTATGAAATCGAATTTTGGACTCAAGGATCTCATCACTTTTTCAACTACCATCTGATCTGTAATGTTCTCCCCACAGGTTCTCATTTGATTGACTATGGCTGTTAATTTTGAGAAGTAATCACTTACTTTCTGATCTGCCTCCATCTGCATCATCTCATACTTTCTTCTATAGGATTGTAGCTTCACTTGCTTCACCTTTTCTCCACCACTGTGATAGTTTTCTAAAATGTCCCATGCTTCTTTGGATCTTGTGGCTTTCGAAATCTTCTCAAAATGCTGGTTGTCAACATTCTGTTGAATGTAGAACAAGGCTTTGCAGTCCTTCTTCTTGGCTTCCTTGAATGCATTCCTCTGTGCATCCGTTGGATTCTCTACCAAGTCCTCATAGTCGTCCTGCACAATTTCACTCACTTCTTGTGCTCCAAATAAAGATTTCATCAATGCACTCCATCGATCCCAGTTCTTGCCTTCAAGAACAAGAATATGTGATCCAAAACCGTTGCTATTCATTATGCCTTTCAAGAAACTATCACTCTGTGTTTCCCTTGATTGTTCCCCTCGCTTTTCACTCGTGTTTCCCTTGATTTTAACCCAGATCTAGATGCCAATTGTTGGAACAATTGATAGTGCGCAGCGGGAAAGGAAGAAGAAGAAAGAAAAACGAATTGCAGAGGCAGAAATTGATTTTGGATTAATCCAGGATTGATCTGTTATTACTCCAAGATCGATCCTGGAACGATCCTCACAGAAAAACTCTGTTATTTCAATTATTGTCAATTACACACTTCATATACAAGCTGTTAGTTATATATAGGCATGTTATCTCATGATGCAAGACACCTAACTAACTAACTAACTACCTATATCAACACTCTAAATGGCAAATATGAATTACACTTCAACAGTTATCTCCATTGATCCATTGAATCTTGTAGGCGTATAAAGTCGCATAAGGATGGGGAACCAAAAATAAAAAAGGAATTTATCTACTCATCTTACATTTTTCATGTAGTCACACATGATCTATGCATCTTCATTCATATTTTAAATATACTCAACAACCTTGTGCAATGCATAATGAATGAATCATGCATGTCTTATATTTATACTCAACAACCTTTGTGTCACATTGTTCATTATACGTTTGCGTTGCAATTACCATAAGCAAACAAACAGTAAAAACCTCCTCAAAACACAAACAAACAGAAACAAGTAAAAACCTCATCAAAACACAAACAAGCAGAAGTAAGGTATTTTTTATTTTCCTCCATTTAATGTTCTTGCTATTCTACAAAATGTAAATTTAGGATGACCATATATGAAATAAAATAAAAATTGTGATTATGTGAATGTACCGTTCTGAGATGAAAGAATAAAATTTGCTTTTGTGTAAACCTTTGACAACACCGTTGCCGGAGCAGCGACCTTTTTTAGCCCCGTCGTGCTTGACATTTTCCTGTTTCTTCCTTCGTTTCTTCTTCCTGCATTTCCTGTTTTGTTTTGTTTTGCTTGTTTTGTTTTGCTTTTCTTCTTCATGGTGTCTTGTTTTTTCTCTTTTATTCTTTCCCAGCGGCCGTTTGGGGTTTCAGCGTCTCCTTGGTTTGCCCTTTTGTAAACTAGGTCATTTTAATATATATATATATATATATTAAAACTTATTGCATAAATTTAGAAACCCAGTGAATTCAGAACAATTATATGGCAAAACAGTTTATGGTATCCTTTTATAATGGGCCTACTTATTTAGTATCTTTTTATTGTTTTTTTTTTTGTTCTGTTGGTTTATTAATTTTTTTCATT
>JBBPBP010009777.1:4657818-4667884 GCA_037974735.1 Cicer chorassanicum | reverse complement strand
TTTTTTTTTTTATATTTGTTTTTGTTTTTAATTTTTAATTATATATTGAAATTAGGTTTTGAGCTTCAAGTCCACTTGTTTTTTTAGCTTTAGGCCTTCAACATTTATTTTTTTAACAAGTCCAAATTATTATTATTATTATTATTATTATTATTATTATGTTTAATCAATTTATAACAAATATTAAATCTTCCAAAAAAAAATAATAAATTTTTTATTAAAGATTAAATGGATGGGACATCTTTTTAATATCTGAGTTATTATGACACAAGTCGTACAACTTGATAGTTCTAACACTCGTTTTCATAAATAAATAAATTTATAATCGGCTTTTAACTTTGTTTAGTTAGATGTGACATATTTTAAGTCTTTGATTTTTAAGACACAAGTTGTACAACTTGGTGGTTTCAAAACTCATTCTTATAACCAAAATATTAAAACTATTCTTAAACGGGTTAACTAGATGTGACATCTTTTTAGTCCTTGAGTTTTTAAGACACAAGTTGTACAACCTGATAGTCTTAAAACTTGTATTTTAAAATAATTCTTCAAATCAAACAAAACAATTTTCTTTCGTCAAAACAACTTTTTTTTATTAACAACAAAACAAACTTTCTTTAAAAACAATCATCACCTCCGCATTTTCTACCCAAGAACTACGTAGCTTTGATTTTTCCATCGCACCTAGAAATACGTAGGAGCACGAGATTACTCGTGTCAAACACAATAATAAATTTTTTTTTTTCCGTCTCTATTTTAAGCACTTGTATTTCAATATCACATTCATAAAAAGCAATTTATATGTGGGTTTATTAATAAGGAGAAAATAAATATTTTCTAAGTTAACATAAATTTTGTACAATTAATTACAGATAACTGTTTTTTTTACGGATGTTGTAGGGTGATAATACCTTCCCTACATATAATCGACTCATGAATCCAAAATTTAATTTCAAGTACCATTTTTTTAAGGGTTTCCTAACGTTTTCCCTATTTTAAATAAACTTTGGTGACGACTCTATTAAAATCAAGAAATACTCAAAATTTTAGGCCGCAACATGAAGCATCCAACATGATCTTTGTTTGAGGTCTCAACCCATGAGAAAATGTATGCAACTATGTGAATTCATCAAACTCATGCCATGGACACCTCTTCACCAGCAATTGTTAGCTTTCCCAAGCATCATATAAATTCTCAACATCCTTCTACTCAATGCTTGTAATTTCTGCCATTTTCTGAATAAATCTGGATACTAAAAAATACCTGTTATGAAATTTTTCCTCCAATTTATCCCAAGTAAAGATCATCCCAGATAGAATGGATGAAATTCAATCTTTAGCTCTCCTAGTTAAAGTGAAATGAAATGACCTTAACATTTTTGCATCTTCAATGGTCCTAGGAGGGCCAATTGTACCACAGATCTCAAAGAAATTTGTCAAGTGCTGATTCGGGTCTTCAACCTCAACACTCGAAAATTGTTCACTCTTTAAGGCACTCAATACAGATGACTTAACTTCAAAAGATACTCACCCACAATTTGAAATTCATATGTCATTTGTCCTTGATTTTGTCTTCTACCAAAATCTTGAAGATCATGCTCAAATGGTGGTAGTGGTGGATCCATGTCTTCGTTAAAAACTTATTGATTTATAAAAAAATTAATATAAATTTATTATCTTATGAATAGTATAATAAATATATCTATCTTTATTATATATAAAAAGTTTAAATTTTATATTTATAAATTTATTAGTCTCACACAACTCCCATCCATAACATAATACACGTGTCACTAATAAAATCAAAGAATAATTTATATGCAACTTAAATTAGTTTCTAATTGGTACCAATTAATTCCTACTTTTGCCCTTTATTCTTACTTTGAATACCTACAATTTTCTGGACTACTAACTTCTAATTATTCTGGCAAATACTTACAGATGAATACTAACATATGTTGTGACTAGTTTATTAATTTAACTAATTTCTCTTTTTCAGAGTAAAAAAAAAGTGGTTTACCATTTTCTTTCAAATATTATTTGTTACATTATTTTTTTTAAATTAATTTTTTATTTCTTTCGACTATTTATTTAATCGAGTAAGAAACAACTAATTTTTTTTATATTTTAAATTCTTGTGCAAGATACATATATAAATAATTACATATGTTTGGATTGTATAAATTGCATACAAAAGCCAAAACTACATGGATTAAAGAAAGTTAATCTAATCCTTAATTACTGACTAAACTAACTATTCATATTGTTTAATAAACAAATACATAAAAAAATAAAGAAAACTACACATAAAGGTTGCGCTACATCTTCTTCTAGATGTTAATACAAGTTTCAATAGTACATATAATAGATAGCATAGTTCATGTGTTGTCTTTTTTTACCCAATTCCATTGCATTAATCACAAAGAAGGCACAACTTTGATGCTGATACAAGTTTCAATAGTACTAATAATAGATAGCATAGTTCATGTGTTGTCAAATTATTTAATAGGTATTCTGATTTCCTTTTATTGATTACTCTGATTTTAACTAGTGTGTACTATTCTGAAGCCCAACAATATTGAAATTCAAATAATTTTTAAGTATATGTAATCATGCTTTTGCAGGTTGTTGAAATCTTTATAGCTCCATTTCATATGTAGTATTAAGGGATCACTGATTCTAATGATCCTTCCAACAAATATTTCTTAATCACAATCTAACAAAAACATAGATATTAATTCAAATAGTATTTTGTTGAATTAAAATAATTACTATAGAACCTTTAAAATTATAACAAAAAATTTGAAAAAAGGAATAAATTGATTGACGTTTTTAAATTTAAGATACTAAATTGCTATTTTGTAAATTTAAAGGACTAAATTTAAAGGAATAAAGTGATTATTTGCTTGTAATTTGTGTTATTCTATTGAGTAGTTAATGCAATAATTGAAAGTCTATTGGGCATATATATTAGTAATTAAATAGGATGTTATTCAGATAACTTTCAATAGAGCAAACAGTAAAACAAGCGAATAATACATTGTCAAAGTCAAAAGTAATCATCATGCTTTGTCGAGGAATCTTTAATGATAACATCTTTAATGATAATAAGGTATTGTCACATCTTGTCTCTTTAATAATTCAGATGTCTTTAATGGGTGTTGTCACATCTTGTCTATTTAATAATTCATATGCCTTTAATGTCATGTTTTTCAATCATGTCTCCTTAATAATTCAGCTGCCTTTAATATCACATTTTGTTTTTCAATAGTTTAAATGCCTTCTATTCTGTAACAATCGTCTTTATTATACTGAGTAAAGCTTTGGGGTGATCCTTCAGAGTCTTCATTATTATTATTTTCAGACTCAGATATTGCCGCTTGTAATTTCTTCAAAAATTCCTTTTTATTAGAAGATGATGATAATTCTGCCATAATCTTGGATATTTCCGGGGTGGCTGGTAGATAATGAAATCCGTGAGGGTAATAATGAGAAACAATCTGAAGTAATGATTTTCTTAATGAATATTCAGGTTCCACAAGAAAAAGTATTTTCTTGTAATCCTTTCTATAAATGGACAATTTAAGTTACTAGGGGTGGGTAATAGGGTAATTTTTCTGGTTTTTGTGTTGGAGTATTTAATTGAGACGATGTGTTTAAGGAAAATTATAATGGTGAGATTAATTAGGATTGGATTGTGGGTCTTATTGTTTTTGGTTGCAAGGAAGTTGTTGGGTAAAAGGCTGGTAATGCTAATGGGGTTAATGGAGTAAACCTGTTTTGGTTTGGTAATTGGGAGGAAGAAGGGGGAGTTTGTGATACCTGTTTTATAGTGGGTGTTTTTGTAATTTTTTCTTCTGTAATTGGGGTCCACACTTATCTTTATGACTCATTGTTCTTTCCCCGTAAAAATTCTCTTGTAAGAAAATCTGGTAATAAGTTTTTATCTCCTTTAATATGTTCTATTTTGAAATCAAAACAAGAAAGTAAAGATTGTCATCTGGCAAAAATATGTTTAGAAACCAAGTTTTTAACATCCTTTTGCAAAACATCTTTTGCTGCTTTACAATCAGTTTTTAATAAAAATTTCTTCGAAAATAAGTCATCTTGAAATTTTGTAATGCATAAAACAATTGCCAAAATTTCCTTTTTAACAGTACTATATTTTAAATGGGTTATGTTCCATATTCCAGAGTAATATCTCACTACTTGCTCTTTTTGGTTTTCTGGAAATTTTTGTTTTAACACTCCTCCATAACCTAGCTCTGATGAGTCAGTCTCTATTATTAATAGGGCTTTAGGGTCTGGAATCCCTAAGCAAGGTAATTTTTTAATTATTTGTTTTAAGCTTTTGACACTATCGGTCATAGTCTCATCCCATTTAGGTGGATTTTTTCTTAATCTTTTAAATAAAGGTGAACATATAATCCTAAGGTTGGGAATAAAATATGCTACATAATTTACACATCCTAAGAATCTTTGTAATTGGGCTTTGTCTTTTAATTCATTAGGAAGTTTTTCTCCAAATTCTATTGACCTACTAATTGGTGTAATTGTTCCTTGATAAATGTTGAATCCTAAAAATCTAATATTATCCTGAAATAATTTCATTTTCTTGGCTGACACCACTAATCCATTTTCTTTAATAATATTAAAGAATTTTTCTAGATGTTCAAAGTGTTAATTAATACCTTTTGAAAATACTAATACGTCATCTAAATACACAATAGTAAAATGTTGGTAATTGTTAAAAATGTCATTCATAATATTTTGGAATTCACTGGGTGCATTCTTTAATCCGAAGGGCATAACATTTCATTCGTAATGTCCAAAGGGTACTACAAAGGTTGTTTTATATTTATCCTTTTCTTCTATTTGTACTTGGTAATATCCTGGTTTCATGTCAAATTTAGAGAATATTGTGTAATATACTTACTAAATCTTTGTTATTGGGTATTGGATATCTAATCCATTGTAATACTTTATTTAATGGTTTATAATTAATAACTAATCTGGGTGCTCCTCTTTTTAATTATGCTGAGTTCATTGCATAGAATCCTATACAACTCCAAGGAGACTTATTGGGTCTTATTAATCCTTTATCTAAGTATTCTTGTATTTCTTTTTTACAATAATCTAGGTATTGTTGATTCATTTGTATTAGTCTTGTCTTAGTGGAAATGTTTCTCTCATTAAAACTAGGTTCATAAGGAATTGAGACCACATGTTTCTTTCTTGTCTAGAAAGCATTGGGGTGATCTGCACATATTTCTTTTTCAAATATATCTTGTAATTCTTTTATTTTATTTTGTATGATTTTATTTTGTAATTGTTCTTCTATTCTTTTATAATGAATCTCTTTGATTATCATTCCTATTTGTTTCTTCTTTTGAGAAACTAAATTAATGTTATTGAGACTTGATGTTAATGCTTCTTGTAACATACTTAATTATTTAATTTTGGGTTTTTGAACAAATTCAAATTTTTATTGTTTTTCGTAATGCTTTTGTAGTAAGACCTTCATGTGATACAATGAATGGGTATATTAATGCTAAGAAAGGATTTCCTATAAATACACTTTCTCTAATATCTTTTACTAATAAAAATGAAGTATGATAACAAATTCCATTTTTACATACCTTTGCATCAGGTAATTTATAAGTAACACCTAATCTAGAACCATTGGCTCCACTTAATCTTTCTAAGGTTTTTTTGTAATTTTTAGTGGGTATTAATCCTTCTTGGATACAATTAGAGTCTGCACCAGAATCAAATAATGCAATAAACTCAAATTTTTTATTTTTAATAATTATAGTTATTGGACAGTACCATTTGCGTATAATTAATTTATTTAACAAAAATAAATAAGGTTTTTTTTCCTTTATATCATTATTATTACTACTACTTTATGACTTATGTTGTTGTTCTAATATACTTTTTCCTTTTAATTCTAAATATTTAACATCTAATTCTAAATCTTTTTGTTTTAATAATTGAATTTCCTATTTTATAGAAGTAATTTCATTCTGCAAGTCTTTAATAGTAATTGGTTGGGTAATAGAGGGTTTAAATCTATTCATTATTTCTTTAAATTCTACTTTATGAACTATTTCCTTTTCTATTTGTTCTTTTTCTATAATTCCTTGTATCTGAATCATAAATTTTTCCTTTTGAAATGAATCAGGCATTTTTCTTAATATTTCTATAAGAGTACTAGCCTGATCTGTAGTAATCATATTAATTCTCTTAACGCAATCATTACAGTTACATAATTCTGGACCTAAACAATAATCTTCTTCTAAACTTTCTTCTGATTCTAACTTTTCTGATATATTATTAACATATTCTTCTTCATAAGATGATTCTTCCGAAGAACTAGAGGATTCATCAATCAACATAATTCCTTCTAAGATATTAATAAGACTTTCCTTTAATTCCTTTTGTATTTCTAATTTAATGATTTCATTAATTTTTTTTCTTACTCTACAATTTTTTGCATAATGTCCTAGTCTTTCACATTTAAAACATTTAATTTCTTGTTTATTAAAGACTTTTTTATTAGTTTTTTATTTTATTTTATGTGTTTTCTTTATTGGTTCTTTTGGGGTATAATTATTATTATAATTTTTCTTTTTCTTGTAATGTCTAAATGTTTGTTTTGGAATCTTTTCTTTATGTTTTTACTGGGAGCTTTAATTGCCTCTATTCCGAATTGTTCACAAAATGATCCTAATTCTTTTCTACTTTGCACTACTTTTGATCTAATTTTATTCTGTATTTTAAAATCTGTGCATATTCCTATTTCGGTTTCTACTACGTAATTCGATATTTGTCCTAAAGTTAATGCTCCATAAGGAATTATTCCATTAAATTTTGATTTAATATTCATTTTAACTTTCTCACCAAATAATTTAGGTAATCCTGCTAAAAATATTTCTTTCCAATAATCCACATTTTTATCTGGTCTCATATATAATTTTGACATAAACATGTCTTTATACCATCTATAATCAGACATGGAAGGGCAATGAAGATTGACTAATTGTTCAACAACCCTTTCTTGTAATTGTAATGGGTCTCCTACAAAGGCTTTTGTGATAGCATATAATAGGGTATTTACTGAGTCCTCTTCTATTGGTATTCCATTATTATCTACTTTAACTGATGTTAATATCATAGTTTTTTCTTCTTCAGTAATTATATTATCCCACCATCCTTTTAATTGACCAATGAATCTAGTGATTAATAATAATGCCGCCTTTTTATCAGTATTTTTTCCTGATGTTTTAAAGGCAATGGCTGCCATAGTCATGGCCTGAATAATATTTAATATGTTTTGTTCACTATGTCCATCTATGTTCCATTCAATTACAGAATCTCCACTATAGGCTGCGGAGGTCATGTAATAACTTTGTTCAAATTGTAAGTCTGGATAGCTAGGTCTAGGATAATAATTTCTAGTTTTACCTAGATAACCAATATTTTTCATATTTTTAATTTTATTAATTTCTAACTCATTGGGGTCTTGTGATAATACATTGACTTTAGAATTATTTGTGATTGTTAACCTTTTTAATTGTTCTATTAATTCATCTGAGTTATTTTTTAATTTTGCTT
Source organism: Cicer chorassanicum (assembly GCA_037974735.1). NCBI lineage: Eukaryota > Viridiplantae > Streptophyta > Magnoliopsida > Fabales > Fabaceae > Cicer > Cicer chorassanicum. The sequence goes on along the minus strand of JBBPBP010009777.1, from coordinate 4,660,267 downwards.
CTTTTAATTCTTTTTTAGGTACATTTATTAATTTATAAATAGGTCTTTTTGGATCTAGTTTGTAATATTTATATGAATTAATTTCACTAGACATACTAGGGTGATTTTTACTCACTTGTAATTCTACTCTATCTAATTGTTCAGCCATAGTATGTAATAGTTAATTACTAAAGTTTAAATGAGTTTGAACTCTTCCTATTTCTTTATTTTCATGATTTGGATGCTTAATTGTTTTAAAGGGTGAAGCTTCGTACATAATTCCATTCTTTTCTATTTTTATTGCTTCTAATGGAGGATATATAGATTCTATTATTTTATCATCTACAGTCTTCCATTTATTACTTATTTTAGTATTAACATTTATGTGATTATTTCTATTAAAAGGGTTTTCTATATCATTTTTTAAACAGTAATCTTCAAACCAGTTAATGAAATAAATATTTAATCTGATTTCTTTAAGATACTCATAATATTTTTCTCTATAATCACTTGTTATTTATTTTGAGAAAGTATCAAAATACCATTTTCTTTTATTTGTATTATAATCTGCTTCGAAATCTTCTCTTAACCAGACTTTGTCTATTTCAAATTCTTCTTCTAATTCAATTACTCCTAATACCTGAGATGATGTTGGTGACATCTCTAGTGACTCCGATCCTTGGCAATCTGGGCAAGGCTCATATAATGGTTGAGGTATTGAGGGTACGAAATCAACTCCTGTTAAGTTAATATTAATGGTGGATGTTGAATCTACTGATTTTCCAGAACTTGTTTTAGATAAATATTTTAATGATTTATCAATTATAAAAGACTGACTTCGATTTATTCTAATTCCTATACTGCCATCCTCTTTTAAAATAAATTGTCTAAGTTTTCTAGACTCTATTCTTGGTATCGGCATAATTTCTTTTAATACTCATTCTTCTGGTAGTTTAACAATAATATCATAAACCTTTAGTTTTATAGGGGTTGTAATATTAGAACGTTTTAGATTTGCTTCAATAATTACTGCTTCATTTCTAGGTGTACTTCTTAATGCTTTAAAATTATAATTTATATTTGAAACTTTATATTTGATTATGTAACATATATATCGATATTAGCTACTCTTTCATAAAATAAATCTATACATTGAATGTTAATAACTAAAGACCTTTTAGTAAAACTGTTTTCTAAGTTCATAGAGTAATTTGAATAACAATTAAAATAAACAAGGACCATCGTTTCAAGGATTTCATTATATTATATTATATTTATATTATATTTATATATATATGTGTGTGTGTGTGAAATGGACATACGTCCATGATTGTGTGATGTTGTTTGGATGAAAAGTTTTTTAAAGAATTTTAAAAAAGAACCATTTTTATTTGGAAGAGATCGTACAGTTGCATTGGCTTAATATTTTCTCTTAACATACTATTTTGTCTTTGTGGGCTAGTTGCATGGACTTCATATTTTCTCTTAAACTACTATTTTCTCTTAGAATTTACATGAAATTCTCAATTTGATCACTGATTTAGTAAAAAAATTAAATTAATCATCGAATAATCAAAATAGTAACTGAAAAATACAACTTACTAAAAGATCATAAAACATACAATTTACTATTATAAAAGTCATTGAACGATATAATTTACAATTACCGTTATAACATCAGAGATTATATTAACTAACATTTTGATAATTTGATAACTAATTTAAATTTTTTGTTGAGTCAAGTACTAAATACTACTATTTGAGCCAAAGACTAAAATAGTAGTTTATCCAAATTTCTATTTTTAAGGTGATTTCTTTCACCACTATTATTCTTAAAAGTCTCTAAATATATGTTTGGATTGACTAATCCTAATTTTAATCCGTAAATGTATTTTATACATTTGAATAAGTCAATTCAAACATTTATTAAAGATTTTTAAAAATATTAACAGATTAAGACGTACAAGACACTTAGTTTTTATATTTAATGTACGATAAACAACTATAAACTGTTCCTTGCTTTTCTCTCGTTGATACAAAAATCCTCAATAAGCACGGATAAAAAAAATTGAAGCAAGGACATGAGATTTTTTTATCTAAATATCACTTTTTTTCAAAACTGTAACCACACTTATCAAATTGTCCTAGTTTTTCTGCATCTTCTGACGTTTGGATCCCAGATGCAATCAATTGAAAGATTTTTTTTACGCAATAGGATATTGCATTTCAGATATGTGACTATGTACTAAGTTTGATTTTTTTATTTTATTTTATTTTAACAATTGAATAATTATTAATTTAATTAATAAAAAATAATTAAAATAATAAAAAAAAACAAAACTATATTAATAAAATCAAATAAAATACATTAAATTTTAAAAAATAATGTGTCTCTAATATTTTGCAGATAAAATAGCAACACAATTTTATTTTATTAATAACTTCATGCTATTTTTACTAATAAATAAAA
>JBBPBP010009777.1:4638135-4656174 GCA_037974735.1 Cicer chorassanicum | reverse complement strand
ATATTTAGGTATGGATATAACATTTAATAAATGAAGACAATAGCCTATTATTGGAATATTCCATTGTTCATAAAATACTATCAATTCTATTTTTTTTTTTATAGTTTAATGGCTATATTTACACTTTAAATGTGGAGAAATAAAAAATTCTGAATTTGAATTTGAATTCCAACTCTTAGATAATAATGTTATTGAAACTACCCATCGTGTTGTACTTACATAACAATAACTAATGTCAATTCTATTGAAACCTAATAGCATGAAATAAATCATGCACTTTTGCAAATAATTTAAATTAAAAATTTAAATTTTGTTTACTACCCATCGTGTTGTACTTACATAACAATAACTAATGTCAATTCTATTGAAACCTAATAGTATGAAATAAATCATGCACTTTTGCAAATAATTAAAATTTAAAATTTAAAACTTAAATTTTGTTTGGTGAAAAAACTTAAACTACTAGAGCCTAGATTTGTCATGGGCTAAACAAGGTAGTGGAAAATTTGTTCTTTGACCCCAAAAGCAATCCTTTATTGTGGTAATTGTCATTTGAGTTAAACACGGTAGGATAGAACGCATTGCCTTTTGACTTAAAAACTAACCCCTACCTCCCAGCTTCTTGTTTCAATCAAACAGAAGTTTCCTATATATATCTTACTCAAAGCTCCATCATAGCATCAAATACTAAGAAGAGCTAATAGAAGAAATAGAGTTGCATTGACAAAATGAAGAGCTTTTGTCCTAAAGTTTCTTTTCTTTTATTGATTACTCTTATTTTAACATGTGTTTATTCTGAAGCTCAAAAGTGCCATCCAAACGGTAGAATCAGGGGAAAGAAAGCTCCAACAGGACAATGTAATCAAGAGAATGATTCAGATTGTTGTGTACAGGGAAAAATGTACACAACATATGAATGTTCACCATCAGTATCTACTCACACTAAGGCATATCTCACACTTAACAGTTTTCAGAAAGGTGGAGATGGTGGTGGCCCTTCAGCGTGTGATAATCAGTACCATTCTGATGACACTCCAGTTGTTGCACTTTCTACAGGGTGGTTCAACAACAAGAGCAGATGTCTCAACAACATTATTATAAGTGCCAATGGAAAAAGTGTGGTGGCCAAGGTGGTTGACGAGTGTGACTCTACAATGGGATGTGATGAAGATCATGACTACCAACCTCCTTGTCCAAACAACATTGTTGATGCTTCCAAAGCTGTGTGGAAAGCCTTGGATGTGCCTCAAGAACAATGGGGTGGCCTTGACATTACATGGTCCGATGTTTGATTGTAGAAGATGAAATGTATATCTATGTTTGTGTTGTATTATTTGTGTGATACATTGTGTACTTTTATGTCTCATATTATGTGAATTATGTAAAAGTTGTTACCAGTTAGCATAATATTATAAATTAAGATAATTCATTACAATTTCCATGGTTTTTGTTTCGGTTACACAAAATTAGTCGATTTATAAATTACTCTTACGCTCCTCAAACCAATAAAGCGCCTTTTCACAAGAAATGAAAAATCGCCACTGAAACGCTTTTTCAAAAAAAATGAAAAAATCATTACGGCGCACAGCAAACCAAAATCGAACAATACCTTAAGACATGGTTCTGTGGACCTGAAGTCGGAACAATTTTAAAATGTGAACTGTCACCTTATGAATTATGATGACTGCAATATTTCAATTGTAGTAATGTTTGCAATGCTTAGCGCTATTATATTTTTGAAATTTACAGGGATCGCATAACTCCTATATTTTGAAATTCACAAAAATCATGACATAACTCAGTATACTTTTATCAAAAAACAAACAACCTTGTATTGTAGCCTATCAAGCTCAGGTCCTAACAATGTTTTTTTTACTCTTGATTTGGTAAAATTTTGATTGAACATCAGAGAAAAAAATTTAGATTGATGGCAAATTGGTGAAAAATAAAAGTTATTGAGGATGAGATTTTGAAAGTGTATCTTTAAAAGTTACATCGATGAAACTATAGTCAACACAATTGCATAACCAGCTCGAAGCTATAGGATGAACGACATTTAAGCAAAGTTAAGACACTTATGAAGCACATAAAATTCAAATAAAAGACAACAAAAACACACCTACCAAAGAAATGTGACCATGATTATCAGTCGAACAACAAGAATTAATCAACAAATAGCATGTCCATAATTCAAATTCAAATTGTAAAAAAAAAAAAAAAACAATTAAGCCATTCCAACCAAATAGTAAATCAGTATGCAGAGAAACTGCAGGATAGATGGAACATATTATAAAACAAGCTGTCTACCAAAAGCTTCACATATTTTGGGGAAATGGTTCTCATAACAATACCAAACAGTTTAACAAGAAGCAAAATTGGAAATCACGGCAATAAAATATAATCCTAACAAACTAATCTTTTAATTAAACCTTATCGGCCTTAGCAGCAGTAGCAGCAGCTTGACCTCTAAGACGACCAGTCCTCTTGGCAGCAATGAGACCAACCTTTTGTCCAGGAGGAGCATCACGCCTGACAGTACTTGCATGTCCAATATGCTGGTGATTACCTCCTCCATGAGGATGCTCAACAGAGTTCATAGCAACACCACGAACCTTAGGCCAGCAGTTTCTCTTAACCCTAAACTTGTGGTAAGCATTACCAGCTTTCAAAAGTGGCTTCTCAGTTCTTCTTCCTCCACCAGCAACTTGCCCAATCATTGCCTTACATTCACTTGGCACAACCTTCTTGGCACCAGAAGGAAGCTTGATCCTGTAACATGCCAAATCCAACATTATAAACTAAAAAAATCATCATTTTATAAATCTAACCCAATTTTAAGTCTATATTTACATGGATGTTTCCATTACATTACATTACATTTAGCACCAACAATAAAATAAAAAATAAAAATATACTCCCTTTTTCCTGCTGCAGCAGCAACGCCAACTCTTCTGTTTCAGCTTCCTTTTTTCTTTTCTTTATACTAATAAGGTTATCATCTTACTATTTGTACATTCAATCAAAAAAGATGAGTCAGTTCTTTTCTTATTTATTTGAGATTGTTTGATTTATGCTGCAAAACAATAAAAAAAATCAGAACTCAATTTTATTTCATACACACACATATTCATCTTTTGAGCTTGAGAACAAAAAAATCAAAAAAAGTGGAGAAAGATTTGTACCAAAAAAAACATGAGAGGAAACTAAAAATAGGGAAAAAGAAAATAGGAAACAAACTAGAAGCAAGAATAACCACTGATATTTATCCAAGTTATTTTTTTTTTATATACAATATTATGTCTATAATTTTGTGTTTCTAAATAACATTCAATTTTTTTTTTTTAAATATGCAAGATCAAATATGAAACTTCTTTTTTGAGTAAGAAGAAGAGAAATGGATGTAACAATGGAAGCTGAAACCAAAATAAAAAGAAGATTTATCGATCCACCGGTATTGTCGCTTTTTCTCTCCCTCAGACTGTTTCTCTCTTCCCCTTCCTCTCTTCCTCTTTCTATGTATCATTTCTTTTCTTTTCTTCCTCTCTTTTTTTTTTTGTTCTTTTCTTCTTCCCTCTCTCTTTCGATTCTTCGCTGCCCCTCTCGCCTCTTCCTCTTTTTTTCTTTTTTTCCTTCTCACGTGCTCTGACTTGCTTTCTTTTCTACTGCTAATTAATTTTAGGTTTACTTGCTTTTTTTTTTTTAATATATTTGTTTTTGTTTTCTATTTTTAATTATATATTGAAATTTGGTTCGGAGCTCCAAGTCCACTTGCTTTTTTTAGCTTCAGGCATTCAACATTTATTTTTTTAACAAGTCCAAATTTGATTTCAAGTACGATTTTTTTTTTTCTTTTTTAAGGGTTTTCTAACGTTTTTCCTATTTTAAATAAATTTTGGTGACGACTCTATTAAAATCAAGAAATACTCGAAATTCGACATGAAACATCCAACATGATCCTTGTTTGAGGTCTCAACCCATAACAAAATGCATCTGTGTAAATTCATCAAACTCATGTCATGTACATCTCTTCACCAGCAATTATTACCTCTCTCAAGCATCATATAAATTCTCAGCATCCTTCTGCTCAATGCTTGTAATTTCTGCCCTTTTCTGAATAAATTTGGATACTAAAAAATACCTGTTAAGAAATTTTTCCTCCAATTCATCCCAAGTACAGATCATCCCAGATGGAATGGATGAAATCCAATATTTAGCTCTCCCAGTTAAAGTGAAATGAAATGACCTTAACCTTTTTGCATCTTCAATGACCCTAGGAGGGATAGTTGTATCACATATCTCAAAGAAATTTTTCAAATGTTGATTCGGGTCTTCAACCTCAACACCCGAAAATTGTTCACTCTTTAAGGCCCTCAGTACAGATGACTTAACTTCAAAAGATACTCACCTACAATTTGAAATTCATGTGTCATTTGTCCTTGATTTTGTCTTTTACCAAAATCTCCAATTAGTAGGAACTTTATCATTTGACCCCTTTCTTTTTAATTAGTACTATTATATATCACTAATGAGTTCTTAAAATCTAAAACTCTAACATCAAGTTAAACTCTAATGAGTTCATAATATCATAATCAATAAATCAATAATTTCAAACAAATATCCCAACACGCTCACATTTCAATATTCACACCATCCCCTAACCAACATAACAACAACTCTTTTTAATTTTCTTAAAAAGAAGACATAATAAAACATGCTGTAAATTTTAAGCTATTTTAAACATTAAATAAAATCAATAGTATAGAATTATTGTTATTTTATAAATCAACAAAATTTCAACTCAATTTAATTTATCTAAAATAATCAAGAGTAATTCAAATAAAAGTTATTTTCATCTTACAAAATAAGTAAATTTTAACTCCTTCAAAATGTCATTTAAAAAAAAATCTAAGTTCTACCAACCTCTAATATTCAAGAATTACTATTGCTAATAATATGAATTTCATACTATTTAAAATCATGCCGATCATTCTAAATTATTTTCAAAACCAATATCAAAACTCTACTCATATAGATACAACCATCAACACTATCAAATGAATTAAAGTTAACATTCACAATTTAAAATTGATTCTTTTCTTCACGCAAGCCAACATAAAATCAAAATAAGAATTTTTTAGTTAAAATTAAAACTTTAAACATAAGAGACATAACTCCTATATAACTCAAAGTTTAGAATGAAACATCTTTTTTTTCTCTAAATTGAGTTTCAACAAAAATAATAATAATAATTTATACCTAGTAAAAGTCAATTCTTGAAGTTTTAAACATATAATTCATACGGAAATCAATGTTTTAATCAATTAGTTATTAAATCAAACACTTTAAACAGGTTCATATCAAGACTAAATATTTTAAATTGATTAAGGGTGAACATGGAACTTTAAAACAAATAACTGGTGAGGTATGACATTTGATAACTAGGTTACGTGAATGAGATTAATAACTTGAAACATTCAGGTGGTCAATCAAAATTACTATTTCCAACTATTCACATAAAACAAAAGTGCCAAAATGATAGTTCGGTAGACAAGAAACAAGCAACAAGTCATTCAACAAGTAACCAACAAAATTTTGTCAACAATTAAAATTAACTTAAATCTTAACAAGTAATTTCATGGTTATATTTACTCACTTAAGTAGGAACTTAGAATCCATAACACAATCAGAGTAAGCAAAAAAAATAAACAGTTAATCAGTAATCTCAAAATTATGTATAATAATACAAAAGCATATAACACTTAACACAATAATATAACGGGGAACAAAAAAAAACATGTTAGTGAAAATAATTATTACTCAAGTGAACACAATTGACACGACTGACATTCGACTAACACAGAATCGACATTCCACCGACTCGGCCTGATTGGACAGACCTGCTTTGATACCACTAATGTGACACCCTAAACCCCAAAATAATATATAATAATTTATAATAGAATTTTTAACTTTAACTCGCAACGGGTGAAGCAAATACGTTTTCGAGGGAATAAAAAAAATTATAATTAATTTGAGATATCACATTCCTCAAAATTCAAAATGAACACTTTAAACTTTTTCCTCCTATAAAATAGTGCAATCTCCATAAAATTTGATATAACTAGAATTTCTTAATTCAATTCCAAAAATTTACTAGTTATAAGGTTTCATAAAAAAGTTGTTTCTAATTAAACAAATAAAAATACAACTTATGACTTTTTTCCCGGTATCACATATCAGAGCGGGGCTTCTCCCAAATTTGAACTTCAAGACTCATTAACCTGTAATAACTGCGATTTCGCAAAAGCAGGGCCAAGCCAGTCAAACACAAACAACGAAGGAGGTGAGTTTTGAAATCATGTTGATAGTATAATACAAGTAAGAAGAACACGCAATTAATCATCAATAAACCGTATCATTACACAAACATTCTTCAAAGAAAAACATCACGTTATATAGTCAAAACTACTCAAGAAAAGTCAATACATTTCACTATAACATCAAATCATCGCAGAAATTATTATTATTGCACACGACACATATTAATCACAACAAAACAATCACAAGAAAATGCGATGATATGCATGAGCTTAGACTCTACTTCACAATGTGGTACCATTCTAACTTTGAAGTACTTGGTTAGGAGACCATGATACTATGCCACCATTCTGGTGGACGGACAATTCAAATTGGCCCTATCCTCATAGATCCCCTCAACTCAACCCGAGACACATATACGCGACAATCGAGGTAAACGTGTGTTGCATGGTAGCTCCCGACATTTGGAGTGCTACCTCCAAGTCACATAGGAATTCCCCACCCGAATACCTCCAAGGTCTAACAATCTTGCCTTAAGGCTCAACAGTAGACCGCCACGATCAGGCTCAATTCAGTTGTACTTCCCCGAAATCGTTAGGCTCTTCAGGCCCTACCTATATGATGACAAAATAATCTCCACTTCACAAATTCTCAATATTTATTTTCTCCCCTCGTTGGCCTATGATACTCCATTAAGACCGTCATCTCAAACACAAATTAGAATCATAATTATTTCATTAGAGGTTACTTCAATCTTTTCATCACCAATTCATAACATCACTATTATAAATCACACATCATCATCATTACATAACTCATCACAAATTTATAGCGTCATTATCATCAATCATATATCATCACACAAACTTATCACAATTTATAACATCACAATTATTAATCATACATCATCATCATCACATAAAATTATCACAATGCACACATCTTTTATTATCACATCACATAAACTCATCTAATCCAACATATGAACCAAATTCATTCGACATTCAATATCACAATAATATCTAATATCACACATTTAACAAAAATAAATCAAATATCACAATAATATCAAATAACACACATTCAACAAAATTAAATCAATCAACACCTTATAAATATTTCTATTCCACATTTTAGTCTCACAATTCCCTTATTTGCACATTCATTAATTTATCACTCAAAGGGCTACTGCCGTACGTAGCAAGCCCCGAATGAATCGTTGGGAAATACGGTTTTCCCGTTAATCTCACAATATATTATACTCATGAATTCAAACGCTCTCTCACCCCTTACCTTATTTCGACGCTTTCACACATGAATACGATTCCAAGAGCAAACAACCTTTATTCTCCGATTCGTTGTCCTTCAATCGATCTAACTCGACAATTTATGGGTAAACGTTAAAAATAAATTATGAGAAGACACTCTAAAAACTAAATTTCGAAATTCGGTGAAGGAAACTTACCATAAATCATATAACCAATTAGTGGATAATATAGCCACTTTTCACACGATCGTTTTGGCGTTGGTTTCACTCAAATCGGACTTACGGTGAAGAAAAACGGTGCAAAATAAGGAATTTCATAGACGGAGAAGTCGGATATTTTAGAGAGAAATTGGGATGGTTAAAAATCTGGGAAAGTGGGTTTAATTGACTAGCTAGATGAATGAAACAACATACTAAAATTTGGACGAAAACAGAGAAAGTTTTTTGAACAGTCATGAGACACCGACATCGATTTCCTATTTAATTCTCACTATTCCCGTTGCTATAGCCGCTGTCATGCCTTCCATTCCTGTAGCTCTACAATTTGTTTTGTTAGGTTATTACTAACCTAACCTATTGAACCAATTTTATTTCTTTACCGTATTTTTTTATTTTCACAAAGCCCAATTAATTACACACTTATTTTAATTTATTTATTTGTAATTAAAATAATATTTTTTTAAATATCAAATTAAAATAATTATATTTTGAAAATAGTTAAAATGACAAAATAAATAAATATAACATCAATATTTTAAAAATAGATTAATTACTATCCCAAGATAATTGTTTATAAAATAAATAACTAAAATAGGAGATACTTAGAATTAATTAAAATATAAATATGTGCACATTTAACATTAGTCAAACATACAAGGAAATATCACATTAATTACAAACGTACATATACACGTAAAATCTTCTAAAATCTTATTTTTATTTTTTTAAAATATTACACTAAAATACTATTTAGAAAAATATATAAAGTATAATATTTGTTATTTAGATTACTCGTGTAGTCCAATATGTATAATAGTAGCACGCCATCTAAAGCACCCATATAACGAAAACGAATTACGAAATTTATCACATATATTCTAAAATAATTTTAACATCAAATTAATTATTTAAAATCATATTTCATTATTAAAATAGTTTATTATAAAATTTGGGGTGTTACAGATCCATGTCTTCGTTAGAAACTTATTAATTTATAAAAAAATTAATATAAATTTATTATCTTATGAATAATATAATAAACATATCTATCTTTATTATATACAAATAGTTTAAATTTTATATTTATAAATCTTAGTCTCACACAACTCTCATCCATAGCATAATACACGTGTCACTACTAAAATCAAAGAATCATCTATATGCAAATTAAACTAGTTTCTAATTGATACCAATTAATTCCTACTTTTGCCCTTTATTCTTACTTTGAATACCTACAATTTTCTGGACTACTAACTTCTAATTGTTCTGGCAAATACTTACAAATGAATACTAACATATGGTGTAACTAGTTTATTAATTTAACTAATTTCCCTTTTTCTGAGTGAAAAAAAAAGTGATTTACCATTTTCTTTCAATTATTATTTGTTACATTATTTTTTTAAAATTAATTTTTTATTTCTTTCGACTATTTATTTAATCGAGTAAAAAAACAACTAATTTTTTTTTTTTTTATATTTTAAATTCTTGTGCAAGATACATATATAAATAATTAAATATGTTTAGATTGTATAAATTGTATACGAAAATCAAAACTACATCGATTAAAGACGGTTAATCTAATCTTTAATTACTGACTAAACTAACTATTCATATTGTTTAATAAACAAATACACATAATGGTTGCCCTATATCTTCTTCTAGATGTTAATACAAGTTTCAATAGTACTAATAATAGATAGCATAGTTCATGTGTTGTCAAATTATTTAATAGTTCTCTCAATAAAGTAGCTACAAACTTTATTAATCTAAAATAATTAAGTTCATTCAAAAGCAGTAGATGCAGGGGGTGGAGGGTCCACAGGAAATATGTACCTTTGGTTTCACCGTTTCCATAGAGTGCAATCTCTTTCTTTTTCTCATATGGACAAAGCAAGATATTCTCAAAGTATGCACCAAAACAATTTGGACATAATATGGGATCCCAGCTTCTTCGATTTCTCTTCTGATTTTTATTTTCTTATCTAGGAATGTTTGAAATGGAGGAAAAGGATGTACCCTATCTTCACCCACACCAAAATCTGATTTCGTGAGCAATTTTCTAGATTTCATGAGACTGAGTTTCCACTGATCTGTCATCTGTCATCTGATATTTGAGGCAGCGGCTAACAACATACTTTTTGGCTCCAACTTCATCAGTATCATATTTCTTCTTTAGAGCATTCCAAACCTGTCTAGCAGTATTGCTGTCGGAACTGTAGTAATCATACAGATCATCAGCAAGTCCATTCAGAATATAATTCTTACATAAGTAATCATTATGTTCCCATTGGGTTAATTCAGCAGCTATCTTATCATTTTCTGTTTGTTCAGCTTTTTCTGGAACAACAGAAATGTCATCCTTCAGAACGTTGACAACCTTTTTCGTGGGTAGAAAAAATAACATCTTTTGTTGTCGTCGTTTGAAGTGACATCCTTCAAACCGAAACAGTTTGTTGTAGTCAGAAGCAGAAGAACCTGTACCAGTAATTTCGTCTTAGTCATGGCAGTTCGGAAACGTCTTAAAATTGTTAGTTTTGAATTTCGAAAAACTTTGAAAAAAAAAAATTTATGCCACCGAAAATATTAATGAGTTAAGTCGCGGACTAGATTGCTCTCTTTAAGATCCATTAGGTCTGATACGTGCGCTCCAATTGACCACGAAACGTGCGCTCCAATCCGGTTGACTACCAAAACGTGCGCTCCAAACTTAGGGATTTGACTATGAGTTTTGACCAGGCAACAAAAGATACGTGAGATCAAAGATTAGGGTTTTGACCGGACAAAAAACAGACCCACGAATTCAGGAAGGGAAGACTGGATATTCAAAGTAGACTTGGTAAAGGGCAATTATGTAATTAACGTAACAATAAGAAGATAAAAACGTAAGCATTCTTTTTAAAATTAATTAAATAAATAATTTATTAATTTTTCATATACTTAAAAATAATACACCACTTAGCCAAAGCCAAAGCCAAGGCCCAAGTCCGGCCAAGCCGACCGGACGGACGACGGCGGCGGCGCGCGCGCGTGTGGTGGTCAACTTTGCATGTGTTCTTGCTCCTTTACAAAATTGGGGTACCCTTTGGGGCATACCCCAAGGTCCATACCTCCACCTTATATACCTTACTAGTGTGTGATATCCCTCATATGTGGGACTTCTTTATTTTTTCAAAACACAACAACATTAGCTCATTGATCTCATCATTATTTCCAACAATCTTCCATTAATATCATCATCATTTGCAACAATCCCCCACTTGAATTTAAAAAAGAAGGTTTCTGAAATAGCGTCAAACGCTTCTATAAGATTGTGCATAAATAAAGGTGTCTCTTGACTTAAACCTTTGCATAGCAAGTAAGATTCAAATTCAACAAGAGTGACTCGTAGTCTTGAACTCTATCTTTGACATCAAACCCACACACAACTGTTTCATTGTGTGTATTCTCAAAAGCCCGTGCATTTAAGGCCATGCACGTGTATCCCAGTATAGTGAACGCTCTAGGAATTCTGCCTCGAAATTCCACAGGAAGCGGCCCCCACTTCCACATTCACATAGGTATGTCTATCAAGAGTACTCCCATAGCTAGGTACTCTACTCCACATAGAGTATAGATCTCATTAAGAATTTCTATTTTCTCATCCTTATATCTCTTTAGGAATCATGCTTCTCTCATATATAATATAACAAGTTCATCTCATATAACTATGACTTGTTATTACCCATTGAACCTAATTCTTGGGATCTTCAGTCTTTTAGGTTGGGTTACCATCATAAGTGATTCATTGATCTATAGGCATTAGTCTCATCCTTTTGGATGTATTTAGGACTTTCTCTCTAGCTAATCCTTTCGTCAAAGGATCTGCTAAATTTTCATCAGTGCGTACATGATCCACTATAACAACTCCTTTAGAAAGTAATTCTCTAACTGTGTTGTGCTTATGACGTATTTGTCGTCTCTTACCGTTGTAATAACGGTTCTCAATCTTTGCAATAGGCGCGGTACTATCGCAATGGATCAACACAGCTGGCAAAGATTTTTCCCATAAATGGATCTCAGCTAGCAAGCATCTCAGCCAGCTTGCTTCTTCACTAGCAGTAGCTAATGCTATCATTTCAGACTCCATAGTGGACTGAACCAATATCGTCTGTTTCTTCGATTTCTAAGATACAACACCACCAGCTATGCTGAAAATATAGCCACTAGTTGCTTTGGAGTCATCTGATAAGGTGTTCCAATCAGCATCACTGTATCCTTCCAAGACAATAGGAAACCTTTGATAATGTAATCCGAGATTCATGGTCCTTTTAAGGTATCTCATGACTCTTTCAATAGCGTGTCAATGCTCCATACTAGGTCTACTAGTAAACCTGCACAACAATCCCACGACATTGGCAATGTCGGGTCTAGTACAATTAGTGGCATACTTGAGGCTGCCAATGATGCTCGCATATTCAGTTTGTCTAACACCTTCACCAGTGTTCTTGAAAAGTTTCACACTTGGATCATATGGTGTGCAAGCAGGTTTTCAGTCAAAGTAATTATATTTCTTTAGGACCTTTTCAACATAGTGAGATTGATCCAAAGAAATTCCCTTTTCTGACCTAGTAATCTTGATTCCAAGGATTACACTCGCTTCTTCGAGGTCTTTCATATCAAAGTTGTTACTCAACAGTGATTTCACATTATTTACATCATGAATGTTTGAACCAAATATGAGTAAGTCGTCTACATAGAGACATATGATAGTGCAAATGCCATTTTCAAATTTGTTATAAATACATTTGTCACTTTCATTCACTTTAAACTCATTCGACAGAATCAAGTTATCAAATTTTTCATGCCATTGCTTTGGAGCTTGTTTAAGACCATACAGAGACTTATCTAACTTACAGACCTTGTCTTCTTGTCCATGTATTACAAAATCTTCAGGTTGTTCCATATAGATTTCTTCTTCCAGGTCACCATTTAAAAAAGTTGTTTTAACATCCATCTGGTGTATCACGAGGTTATGAATAGCCGCAAGTGATATGAGCACCCTAATGGATGTTATTCTAGTGACTGGTGAAAAAGTTTCGAAGAAATCTCTATTTTCTCTTTGTCTAAAACCTTTGGCTACAAGGCGTGCCTTGTACTTATCAACAGATCCATCGGGTTTTAGTTTCTTTTTCAAAATCCATTTACAACCTATTGGTTTGCAACCAGGAGGCATGTCTATTAAATGTCAGGTCGTGTTAGACTCTAGAGAATCCATTTCATCGTTTATAGCTTCTTGCCATAAATCTGCATCCAATGATGACAGAGCTTCCTTGAGATTTGTAGGATCCTCTTCTAAATTATAGGCGATATATTCAGGTCCATAATCTTTAGCAAGTCTTACTTTCTTACTCCTTCGAGTTTATGTTTCGTCTTCTTTGTTGCTTTCAGTGCTTCTTGTCACAAGAACTTGACTAGGTTCGCTGCCCCCACTATTTCTCGATTTGAAAGGGAATTTGTTTTCATAGAAGTCAACATCATTTAATTCTATGATCACTTTCGCATTTAGGTTGTAAAACCTATACGCTTTACTGTTTACTGCATACCCAATGAACATAGCAAACAGTCAAAATTATTTCCCCCCACCAGTGAGAGGCAGCACTAGAGTTAAGCATAATAGCAACAACAAGTTCAGTATAATTCCTTGGGTTTTATAAAACTCATTAAATAAACTGGAATCATACTCTGTTTTTCTATCATTACGAAACCTCTTAATCTTCTTACTAAATTGATTTTCAATTTCAGTTACAAAGATCTTAAACACGTCAAGCGCTTCACTTTTATTTTTCATAAGGTATACAAAAGTATAGTCAGAACAATCGTCAATAAAAGTGATGAAATAACGTTTTCCATTTCTGGTTAACGTCCCATCAAGTTCACATATATCAGAGTGAATTAAGTCTAAAGGTTCAGATTCTCTAACTACTGATTTATGTGAACTCTTAATTATTTTAGCTTGACTGCAGAAATCACATTTTTCAAAATCCTTTAAAGATAACTTTCGAATTAAGCCTAAGTTACTCAAGTTTGAAATCACACGTTTGTTCATATCACAGAGTCTAGCATACCAAATATTAAAATCACACAACATGTAAGCAGAAGGAAACATTTTATTGATTTCAACATTCAATTTAAACAAAATATTAATATATGAGTTAAAGTTGTAGGTTTTGATATGAGTTCTTGAAAGATTATCATTGAAGCAAAAAATAAATGAGTTACTTTAAGATGATGCGCCATACTTGAGCTCGCTTATAAATTCAAATTGAACTCATCATTAGAAGTGCTCTAATATGTTTTCTCTTCTAGAACCATTACTTTTTCCCATGGTTTTAGGTAAGTACTTTTACAAGTCCTTACCTTTTCTTAGATAAACGATAATTAGTTTACTAGTTTATTAGTTATGTTTATTACTAAGTTTATTTTAGTTAGTTAGAGGCTTTTTCGCTAGGTTGTTAAAGTTCTAAAGTTAGTTGGGTCTTCTTGTATATAATTTCTCTTAGGAACTATTATCATTTTAACTTTAATTATCTTTCCAATTTAGAATGTATAAAATTTACTGAGGTATTATTCTGAAAACCTCTTCTTCCTTTAATTCAATATAGTATGAGAGTTTTTGAAGTCTATCTTGCTCCAGTTTCCCTTTCCTTTCTTCATCGATCTCTCTTCTTCTCCAATGGTGGAGAACCTTTTTTCGAACTTTGCAACTAATCTCTCAAACTCCTATTATCTTCACCTTAACAAGAACCCATCTTTGGTCCTCGTCACTTGTTTACTCGATAGCAAGAATTACAACTCATGAGTGAGGGAAATGAAGGTTGCAATGATTTCCAAGATTAAATTGAAATTTCTCGGCGGCACCTTCACTCAACCTGCTTCTACTCATGTTCTCTACTATCCTTGGGTCCACTGCAAGGATATGGTGCTCTCTTGGTTGCAATGTTCAATCTCTGAAGGTATCGCGCAATCAATTCTTCGCATTGATAATGCTCAAACTATTTGGAAGAACCTTGAAAATCGTGTTTCACGCAATTAACATCAATTCTTCAATCTTAAGATTTCTGATATTCAAGATGACTTGACTCGGCTACAACAAGGTAACCTTGACATTTCCAATTATTTAACGCAATTGGGAGCAAAGTGATTCTTTTCAGCCAACTAGGAATTGTGTTTGTGCAATTCAATGTACTTGAGGTGCTGCCACAGATCTTAGGAAATATTGTTAAGAAATCAAGAGATGTATTTTAAAATAATTTGAAAACCATTCTTAAGAGTGAAAATAACCCATTGTCATAGATCACGCATTATGTTTTCTTCTTCATCCTCTATTCAACTCAATGTTTTTTGTGACAGTGACTGGGCCAGTTACCCTAATATTAGGTACTCCGTGAGCGGGTTTTGCATCTTTTTGGGTGGTTTTCTCATTTCATGGAAGTCCAAAAGCAATCAACCGTTTCTACATCTTTTTCCAAGGCGGAATATAGAGCCATGGCTTCAACAGTGTGCGAAATCTAATGGCTCACTTACCTTCTTAATGACATCAAGTTGCCGACTATTGAACCAACCCTGTTGTACTGCGACAGCTAGTCTGCAAGGCATATCACGTTTATTTCTTCATTCCATGAGCGTACTAAACATATTGATTTGGACTGTCATATCCTCATAGCAAAATTGTAACAAAGACTATTTCATCTTCTCTCCCTATTTCTACTCATCATCACCTGGCGGATATTTTTACAAAGGCCTTCGATCATTCACCTTTTCATACTCTTATTTCCATGTTGGGCTTAACTAGTATATGTGGCCCAACTTGAGGAGATATTAGTTATATTTGTACTTAGTCAAAGTTGGTTAGGTAAACTCTTAACTATTTCCTAATTATTCTGTTAGGAGGTTAAATTTGTTAGATAAACTTATTATTTTCCCATCTATATAAATTAGGAAATCTCTATTGTATATTATTCATTAACTCTTTCATAATAATAACAATTGATGAGGTATATTCAACATATTTTCTTTCCAATTATCACAAGATAATATCTTATCTCATCTCCACTTGTATATATAGACATTGAGATGAACATTTATATTTCAATTAATTCATTCTTTCAATATATGAGGTATTATTAAATATTTTTCATCTTGTTTCCTTATAGTTGAAAAATGTGAGAATATATATTGTTGTTCACATATTAGCTTATATACTAAAAACAACTGGCAGGTTCATATTGGAATAAAAGTAGTAATACCAAAGATAATAGTAATCACAATAGATAGAATAGTTCATAAATTCTCAAATTATTCAATAGTACTCTCAATAGAGTAGCTACAAACTTTATTAATCCAAAATAACTTCATTCAAAAGCAGCAGACACAGGGGGTGGAGGGTCAACAAGAAATATATCAAGAAGTTGATCAATGGATGTGTAGTTATAATTAGGATATAGTTGAGAAACTTCAAGATCATCTTCCCCTATTTCAAAATTTGTCATCTCACCTTTAATGAATATGCTATGAACAATGGAAATTGGTATATCTTCTGGAGGAGGTAAAGCTGCATCAAAATGAACACATTTCATATATAGTAAAAAATAAAAAATAAAAGAACAAATCGAAATTTTTTATTTTTTTTGAAATATGAATAAAATGAATGGCTTACTTTGTGAAAGTTTGACAACCTCTTCCTCTGAAACAAAAGCTTTGGAAAGTTTTTGACCAGTTTTGTGCTCCCATAGTGATATCAATTCATTTTGAGATATGATGTTATTTGGAGGGCGATACAAAACAATAGATCCTGTCATAAAATAATAGATCCTGTCATAAAATAAGATGAAAAAATAGATAAATAGAAAATAAAATTTTCTTTTATATCTTGAAAACTGTAATCAGCTAAGCTAGAAAAATCTTCAAAGAATTTGTCTAACCAACATAAAAATACTCCTTGAATTTTTTGATTTATTGGCAAAAACTCTTTAAAATAGTTGACAGAAAAACTTTATACAATTTAAGATAGCAACTTCATATTTCGTAAATTTAAGATTTCAAATTGATCGACATATACAATTTCAAGACTAAAAAAAGTAGCTTACTCAAGAATTTACTGAGAATAATTATTTGGCTTAATTGCAATTTTGACCCCTCTATTTTTATCAATTCACGAAATTGATCCATCTATTTTAAAAGTCGACAGTTTTGGTCCCTCACTCGGATTTTTGAACTAAAAAATGACAAGTTTATATATTTTAAATTATGTGACATACAATTTCATAATATAGAATCATCTAGATCATTAATTAATCATGC
Source organism: Cicer chorassanicum (assembly GCA_037974735.1). Taxonomy (NCBI): domain Eukaryota; kingdom Viridiplantae; phylum Streptophyta; class Magnoliopsida; order Fabales; family Fabaceae; genus Cicer; species Cicer chorassanicum. The sequence continues at coordinate 4,639,031 of JBBPBP010009777.1, read as the reverse complement.
ATCCTTAATTAAATAATAAATATGAAAAATTTCTGAAATTGAAAGTTAATTTTTAATTTGTTTTATTCTGATTTCATGTGTGTTAATAAAAAATAAAAAATCAAACGTAAATATTATAGGTATATTATAACCAATCATAAATTTATTATAATAACAAACTTTGATTTCCTTACATAATCTAATCAATGATTGACCACTCTAATTGAAAAAAAAATACAAATATGCATTTGATATACTCTAATCTAATTGAAATAAATACAAAATATGCATTTTATATATATTAATCTAAAACCATTTTGAAAGGTTGATTTTGATGAGAATCATTAAAAAAAAATCTTTTTGTAATTAACTCATGCAATACCTTTAGTTTCACCATTTCCATAGACAACAATATCTTTCTTTTTCTCATTCGGATGAAGCAAGAAATTGACAAAGTATGCACCATAACAATTTGCAGATACATAAGTATATGGAATCTCAGCTGCTTCGATTTCTCTTCTGATTTTTATTTTCTTATCTAGGCATGCTTGAAATGGAGGAAGAGGATGTACCCTATCTTCATCTACACCAAAATCTGATGGAAGAAATCTCTGCAAATAATATAAAAATGTACAAAATAAAAAAGTAGTTCTAAATTTAAAGATCTTTTGTTATATTTAAAAACAATTATGCAGTCAAAAAATACACTAAACTATTCATATAAAATCAATATAATATAGAACTGTCAATAAAGCTCGAAAGTCTTTCTAAAAAATATCTTACTAATCTCTTAATATTTGAAATAAATTTTTTAAAGTCTCGATTCGTTATTTCGTTATTTCATTATTTTTTGTAGGCTTAAGTGAGGGGCTCATAGGCACAAAGTTTTGTTAATTGACATGCTTTTTTTTTTTTTT
>JBBPBP010009777.1:4616068-4628667 GCA_037974735.1 Cicer chorassanicum | reverse complement strand
CATCATTAGAGAATAGTCAAAATTATAAAATAAATAAATATAACATCAACACTCTATATTAATTATTATATCATAATAAATATATATAAAATCACTATGTCATAACAAGTATATAAAAATGAAGGAAATCAAACACAATATATCACTACTATTCCGAGATAATTATTTATAAAATAAATAACTAAAAATAGATAAATAGTTATAGATAATTGAAATATAATTACGTGCATACTTAATATCAGTCAAACGCACAGAAAAATATTACATTAATTTGGTATAATAAGTATATACACGTAAAATCTTCTAAAATCTCATTCTTTAAAATATTACACTAAAATACTATTTAGAAAAATATATAAAATATAATATTTGTTATTTAGATTATTCATGTAGTCTAATATGTATAATAGTAACACATCATCTAAAGCATCCGTATAACGCAAACTAATCACGAAATTTATCACATGTATTCTAAAATAACTTTAACACCAAATTAATTATTTAAAATTATATTTCATTATTAAAATAGTTTATTATAAAATTTGGGGTGTTACAGTATAAACTCATAACTATAAGGATTGTTTATAGTTTGAGTGTGATTAAAAAAGTTAACTGTAAAATCCATAGGTTACTTGATTGAATCCTTTCTGGGGTGGAAATGAAGTGTAGTTACAGATCAAGGTTGAATCTACATATCATAATAACAGAAAATCAAAATTTAGAACTAATCCACAAGGACCTAAGACAGAATGGGTACCAAAAGTTAATAAAACCAAAACTGCAGGTTGGTTCTCAAGGTGTCAGGAAAAAGCCATGGTTCTTGGACAGTGGCTGTTCAAGACACATGACAGGTGATAAAAATTGCTTCATGTCCTTCGTCAAGAAAGATGGAGGGTCTGTCACTTTTGGAGACGACAATCAAGCTCGAATCAAAGGTAAAGGGACAATTGGTAAGAAAAACTCTGCTCAAATAACTGATGTTCAATATGTTGAAGGTCTGAAACATAATCTCTTAAGCATAAGTCAACTTTGTGACAAGGGCTGTGAAGTTATTTTCAAACCCAACCTATGTGAAATCATAAAAACAAAATCTGGTGAAAAACTGTTTTCTGGAACCAGAAAGAAAAACCTTTATGTATTATATCTTGAAGAATTGCCTGATGAATCCTGCTTCATATCTATTGATAAAGATAAATGGATCTGACATAAAAGGGCAGGGCATGTCAGCATGAAAACCATTTCCAAAATTTCAAAATTAGAAATTGTCAGAGGCTTACCAAAACTAAATTTTGAAAAAGACAGAATATGTGAAGCCTGTGTCAAAGGAAAGCAAGTTAAAAGCAGTTTTCATTAAAAAGATTTTATTTCCACAAACAGAATTCTTGAATTACTTCACATAGACTTATTTGGTCCTGTCAAAACAACCAGTTTAGGAGGAATGAAATATGGTTTTGTTATTGTTGATGACTTCTCTCGATACACTTGGGTACTATTTTTAAAACAAAAAGATGATGCTTTTGAAGCTTTTAAAATCTTTTGGAAAAAGGTACAAAATGAAAAAGAATCCAGCATCATCTTTATAAGAAGTGATCATGGAGCAGAATTCATAAATGCCCATTTCAAAAACTTTCTTGATGAACTTGGCATTTCTCACAATTTATCTTGTGCAAGAACTCCTCAACAAAATGGAGTTGTTGAAAGAAAAAAATAGAACCTTACAGAAATGGCAAGAACAATCTTGGAAGAATCTAATGTTGAAAAATATTTTTGGGCTGAAGCCGTCAATACATCATGCTATATTTTAAATCGTGTATCCATTAGAAAAATCATAAACAAAACTCCATATGAAATCTGGAAAAACAGAAAACCAAACATTTCATACTTCCATATTTTTGGGTGTTACTGTTATATTCTAAACAACAAAGATGTTCTTGGAAAATTTGATTCAAAATCAGATAAAGCTATCTTTTTGGGTTATTCAACCGACTCTAAAGGTTATAGAGTTTTTAATCTAAGAACTAAAGTTGTTGAAATCAGCATGCATATTTCATTTGATGAATTTGATGACTTAATACTTGAAAAGTCAAATGAGGATGAAGAATTGCCAGACACACAACAGAGAACTGATGTGCAGGAAACGGAGATTGATAAACAATCTCCGTATCATTCTCCACCTAAAAGCTGGAGATTGATAGGAGATCACCCTCAAACTCAAATCATTGGGGATACAGCAGATGGAATCCAAACCAGAAAGTCATTCAAGAATGATGAAAACAACATGGCAATGATTTCTCAAGTTGAACCAAAATCAATTAAAGAAGCCATAGTTGATCAATCTTGGATTGAAGCCATGAAGGAAGAACTGCAGCAGTTCGATAAGAATGAAGTTTGGACCTTGGTACCAAATCCTCAAGATCAAACAATTATTGGTACACGCTGGGTTTTCAGAAACAAATTGGATGAAGAAGGTAAGGTTGTAAGTAACAAAGCAAGATTGGTTGCTCAAGGTTGCAACAAACAAGAAGGTATAGACTATGATGAAACTTTTGCTCCTGTTGCAAGGTTAAAAGCTATTCGTATACTTCTTGCATATGCATCTCACAAAGTTGTTAAATTATTTCAAATGGATGTTAAAAGTGCATTTTTAAACAACTTTTTAAATGAACAAGTTTATGTGAGACAACCTCCCAGTTTTGAAGATCAATCAAAGCCAAATCATGTTTTCAAACTTACAAAAGCTTTGTACGGCTTAAAACAAGCACCACGAGCTTGGTATGATAGGTTAAGTTCCTTCTTAATCAATAATGGATTTTCCAGAGGAAAAATTGACACTTCACTTTTTAAGAAAATTGATAAAAATGATTTACTCATTGTACAAGTGTATGTTGATGATATTAGCTTTGGATCAACAAATGAAAAAATGTGTGATGGCTTCTCAAAACTCATGCAAAGTGAATTTGAAATGAGCATGATGGGAGAATTAAGATATTTTCTTGGATTACAAATTAAACAACATGAAAATGGTATTTTTATTTGTCAAGAAAAATACATTAAGGATTTGTTAACCAAGTACAAAATGAATGAAGCAAAAATCATGTCTACTCCTATGCATCCATCCTCTTCATTAGACAAAGATGAACATGGAAAATCTGTTTCTAAAAAAGAATATAGAGGCATGATCGGTTCCTTGCTATATTTAACTGCTAGCAGGCCAGATATTGTATTTGCAGTAGGATTATGTGCTAGATTTCAATCCGCGCCAAAAGAGTCTCATTTAACTGCTGTAAAACGAATCTTTAGATATCTTGTTGGAACTACTGATCTTGGCCTTTGGTATAGAAAAGGTTCTCATTTTGATCTTGTAGCATATTGTGACGCTGATTATGCTGGAGATAAAACTAAAAGAAAAAGCACCAGTGGAGCATGTCAATTTCTGGGTGATGCTTTGATAAGTTGGTCTTGCAGGAAACAAAATACTATAGCCTTATCAACCACTGAAGCTGAATACGTATCAGCTGCAAGTTGTTGCTCACAAGTTCTCTGGATTAAAAATCAACTTGAAGACTTTTCTGTATGTTACTCTAGTATTCCAATTTACTGTGATAATACTAGTGCAATCAATTTGTCAAAAAATCCAATTCAGCATTCTCGTTCAAAACATATTGAAATAAAACATCACTTTATTCGCGATCATGTTAATAAAAAGGACATTGAATTAATTTTTGTTGATACTCAAAATTAGCTTGCTGATATTTTTACAAAGCCCTTGGTCGAGGAAAGTTTTAATTCAATCAAAGAAAAACTAAAAGTTTTAAAAAATCCTGAAAATTCAAGTTAAAACTGCTTCTGCAGAAAACGGAGAACGTTTATCAATCTCCCGTTTTTTAACAACTTTCTCCGTTTTTCAAAACCTCTTCCCAGACATCATCTTCCTCATACGCAGGCAAAACATGTCCGAGCATTAAATGCGCGTGCATCAAGGCTTTCAAAAGTCACTGCTAAGCCGTCAAATCTGTTCCTTTCCCCAACACTTGTCACTTCCCTAGGTTTAAACATCATTACTCTCTCTCTTGAAAAAATTGCAAAACCAAGTTGCAGTTATCACAACTTTTCATCTTTTCTGAAACAGTTTCCATCATCTCCAACTGCTGTCTCTTTCCAAATTCTTCTTTCATCTCTCTCTCTCTGTATCAAAAATGGCTCGAACAAAGCAATCTGCTCGGAAAAATGCAAGCACTGACGCTCCATCACCATCATCATCTTTTTCACCAGTATACGAACGTTCACCTTCACCTCCACCCAGGCCAACTCCTCCAAAACATTCATCTGACTCCTCTTTTTCTGACTATCTTTCTTCGTCCCCTGAGTCCAACCCTAACACCTCCATTCCTGAACCTGTATCCTCTGTTCTTCCTCCTCTTCATTCCTGTCAAACCCCAAATATTACTCAAGTTCCTCCTCATTTAAGAACATCCTTTTCTAAACCCGCACCACCACCACAAAAATTTGTCAATACTCCAGCACCGAAAAGGCGCTCAATGAGAATTCTGGGAGGAATTGGGACCTCAAGGACCCTAATCACTAAACCTGCCTACTTCATCATCTCAGACACTGAGTCAGATGAATCATCTGATACTCCTCCTCCTTTAACAAAACCTGTCACTCCACCAAAATCCTCTTTTTTATCTCAGACCCCTCAATCAAAAACCTCAATACCAACCCCATCAAAATCATCTTTTTCTGAGGCCTCTCAATCTACTCCTCAAAACCAGAAACGAAGACTAATGATTGAATTTTTCTCCTCCTCAACACCCACTCAACCTAAAACTCGTACCGTAAAATCAAAAACCACCATTCCAACCTCAAAATTTATGGCAAGAACAAACTTACCCATTCGCCAAAGATTCAAAACAACTGTACCTAAGCACAAATTCCGTCTTTCTCCTTCCTCATCTCAAGAACGTTCCCCAACCCTAACACCTTCTCCCACCCATATTCCAGAACGTTCTCCCATCCCTTCAACTCCAACTACTCCAAAAAGCCTTACACCTACTCCCGAACGTTCTCCACTTCAAGAACGTTCTCCTATCCCTCAAAATTCTCCTTCTATTACTCCAAAACGTTCTCCCATTCAAGAACGTTCTCTTGCCCACCACAAATCTTTCTCTCCAGCTCAAGAACGTTCATCTACAGAAGAACGTTCTCCGTTCCATACTACCTCTACCTCACAAACCACCAAACGCCCTCTTTCACCTCAACCTCCTTCCTCTCCTTCCTCTGCACCTTTCTCTGACTCTGACTCTCATGTGCCACCATTTCCACCTTCCAAAAAGGCCAAACCTAATACCACACCTCTGATTCCTCCCACTGCCACCAAACTATTTAAGGAAAAATGGGCTCAGAGGCCCATTGGTGTTGGCAGAGTTTTCATCTTCGACAAACTCATAGTCGATGGCAATGCTGTCAAACATTTTACTGATGCCCTAGGCTGGACTGCCTTTTTGCAAATTTCTGAACCCCATTATCCAGATGCTGTTCGAGCCTTCTATTGTCAGGCCAAAACATTCCCTGAAAAATATTTATTCATTTCAACCATCAAGGGAATTGAGATCAGATTAACTCCTGACATTTTGGCCTCAATCTTGGATCTTCCTACTAAAGGTCCTACTGTTTTTGGAAAATCCTGGTATGCAGCTCTCAATCTTAAAGAGACTGCAGTTCTTTTTGAGCTATTTCAAGAAAATTCTACTAGGTATCTTTCAACATTCCTTCGCCCTCTCCCTAAAATTTTCAACAACATGAGTCAGCATACTCTTCTTCCTCACTGTGGAAGCCATGAGTATGTCTCTGAAAACGACGCACTCATCATCTATCATCTGCTCAACTGCAAGCGTCTCAACCTCCCTCATCTAATACTTCATCACATGATCGCTGCTGCCAACAAAGACTACAAGAAGAACACTGTTCCTTATGGTATGATTCTTACAAAAATCTTTAATCATTTTCATATCCTTTTGTCCAATGAAAAGTCCCTTATCAAAATCTCCAAATTTTCCACCAAAAACATGGCCCATATGAAAATCACCGTCACCAGACAACCTTATCCCCCACCTGAAACACAGCCACGATATCCACCAACTAACCGACCCAGAACCAGACAATCTGCGCCACTCATTCATTCATTTCCATCCACACTAAAGAGAAAACATTCTACCAGACGGGAAGCTCCTGTTACAGTCCCCACATCACCTTCTCCTTCACCAGATCGAGCTACTGATAATGCTCCAGAACGTTCTCCTCATATCCCAAAATGATCACCAGAAAAACCAGAACGTTCTCCACAGAACCCAGAACGTTCACTAGAAAACCCAGAACGTTCTCCTGCACATCCCCCAGAACGTTCCCCTCAAAACAGAGAACGTTCTCTCAGCCCTCCTCCTACCAATCCTACTTTCTCCGTTTTCCCCAACATTCCACCATTTCCTCCATAGACTTCATCTCTGTCTCCCAACTTCTTCGTTCTCCCCTTGACCCCATGACAACACTACTTCCTCACCAAAATGTCTTTGCCATGTCACCTGCGTACATTTCTCCACAAACCACCACATCATCTATTTTTGGAATTACTCAATTCTTGGCTTCTTCAGAACCTTCCAACAACGCTACTTCATCCAATCAGTCAAATCCTCAGCCACTACCTGCCTCTCTCCCGGCTGTCTCTGCTCCATCAAGCAGCACTGCTCCCATTCCTCCACCTATCATGACTCCTCCAAAAGAACCCACCAACTTTGAAATAATGACAACTCTGCAACTTCTCTTGGCTCAACAGACTCATCTACAGTCTTGGCTCATGGATACACTTGCACCCTAGCTCGGTGTGCCTCATCCTCCTCCTCCTTTTCAACCTGCTCCGTCTCCTGCTCCTGAGCCTGTACCTGTTCCGTCCAAATCTCAATCATCAGAAGGCTCTTCTCTTTCTTTAGCAAAGTAGGGATCTTTTTCTCCTTCCTTTTTGTATGACAAAGGGGGAGAATTAAGTTTAGTTTTTATTCTAATTTTAATATTATCATTTGTAATTCAGGATCTTAATTTCTGTAATTCAACGATTGCATTATTAATGAAATATCCTTTTTCGCAAATAAACTGATTTCATTAGTTATATCACTGTAAATCTATTACATCAATTGAGGGGGAGCTTTTACGCTCTTGAAAATTAAAATTAGAATGAAAATTAAAATCTAACTCTAAAGACTTTTTTTGACATGTTTTATTTTGCTATTTCATAGTTCATGTTATTAGTATTCCTTGATACAACATACACTATTATTATTAGCATACTGGTTTTAGCATACTACGTTGAGTTTAAATAAATAAATAATTTAAATTTGTTTAACATCCAAAGACTTTAGTTATTCTAATTATAATTTAAAATTGCTACAGTGTGTTAAGACAAAACTCTCAAATAAAGTTTTGATGAAAATAAACAAAGTTTTAATTAAGAATATTAATTATGATTCTAAATGTTATGTTAATTTAATTTGTGCTCTTGAGTGTTTTTATTAAAGATAGGAACCAAGCAAAGCAAAGAAATCAGAACAAAAACAAATAAAATAGTCATAATCATAAATAGCACAAAACAGAGAAAGATCAGCAGAATCAAGAATGATTGTCACAGCCACTTCACCAATCTTTCTCCAACTCTTTTACAATGATTCTGCCTTAATTCTTTATATCAATTTCATCATTACATGGCAAGGAACATATAGGAATCATGTTTATCCAAAACGGTTCTCAAATCACTAAGATAAATCATCATGAATCTAAGCATGTCAAAAACGGACTGCAACTTTCTCCAGTCTGGAACTGTCAAGAAAGTTGAACAAAACTGAACGTCAAAATTGGTTATAAGTCCTCAGCTTGTCCAGAAGACTATCAAACCAGATTGATCATCTTTCTCCACCTCTAATCAACGTTCTCCGTTTCTGAAGAAGAACAATCTCTGTTTCTGCAGAAAAGGACTTCTCAGTTCTGCAGAAAATTATTCACTCATTTCCAATCAGTTTTGGATCAAATAAAGTGTCCAAACCAAAGCCCAATTATCATCAAATATTATCAAAAGCTTAATGGGTCATTAAGTGCGCAAGAAGCTGGTGCAAAATTAAGTAAAACAGCCCAAACAACAAAGCCCATAACTGTCACATGAATGGTGCATTTTTATCAACAGATTTATTGCTTCTGTCAGAACAAAAAACAGAGCACTACCAACGGCTCTTTCTGACCAGAATTAATTGCTCAAATCATCTATAAAAGGAAGGCAAATTCACAAGTATCATTCAGATCTTCAAGTGGCAAGTATGCTCACTAAATCATATTCACTTGCATTCTTGAAGCTATCTCATTCACAAAAGAAATCAGGCTGAAAAACATTACATATTTCCAGTTTATTCTACCGAGTTCTTCTTGTTCTGAATCTATTCTCAAACAAGAGTTGAGCATAATTAGATTCAACCAAATCCTTTAAATCATGATTGTATAAATTCATAACTATAAGGATTGTTTATAATTTGAGTGTGATTAAAAGAGTTAACTATAAAATCCTAACAGATTAGTTGGGTGACTTGATTGAATCCTTTCTGGGTGGAAATGAAGTGTAGTTACAAATCAAGGTTGATCTTTAACTGTGATTGTTCTCCGTTGTTTGAACACTTAGTGAAAATCTCACAGTTGTGAGGATTGGACGTAGCCCACATTGGGTGAACCAGGATATATCTTTGTGTGGTATCTCTTCCTTATCTCTATTTACATTCAGTTATTGTTTTTGTCAAAATTAAATAGAGAAACTAAAAAACGGTGATTTTAACTAATCAAGAACGTTCTGCGTTTTCTGTTTTAAAACCAAGAACGTTCTCCATTTCTGTTTTCATAACCAAGATCATTCTTGAGTTGTTTTCTTAAGTTTTTAAACAGGAAATTTTAAATAGGCAAGATTACAATTCAAACCCCCTTCCTTGTAACTTGACATAGCTACTTCACAGTGTTCATTGCATTGTAAGTTTTTAAGATAGCATATACTGCATTTATATATATGTGCCTACAGTTTAAAATTCATATCTTAAAGAGTCTAATTCTATTTTTGCAGCCAATAGCTTTGTTACTTTCCTTTCGATACGTACCATTGATTGTTAGAATATTGCAATATCAAAATCATACACACACTATATTTACTTAGTAATATATAATTCTGTTATTTTTCATTTGTTTTAAATAAGATGTCTATTTATATTAATATAATCATAAGCATGCATAGTATTAAATATTTTTGGATGATATTGCAAATAGTAAACAATTTATTTATCTATTGGAGCAAGTGATTAATCTGTATTTGGTCGTTGCGTTGCGTTGATTTATTTATTTTTCTCGGATTATTAGAGACGAGGGTCGACGAAGACGCGACAAGTTAGCAGATCAGATTCGTTGGGCGAAATCTTCAATTGAGGTAAGGGTTGAGAGGAGGTTCCACTTTATGAGTATAAAATTACGTGGGATGAACGGGAATACCGTAATTCCCAGATATTCATCTGGGGCTTACTACGTACGGTCGAGCCCTATTGAGTAATAATAATTAATTAATAATATATGAATGGTGATAGTGAGGACTAAAATATAATTTAGCAACCTATAGAATTGTCGTGAATTTATTTATATCAAGATTGCATGTTGAATGATTTTATGATATCTTATGCTGATTGTTATTGTCTGAATGATATGTATTGGAGTGTTCTTGCTGCTTGATTGAAATTGTGATATTATTTGAATGTGCCACTTGGTTGATTTTTTTATTGCGATTGATAAGATTGGATTGTGCATTGTGAGTAGTGTAAACCAAATATTGGGATTGTATTGTGATTGACTGATATACATATATATTGATGAATATTGTGAAGGCAAACTGAAACTTATTGAGTTGTGATGATCGAGTAAGTCTGAGATATGTGTTGTAGATTTTGGAGTTAGGATTATTTTGTCATCATATAGGGAGGGTCTGACAAACCTAGTGATTCGGGGAAGTACAACTGAATGAGCCTGATCGTGGAGGGCTACAGTCGAACTGTAAGTTAAGACTTATAGACCTTGGGGGTACATCTAGTGGGGAATTCCTAAGTGGATTAGTGGGTAATTTCCTAAGGCCGGGAGCTACCATGCAACACAAGAGTACCCCGACCGTCGCGTATATGTGTCTCAGGTTGAGTTGAGGGGATCTATGAGGACTTGGCAATTCACGAATTGTCCGTCCACTCTTGTAGTGGCATAAAATCAGGCCTCATAACCAAGTACTTCAGAGTAAAATGGTACCAAATGATGAAGTATAGAGTATAGGACATGCATAGCATTTTATCCTTGTAATTGTTTTATTGTGATTGAATTAGAATAACCTTTGATATTATGTTCTTGAATGTTCTCCTCGTGTATTTTATCCTTGTAATTGTTTTATTGTGATTGAATTAGAATAATCTTTGATATTATGTTCTTGAATGTTCTCAGGTTGTTTTGACTAATTGCGTGTTCTCCTCGTGTATTTTATACTGTTACATAATTTCGAAACTCACCCCTCGTTGCTTGTGTTTGGTGCTTGCTCTGATAGGTGATACTGGGGTGGGAGTAATTCGTGGTGTTTTATCGAGTTATGAACTGATTTTTGTTTTGTAAACTATATTGATCAATTGTGGTATATTCGATCTTTTGTTCGAAGATAAAAATTAATTGTCCCTAAATTTTGAACATGTTTTTATGCCAGAAATATTTGTTTAATAAAACTCAGCTATATTTGATGTTAAATGATTTTTTATTAAGAAATTTTATACAAAGGTCTTGTGTAAGTGTGAGTGTGACGTCCTAATCCTTATATTTTAAAATAATATTTTTTTACTCTACTTTTGAACCGCTGGGAATCTCTTTCAAAACTAGTGCATTTTATTTTTAAATCAATTTGGGTTTACGGTGTCACATTCAAGAGTGTCCAATTAATCATATTTTTCACACCTCTAATAATAGTACCAGTTAAATCGAACCGCAGACATACAGTTTACAAACACGTGTGTTGCCACACATATACAGGGGAGGGCACCCCATGGCCCTAGCCTCCCTCTTTATCAAGTGCCATATAAAGCATAAAAGAACACTGCTTTTATAATGATAAAAATAAATAGCATGCTTAATAACCAATAAATTAATGTTTGGCAAATGATAATGCATAAACTGATTTGTTTGTTATCTTGTTAATATCAAAAATAAAATAATCGATTAGTGTTTTTTATTTTATATACCATTTTATGATTATTTTATTTTATTTTATAAATGTTGATTTGAATTTTAGGATTAAGAAGAAAAAATAATAGTATAAAATTTGTCCTTTATTAGTTTTAGTTTTAATGTTTAGATTATGTGGTTTAATATATAACTATTTCATATTAAAATATGTTATAAAAAAACTAACATTACATTTGTCCAAATAAAGCTATTTAAACAAATGTTTCAGATTCGATTTTTTAGATGAAAAAATACAGTTGATAAAAGAGTTCCACTAAAAAGGATCATTCAGACTTTGGTAGAGATTAGTGACTAACAAAATCGATAGATAATCAACTAAAAACATGGCTATAAAAAAATTATAATAAAAATTTGGTTCCTAGTCTATTGAATTTATAGATCCGTCTCTGGTTATCACTATACCACTTCGCATACTTATCTTTTACAGAAGAAAATAATTTTAGAATGGTTATAGCCTCTCCCGTTCTTAAGAAGATCCGCTTTTGGGATCGGTTATCAATAACAAAACTAACATAGGTAGGTAGGATTATCATTAAATAGGAGACAATTTATTAGTTTTTATTTATAATTCTAATAAATATGTTTTAATTTTGTTTATATTATTTCATTTTGAAGAATATATATATATATATATATATATATATATATATATATTTCACAAATTTGATCTTTATATTCCAAGATTATATCATATAGATGAGCTATCTAAATGTTTTGCATAAATTTAAGATCTTTTTGATGAGATATTGAAGTACGTCCAAATTAAAGTGTTAAACACTTTTATTATACAAGTTAATCTTGACACACCTTAATAATTTATCAAATAATTTTAAATTTGTGTAAAAATTTATATCAATGATCTATATGATATAATTTTTTAATCTGACGGTCATATTTGTGAAATTATTGATTTAAACGTTATTGAACGGTGTAATTCTAATATAATATTACGTTGATGTAATTTATGTATATACTAGTGTATGTACCCATGCGACGCACAACATATATGTGTTAACTGCACACACAAAAATTTGATTAAAATTATAAAATTCTTTAATATAAAAATCTCATCAAGTAATTTAAATTAGGTATAATTGCTCCTACATATCCTTAACTTAATTTCAGATAACACTTCAGTACTTTATCTTTTTTTTTTTTTCGATTTGGTCATTTATTTAATTATAAGTAAACAATTTGATCTTTTATGTTTTAAAATGTTAACAATGTTATCATTTTGTTACAAAAATTTTCAAACAAAACTCATAAAATTA